>CM023458.1:3624589-3893460 GCA_013339765.2 Haemaphysalis longicornis
CAATCCACAGCGTGTGTGCTTGTTTGAAGCAACATACACAGAAAAAAACTTAGCCTTCAGCCGTCCGGCGTCCAAACACGCTCTAAGGTATCGCACCTGAACCCTCTATCTACTCAACAATTAAGTGCAACGGAGTATTGCTCAAACATTGCGCAACGGAGTGTTGCACAATTACGTATTTACACCGCTCAAGTATAGTGTGTTTACAAAAATTGTTCCTTTGTGTTTGGAACAGCTTGTGCCTACGTCTTTTGATCAAGTGATTCTTTTAAAACCCCAAATTACGATACCATTTTCACCACATGTTTTTCGGTTACTTTTGTAGAAACCAATGCCACATACCAATTACAATGAGAAAGACGTTGGAATTCTCGGCTACCTCATAATGCTTTGATTCAACTCTGCCCCAAACATTCTTTACTGTGAACATGGCTTAAATTTGTGCGCCTTGCGAGCTGTTTAGTATTTCGCAGCGGTTTTACCTAAACATAGTTTGTGATGACGCATTTTTTCACCTGTTTGAGTCCGGGCGGTGAGTCGAATTGCGCACAAAAAGGTACGATAATTTTTAGGGGCGCAGCCACTGGGGCTGTTGGCGTCTCCCGTTGTCGGCGGCGTCATCCTAATCGTGGTACGTCTGATGTTGTCACGGTACTAAAACACCAAGAGACTCGTTTACGTCTCGCGCTAGAACGTAACGCGTAATAAAAAAAAAACACCGGGACACTCGCTTACGCCTCGTGCTTGAGATCTTCGAGCTTGATAGCAAAGCTTTATAACTCTAGCAAAGCTCTACTACCTCCTCCCCCCTTCTCCAATGGTTTCATCTTCATTGGCAAAAACGCTAAGGCGCCAAGAATACACCTATGCACTGCATGCTTCGTCCCTCACCAGGTTTTACGTTAGTAGAGATGGCCCGGGATTTTTTTCTCCATGCCTGACAAATACTATTGTCGTTAAAAACAAGACATGCTTCGTCGCGCCTTAGTGTGGCTCACAGGAACGGAGCCTTCTTCTTGTGCTCCCAGTACAAAAAAATGTTCTGGCAATTTACACCGGCGTTTTCCTAATTTGGATAGCAAAGTTTTTGTATTTGAGATTTTCTGCACCGGCTTGGTTATTAGGATGAGCTCGCACTATTTATCGCATCGGCCGCACTTTGTTAGCTTGTGCGATGTCACTGTATCGCCAGACACTGCTAACAAAAAGACCTCAGCTTTAATTTTTTTCATCCCACAGAACCAACGAGCTCGCACTGCAAATCCTATTTCTCATCAACACAACATGCCGCAAATGTTTCTTGGGGTCCGTTTTCCTGGTGGGAACACGATAGGCTCCCTATGTTGCAAGATTCGACAGAATGAAATTGGTCCTTTGTAATCACCACACCAAAAAGTGAAATTTTCCGCTCTCGCTACCAACGAAGTAATTAGCTTTGTAGCTAGTGGAAAACTCTAACAGAAGCCCCTGAGGTCCGCTACAGCGATCCCAGCTTTAGTAGAATTAATGGTGTCTCTGACCGCGGCGGTTAGTCTAGAGTTTTCCTCGGGCGGGCCCACGAAGTAGGATTCTCAACGGTGGTCCGCCCACGGTGCATGATTCAACCGACAGGCTATTCTCGGGTCCTGCGATCCACTTTCTTTTTTTTTTAGTCCAAGCAGCCGTCGGGTTTCTACGGAAGACAGAGTAATTTGTGGGTCAGAGATAAAAACAGCGCAGCCATCTGAAGTAGACTCACGATTGAACTTTATGTTGTGTTCTGCAAATATTGAAGTGAAAATTGGGCATCCGATCAAACCACAGAAGTGAAACAATGATTTCCAAATTTATTCAGACAGAAGCTTGTTACACATGAACGCCAGTCGGCAGTAATTCCTTAAGTCAGCAATGTAGTCTCAAATAATATAATAAATTTACATAGGAAGTTCGGTCAAATTGCATGTCCTGCAATTGACAACTAAAGCACTGTGTTATAGTTATTTTTATTACGGCGCCAGTGGGCCAACTAAAGCTGTGTGATAAAGCTAACGTTTCTCATTTCTGCGTCAATAATACATGCACCATGTGTGCAACAATATTTTGTCATCCATGCCTTTCCAAATCGACAAAAAATAAAGCGCGGGGCCGTGGTGGCGCTGCCTTCGCTACATTGTCGACGCTGCTGGAGCAGTGACGAGACGAAGTGCCTGGCCTTCTGCATCTGTAGATGTGCCCGTCGCACGCCTTTGTCGCGAGTTTTGTGACTCGCGTCACCGGTACGTGCTAACCTTCCATATGAATACAGAGGAAAGAAAAATGTTAGGAGAAGGGCTCGTACGTCCCCTTTTAAAGCCAACCTTTCATTGCCGTACTGATCACTACATTGCCCGAAAGCACACCGCAAAAAAGCCAACTTTCTCTGACGATGATGATGCTTATCAAGGATAAAGTGAAAGCTGGCTCAAAGGCGAAGTGTTCGCTGCTCCTAAGCAGATGTCTTCAAATGCCAAAGTCGCCGTCCGAAATTCTAACCTTTACGTCCAGAACTCAGGGGAGGAATTCCAACCTACACATCGGGTTTCAACGAAGGCAATAGAAGCGCCCCCCTTAATCCTTCCCCCCTAAGAAAAACGCTTCCCCTGGTCAAACAAAAGGGTCCTTCACATTATGTAGCCGAATTCTATACGATATCACCCGATACGGTACATTGAGGTTGCGTTGCTGTCTTTTACTTTTACTCTGCTTGCGTGAGATACAGCTCCGTGTTTTCATTATCTGTCACTTAAGAAGTGGCTTTATTTTTTTGTAAAGCCACTCACGCCGTGTCAAGACTTCTACTGGGTCACATGGTAAGAACATGGTATATATTATTCCGAGCGCACTACTTTTATCCATTCTTCTCAGCTGCGTCTCGCCTTCCCCGCCACTAGTTCAGTTCTAAGAGGTGATGGTTACGGACGCCGAGGCACGAGGACACCAAAGAAACCTGTTCAACATGGAAAATATGTCGCACCTAAGTTGCCCTGGTCTTATAATCGGTTACGTTCGTAAACACCGAAAGCTCGGCCGGAGCGCCGACGACAATGAGCGCTCTGTTTATCGAAATCGATCATTCGGCGCTATAAAAATGAAGCTTCACTGTCCGCGGTCCTGTAAGAAATAACGTAACTTCCTTAACACTTTCTCCAATGCATTAGAGACGCTATGGGCCTCTCCTGATTATTGTTACGTGCGTGAGTGTGAACAATTTATTGCGAATGAAATTTACGGCAACAATATGCCGATACAAGAGGAGAACAAAAAAGCTACAGGCAGCCATTGTCGCTACTGAAGGGAAGAAGTGTGGCCGCTGAGACTGTTTTACTAGTATGGGCGTTTGGCACAGAGAGCTTAACGGACCGTTCATTCGATGAACTTTAAATAACCTCACGTTTTTTTCTACGAGAAACCGCAGAATCCAATGATTGAACACCTATTATTTTCTAATCAACTCAAATCAACATTTCTTAGATTATAACAGATCACATTGCAAATAAGATATTTAAAACTGCCTTTCCTTTGATTGTTCTCTTTCCCACTCATGCGGGTTACAGTAACCTAATAACTTCATTTCGGATGCAAAGATGAATCACTTACTTTTTGTGCCTTTAAAATCTTTGCGCTAATTTATTCATCCACTAACTATAAGCCGGGAACGTGCGCTGTTCTGATGCGAAGAATATTTATGCGCTCACAGTACGAAAGCAGTTTACAAGTATTGCACTTCACTTTGTTTTAAGTCTTGTGAAAATAAGCGCAGAGTAAATGTGAATAAAACATCCTCCCTTTAGAAGTATAGCTCGTTGTAGTTAAGTAGGCATTCTTCCAAAGTAAGTTCCTCCCATCCCTAAAACCAGGCCTCTAGCGAGGCTTATCATGCGCGTTGCTCCTCTGAACACTGAGTGCACTTGTTGGTTAAGGACTTATCCTCTTGTGCTGCCTGAGCGCGCTTAAATAATAATGCTTTTTTTAGGGGAGGCATGGGTGGTGCGCGTGCCTAATAAACCGTCAGTGTGCTTAGGGATTAAGCGTGTGCTTAACCCTTTATAAATACTCAGCCACCTGGAAGTGCCCCGCACACGCGTCTTAAAAGTCTGAGATTCAAGTGGAAATGCCGTGTAGGGGAAGGAAAGATTCAGTATGATTTCAGACAACGGCGTTGGGGTCGACGATGTTGTAGTGATGTGCG
The DNA here is from genome assembly GCA_013339765.2 of Haemaphysalis longicornis. Lineage (NCBI taxonomy): Eukaryota > Metazoa > Arthropoda > Arachnida > Ixodida > Ixodidae > Haemaphysalis > Haemaphysalis longicornis. Next base: position 3,628,797 of record CM023458.1, read on the forward strand.
CTCTTCCGTGTTTTGAAATTCGGTGCTTGTTACGCGTTGTTGTCGTAGGTATTAATGGCATGAAATAAAATTTGTATTTTGAAACTCCTTTTTTTTTTGCTTGTGAAGCTGGTTTTAATGAAGGCAGGTGCAAGGTGCACGCAAAAGCTGGTAGCCAAACAAGATTGAGGGATGACGGTATATCTGCATTCGGCATCTAACCAGAAAACCGACACGCAGTTCGCCTCCGTGTAGTAAATGCGGGCGACTGAGCTTTCTATTCCCATGCATGGTCGCTACGGCCTCAAACAAGGAAAACACACTTGTGGTTAGTAGGAAAAAAAACAATGCAGTCATTTACGGTTAAAAGTGCTGTTATCTGCCTTTACTTTAGAACCGTCTCAACTCTCTCAAACGCCTGCCACTTGCACTTTGCAGTTTTAACTTTCCGGAGACTAGTGATGTCATTATGGGACGAGCTCCATACACACAACTGCGTTTTAAAGTCGTTCACTTTTCTTGTTGTAACTGCGTAGATTTCTTTGCGTACTTGTATCGCGGAGCTCCTCGGATTCTTTGTGTCTTGTTTTCATTGATTCCGTGGGCATGTCCACTCCCCCTCCTCGTCGGAGGCCGCCTTCCCATAGGTAAGCGGACACATATATTACATTACATGTGTATTACAATATACACTACATATGTACATTACAGTATACACTACATATATTTCAATACATGTATGTAAGGATTGCGCATATTTTCGAAACGAGAGTTACTGACAGACAATGTCTTTACAAGCGCTTAAGACGTACAAGCAACACACCCCCAGGTCTGACTGCCACCGTATTTTGAACCGGCCTTTCAACGATACCAGCTCATGGTAATGGCGCAAGCACGTCCAAGGTGAGAGATCGTGCCACAAGGGGAAGGAAGCAGTACCCGATTCCATGAGGAACCGACTTCCTTGCGGCGAGAAGAGCTGTTTCGCTTGCCGTCGCCGGTCGGTGGAAACGGGCCGGCCCGAAAGCTTGTCGGGCTGGCGCCTGTGGTTCACCGGTTCATCGGCGTGTCCGGGGGACCCCGATTATGGACGCTGTGGATAGTGTTTCTGCTGGCGTATGAGAGACACAGGGCAGGTGACTCCACCCTCAACGTAGTCCTCAAGGGTTCTCTTCTGTGGCCACAATCGCCACGCATTGCTTTCAGTGCCTTCCACCGCAAAGCAACCCGGGGATTCATTCGGTCGTGTTCGCGGTCCACCGGCAAAATACGCTCTGTGGCAAAACCAACTTTCTCGGGAATGTTCTGAAGCGGTCAGTTTAGGGAAAATACTTTGGAAAAAAATCATAGTATCCTTGCCGCAGGGACGATACCATAATGACTCCGCTTTTCATTTGCTTGTCACAATTAGGTTACCGGAGAGTTCGAAACATAGGAATTCCCGTACATGAACTTACAAAGAAGGAGTAGGGGTACAGCTATAAGACAGCTGTAGCTCGTCTTTTATGATAATCATCCTTAACTGATAAGGCAAAAGCAAAAACCACTGTGTGTTCGAGATTTCGGCACCTGTTAAAGATATACCAAGTGTCAAAATTATTCCGGAGCCCTCCACTACGGAGCGCGCACAACCTGCGCTGCGTCATCGCAATTAAACAACACAATCATCATCTGACCTTATAAGGTGAATCGACCATTCCGACGACTACATAAGAACGAAAAGTTTTGTCTCGGCAAGTATTATGAATAACTAAAAGTCGTAGTTTTTATTACAATATGACGCGGCTCCTCGAAGTCAATCTAGCCGCCTTCCAAAGGGACAGACCACGCTTTTTAATAAATAACAACTCGTGTCCTTACTATTTTATTTCATAATTCAACACATGATAGACCGCAAATTAGAAACAATCAAGCTTTTTTGGCAGTTGTTGGTACTACGCCTGGCCATTGTGGTTCGTAAATTAAGTATTTTCGAATAGCAACTCATCGGGCATTTTGTGGCGTGAGCTACACCTGCCGAGGTTGGTGGTGGTGGTGGCCTATAAACAGACGCATGCGCACTCGGGGAGATTAGCAAAGAAGGTTTATTTTCATTAAAAAGAACCAGATAAGGCAAAACAGTACAGTCGAAGAACGAATTTCGGTGCTAGATTGAATGGAAAAATAGAAAAAAAGAAAGAGGAAGGAGAAGGCTTGATCAGGAATCGTTTTAGCACGGCAGACCAGCCGTCTCTGAAATGAAGGAATTGATGGGGTGACAAACATTCCCATTACAGTGGCCTAGCTTAGTGCCCCCAAAAGACAAAAGCACTAGCCAAAGATAGTGGCAGCCCAAGACCGCCGCAGAGAGCCTACAGCATCCTTCTTCGATGATGAGAGAATCGGCGGCCAAAAAAAGGAAGAATTCTTTATTGATTCTATTTCATGGCAGAAGTGGCACAAGGGTGAGGTTGTTAGTTGTGCCCGGTTATAAATACCTATTATGGGGGGGGGGGGGGGGACATCACTACGAAAGAAGGTCAGCTAAAACTTCGCACAAGCGAGTTTAGTAGAGGCTTCTTTTCCCGCAAAACCTGAAGATGTTTTGAGGTTCCCGAGAAGTGGGCAGCCCGTGAGCAGACGCGTCCTCAGCCAACAGGTATTGGCGATGACGGGCTAGCAACACGCAAGCAAATGGGGGAAGCACCTCCACAATTGGTAAAGCGATGCATTTTACTCACTTATCTGCGGCTTCAATAGGGCTAATCCGCAAAGGCCAGGCAGCCAACAGCCTTAATTGCCCGCACATGAGCGGGAATGCAAGAGTAAAAAGTTTTAAACATGGGACTGACAGTTTACGAGGAAAGTATCATGCACACGGAAAGGAATCAGTGAGTACCAGTACTGACGATTGCGCCGAATCGAGTTTCAGGACGGCAAGAAGAATAGCAGGAAATTCTGCATAAAGTATGGGAAATAACCCTGGGAGGCGCAATGATGAAAAGACAAGTTCAATGCCGGAAAAAGATACCCACCCCAACTTTCTCATTTTTCCCCGAGGCGTCGGTAGGGAATAACACATGTGCAATGGGTATTTAGCCTGGCGAGCCAGTAGAATGTTTTAATAAGTTGCCTGGAAGAACTTAGCAAGTTTTAGGAAAATATTTTTAGCAGTTTGACGTGCTCGTGGAGATGCGTGCTGCGGAAGCGCGGCACATGGCGGCCGGGTCCACTTGAAGATCATCGAGGGGTGGCCCGTATGTTAAACGGATGGCTCGTGCGTCGCAGCAACACCGACGTGCGCCAGTGGAACCATAACCCGCAATCTCCAGCGTCTTCGCGGCCTCCGTTCCGCACGTGGCGGCCCGGTACACTTGATCATATGCTAGTGGTGGCCGTGTCTGGAATGGATTGCTCGTGCGTAACAGCTACACTGGCGTGCGCCTGTTGAATCAGCCTTGCGCTCTGAGCAATTAGGACGCTGGCCGGTCCACTTGATAAATATACATGTCTCACATATAGCGTGTACCGTGTGTGTCATTGAAGCAGCAGTAAGCATAATAATCAAGCAATCCTAGACAACCAGAAAAAGCTACGAAAAACCCAGCTCAACCTCAACTAAGCTATGTATTGGCCTGACATAGCCGAGCTAAGCAACTGCTAATCTTTTTCTTCATTTTGTAATAAAACTTCACAGCTATTTTAGCAGCTTTCGCTGCCCAATAATTTGCGGCGGGATCAATGTTGATATTTTTGTTGTTTTGTTAGATGGCAACTCTATCCATATTGCGACAGTAAAGTTCTACCTGTTTTCCAAAAATTGCCACTTCTCAAAGCGCTCAAACTGACCTAACCAGCTTCGCTTGATCACAAACCAACCTTGTAACGTAGCTGGGATCCCCCTCAAACAGTAGGCACAGTTCTTTCTTTTTGCGCGGTGTTAATTTTTCACAGTTGTGTGCAATTGATTTGATTGATTGATTGATTGATTGATTGATTGATCAATTGATTGATGATTGATTGATTGATTGATTGATTGATTGATTGATTGATTGATTGATGACGCGCCGACGCAACGCAGACGATGAGGCGCGCCGTAGTGGAGGGCTCCGGATTAATTTGACCACCTGGGGATCTTTATTGTGCGCCGAAATCTCGTACACACGGGCGTTTTTGCTTTTCGCCTACATCAGAAAAGCGGCCGCCGCTGCCGGGAATCGAACCCGCGACCTCATGCTCAGCAGCGCAACGCCTTAACCACTGAGCAGTTGTGTGCAATTAACGTGCATTGGAGTGCTGGTGTGCAGCCACCTTGGAAGAAATCACTAAGATAACTATTCATATCGAACCCGCCACTACATTTTCTTCTTTTGTGCTCGCAACAGTAGCGTGAAGGTCCACTAAATCATCGTCAGAGTGTACACTGCCTCAAGTCCAACTCATAGACTATCTTCGATGTAATTATTAGATAACTGACCAAATAAATGATGAACCGAGCGGTTCTTTGGATATTGAATAATCCATTGATTCAGCGACCAATTAGAGGATTGACAAACTGAACCTGTTGTTTTTTGATTGATTGATTGATTTGGGGCAAAAAATTTCAGGGAAGCTTACACTTACGCGCGAAATTTGAAGGCGAAGTGTTTGTAGGTGATTATTGACGGACACAAAATTGAGTGTACTATCATTCTGGTGCCGTGGTTTACTTTCGGGGCATGGTATTTCAATGTCCTTACGTTGACAAAGGCCAGAGTGAGGTCGTCGTTTTGGTCAAAATTTCCGTACGGGCCACTTTGCAAACTCTAGCAGATGCTCCCGAAGTGCGACCTTTTCGTCGGCCGTGCGAACTATCCGCACCCGCGCCATGTAGAATCCATGGCCACCTGCAGCACCTGCGACATTCAAGTCGCCGCTTTTCTACTGCACAGAGGGCATGCGCGCGATGACACGAGCTGGAAGGAACGAGGGGCGTAGGCTATGACGTGTCTTTCTCTTCCGAGCTTGTGTTGCCACGGTAAGTTCAAACTCTGAGTTTTTTGTGGCCAATGTTGAAAGTTTCTCTAAGTGGGTATGCTAAACATGGCGGATATGAGCTGGAGGCACGCGTGCACGTGCGCTCGGCAACCAGGAACAACAACAATAACAATTTTTTTGGTATTACTGTGTATAGCCTCTCCAGGTTTCATTCCCGTACGCGCCACTCTGTAGGCCCGACTTATAGTCTCTATAGTTTTATAGTCTTAAAGGAGGTGTCACGTCCTCGCCACCGCCAACTCCTCGTCTAAACCTGAATTTTCCCTCACCGCCACCGGGGCGTCTTTCACATGATGCGCAATGGGCTGACAACGGCGGTAGGGCTGATATCAAATAATTGCGGGGAATCAGCAAAAGCGCGAATAGGCGTGAAAGCCGCCGCCGCCGCCGTACAGGTAGCCGCTTCTCTTGCGCCTCAAATTGTACCTTGCCGAAGAGCTGCGAATTGGTTCAAGAGTACCTTGCCCGTTTTAACGCTAGTGGGAGCCCGGTATTCTTAAAGTTGAAAGTGTTACCGAGCGACATTTTCGCCGCTGAATGTAGGCATCCGCCCAATACCGGTGGCCGGTTTACGCGTGTACAAGGGGATGGGTGGAAGGACGGGGAGTGCACGAACAGCTGGGTTTTATGCGCTACCGACCACATGCGTGTTGTGTCGGTGGGAGATTGAAACGTGGAAGACTCATGGCTCAATGCGCCTTGTCAGCTGTTTTCCGTAATCAAGCGGTTTGGGTCTATGTTGCTGTGTTACACTGATAGTAAGATGCCGACGACGGTGGAGGGAAACGGGCAGCCACATTTTGTCCGCTAGAGAAAAGGTGAAGGCTTTCTATGGGTTTACTCGCCATGGGGCAGACGCATGTCGTTCACTTGGGAAAAGCAAAGCGCGAATTGAAGAAGTGTGGGCAAGAACCGAAGTTTGAATGGGCACAAAAACATCATAAAGCCGTTTCCGCCCCCGCGGCTGCCTCCAGTTCCAGCTCGTCGAGTAGCTCTGTTATGAACAGCATTCCTCTGAATGTATCCATGATTCCCTCTGTTATAAACAGCACCTTGCCCGCTGGGATCCACGACCAACTTAAAGGGCTTTTGCAGCGACATTTCCGACTGTGTATTTCACTTTTAAGCACGCGCACACAGCCAGTTTCCGGTATGTGCGTGGACCGATTGGAAGGGAGGGGTATACGTGCGCGTGCAGCTAAAGGTTCCGTGCCCTTTTGATGACGTGATCGGAAGTATGCTAAGTCTTAAATTACAAGCAAACGTGTTTTCTTTCGTGCACTCGTGGAGGACGTGCTGCTTTGAAGCTCATCCTTCTTCAGAGAGTGGAAGAGCCCTAAATTTTTATTACAGTATTGGTGGCTGAGCTTGGAAACAGAAAATCACCGATAAAAGGCTAAATAGGAAACAACACAATTTCTTATTCTGAAGCTTTGAAGAATGCTCCTTCGTTTTCTGGAAATATTGGGTAATATTGTAGTCCAGAGAAGCATCACCTTTGAAACCGGGAAAGAGAAAGCCCGCCGAACATAAAAATAATGAAGAAATAAATGCGAATACGGCCCGACGAGAAAACGTCTTTGAACAGCAGCCTAATGCTGCATTTTCACAATTGCTTTTAAAGGCATTTCGAAGAACGTGAGAAACCTATTATAAGAAAGTGCGCAGGCTTTGTCTATGTAAGCCGAGGAAGATGGTGTGTTTTACTTAACAAAACCACTTCTATAGCGCACTATAAAGATGCCGATATGTCTAAATTTCTCGATGTGATTCGTTTTTTATATCCACTTCCCTTTTATTTAGCAGTATAATTTTCCACGCTAGCTTACTTTGAACCGTAGCATTCCCATTCTTGTCACACGGCCCATTTGAAAAGCGCAAGAATGCGTGCCTGGCTTTCAGTTTAAGTAAATTACGAGAAAACTGTTCTCAGCGCCTGCTTCACCGAAAAGCTTACAGTACTCACCTGGAAAAACGATGGGGTCGTCGACGTGCCATTCGGTTGCCATTGTAAGTTTTGGGGATCACAGATTTTGTACCAAAGGAAGGACTCTCTTCGTGCCTCCAAGGACGCCGAATCATTAGATGCAATATTCACCATGTCGGTTGCCGGTTCGAAACTGTTACTTCCCCAGCAGCTTGTCAGTTCAAGTCGGAATGTCATCGTCATGGAGGATGTGTTTAATGGTGGTAACCTCTTGAGCCGTCCCGTAAACCGTGGTAGCGGGGAGGCGGAATTACAGCGACCGAACATGGGGTGAATGGCAGGTGGCACGACTGCAAGTCCACCTACTGCGAGTCCACCAAGTGCCTACAAAATAAAATAGAAAAATAAAAACCCCGAAAAAAAGGATCTATGTCTTAAAATACAATTTTCAGTACGTCATGGACTAGACACAATACTGCGAAAGGTATTTCGTGGCCAGTGGGGCTTCCATCTGTGTTTTATTTTTTTAACTAACATAACCTTCCTATACAAAATATCTGGCAAAACATACTGACTGGCTTCTTGCTACTCAAATAAAATATTTTGTTGTGTGAAGAGCTCCATCAGTCACAACATCCGAGTGAGACAAGACATAAGTAAGTTGTAAGGTGAGAATTGATTAAATTTGTTCCACCTTTGTATTTTCTATCCCTCTCTACAATCCTATGTACGCCAGTGAAGAAAGCAACGTAATACTACAGCTTTCCCAAAGCTACCTGAATTCTCGCTGATTGTTGTCACAGCACAATACATCCTGCTGAGGTGGTTGCGAAGACAGGAGAATCCACAGGGTTGGCGTTACCGCCGCATTAACGGGTTAAATTGCCCTCCAAATAGGTGGTGCGTGACTGCTCGGCTAATTCATGTGTGCATACCCACTTTCAGCAAACTGCAGTATGTCTTACTGCAAGAATTACTGAAAATAATAAAACGGACAGCACCTGTATATTGTGCTTTTCGCAAATTCACAGCTAAAAAAATTCCCCGCATTTCCCCGAGGGGAAGAATGTGAAAGTGCGAATGCACGAGTTGAATTTGCGCGGTTCGGTAATGTTCGCGAAAGAGAGATCACACACACACACACAACTACAAAGAAAGAAAGATGCATTTATTCACAGACACCTACTTGTGTTGTCGTTGTACTTGATTGCTAGGGCGGATCGCAGCTTTGAAATTTCGTGTCAGTACTCCTTTAAGCAGGTGCATTAGCCCTTCTCACGCCCGATTCTTGGCCAATCCCCCACGTGGGTATGTGCATTGTCAGCGGCCAGGCAGCGCGCGCCCATCTCCCCCCGTTGCCAAGGAAGACGAGGAGATTCCTGGCCAATCCCCCACGTGGGTATGTGCCATGTCAGCGGCCAGGCTGCGCGCGCCCATCTCCACGTGCGCGGACATCGCCGGTGGACGCAGGTTCAGGGTCGCTTAAGAAGTGAATTCGCACTTAAAACGACGATATTAGCGTAGGTAAAGCAAGAAATATGCACAGTTTCGATATGTCACAACTTTGGCTTAGGCTGAAGAAAGAAGAAAACAAATCGTAGCAAGAAATGCTGCTTCCTCTTCAGACTTGAAAGGAAACATTTCAGTCACTACCACCAAGGAATTTCAGTTTTTATTATCCCTATTTAAAGGACACCTGCGGGTAAATATTAACCTGACGCCACAGGTTGGGAGCAAGAAATACACTAGCTTGCTTTTCATACAACGATTTCAATTATTAGCGTTCGTTGAGGCATTCAATGTAGTAGAGGCGTCGGTAAGTCACCAGACCAAGTGGCTCAGTGGCTGAGGCTTCGTGCTGCTTCGTCCAAGGGCGCGGGTTCGAATCCCGGCTGCGTCGGCTGCTTTTCTCATGGTCTAAAAGGAAAACCAATTACCACACCTTCTTAAAACAGGTTGAAAAAGCCACGAGAGGTAAAAGTGCGTCCAAGTGTCCATGCAAGTGCGTCCCATCGATCGTCAAAACATTCGAGGTCCAAAATCACCAAAGAAGGACGAACCCATGAGCCGATTTTTCGTGCACTAAGTAAACGCACCTAAGGTCGATCTAAATGTATCTCTATCGGGTTCTATGAGATGAAGGTGTGCAATTCTACTCTTTTTTTCTCGGTCGATGGGTGTATTGTTTTTTCAAGAACTGCCTCTTTTTCGCGACATGAAAAAAATCTTTGATGCAGTTTGCGTGAAACCGAAGCATTTACTTAAATGCTTGGTTTCACGCAAACACCGCGTGTTAAGCGATCCTTATCACATGTATTTGATCGGCCAACCAGCCTACAAAGAAATGAATTACCTTTCTGACTGAACGAGATTGGTCTCACTAGGGAAGCTGGCGGTTTAAAACACCGGTGTTCCGAGAATTTCGCGCACGTCAAAGATCTCTAGTTTGCAAAAGTTGATGCGAAGCCTTTACTACGACTGGCATCATAGCACATGTGTATCTTGGGTGCGTTAAACGCCCTAATCCATCGCTCAACGAATGTCTGTCATCTTTTCAGCTTAAAATGTACGGAGAGAACGGGTTACAATTGGAGTTAATATAAATATAAGCGTTTAATGTCTGAAGCGACACGCTAAACCGGCCCAAGAACTGTAACTGATGTCTTATTCTTTGAAAGACCTTTCATTTTGCGAGCGTTTCTTGGTATGATATTAAATAGAGATTCCGGAACGTGAACTAAATATTCGTTTTTTAAGCTACACGAACAAAGTTTATTTAAAACACCAGAAAAAATTTACACATCGGCTTGAGAAGAGGTCGTCCTAGCTAGAGTGAATTACTGAGCATCACGATTGATCGGTTCTTTACCGGCGTGGACGTTAGTGCTGCTCCGCCGAGCAGACGCTGACGCCCTGCCATAAAATAAATTTATCTATGGGTTGGTGCAAGGTAGCCTTGATTGATCGCGCATGCCAGCCTGCCACGAAAAGGCCAGTTACGCTCGAGTGGACTTGAAAGGCACATGGGACGGCTTAGGTCTAAAGAGCGTCGGGGAAAGAAGGTTGGGGCTGCATCATGAGGTACGAAAGTCACAAGTGCACCATTCATTAAAACTTTGTTCACCTGTAACTTAGTTTTCGTAGGAAAATGACTTTGGTGTTCAGTTACCAATATAAAGTTCTATAATGCGCTACCAAAATTGAAGGATGTGGAACATAATAACCGGAGTGCGTAACGACGTAAACGAACTGAGATAGTTTGTACCTACAATGGCGCAAGAAACGAAAATTTACTCATAGTCCAGACCCCTCCCCCCGCGGTAATGATTGCAATAAACTTCTGCACAACAAAAATGGGCGCTATTTCAGAACAAAAGTAAATTATAAGTGTATTAAGGCATGTTAAGCAAATGAGAAGCGAATAATGGCTCAATCCGATTGAACGAGGCGTTGGTTTATTAAGCAATGTTCACTCCTCCACAATTAATTTTACACATTAGTGCGTGAAGTACGTAGGCCAGTAAAACTCAAAGCAATAATACGGTGCAGTGGGCAAGATGTAATATTACATCCACAGCAGAAATTTTGCAAGCATTTTTGCTTTTCTATTAACCTGTAATGTCTATTCTTCCGAGATGAAATATGCGCAGCAAAAATGTCTTAAGCACCCAATTGCGAAATTTATAAAACGAGCTCAGATCGTTCACCACATGGTGAAAAATGTTTTGGCGATGCTGTTGTGCGTACGCGCTTCTAAGCGCCACAGCTCATTGAGCGACAAGGAAGTATTCCTTCAAAGCGCCGCAAGATGTAGTCGATAGGGGATTTGTTTATTGCACAACTCTTACACTAAACCACTTAGATTTTAATGGTATATAGGCGTACAAAACGCATTCCTAAATATAATAGTCTATTTAGGCTGCCCACAACTTTGACGAGCTTTGCGGATTTGCAAGCAAAATAGCAATAACGGTATGTTTTGGTCGAACGGCACTTGTCATCCTACCGCATTGTCGAACAGTGACAGATATGAGGCTCGTATTGAAGTGAACGTATTTTTGAGCGTTTATTCCAGCCCCTTAGTAAACTTGAAAAGCACAAGCGTGAAGAAGCAGGCGGCGGAATGACGTGCACCCGTTAACCGATTCTATTAAGACTACGAATATTTTCAAGTAACACCAATCTATGATAGTGAGAGCAAAGCAACACCATTTCTTCATGAAATAGGAATGCCAATAAGCCTTACAAAAGACATGGAAATAAGCACGCATTTCGCGTCCAGCCCATATAAAGTAGACAAATGGCGGCAGGGATAAAACATAAGAAAAGAGAGCAGAAGACGTGGTTGGTGGCAATTCAATTAGGTAACCCTTTTACCACAAGTACTGCCTAATTGCGTAAGCAAGATTCATAAAATAATTAGTTTTCTCTAAGGCACACCGCCTACCAATTATTTGGGTTTGTGTTCAGAAAAAAACTATTGCTGACAAGTATTTTGCCAAAATATGAACTGAGCTATGTGCCCTGAAGACCACATGTTGCGGTGGAACTTCTTAGGTGAACGGCAAGAAAGGCTTGTTAGGCTTTCTTTACCAAGCTTCCATGGAGGAGAAAAGGACATACAAGAGGAGTACAAATATTTAGAAATATAAACAATAAAACAGATCGGTAGCGTTTACTACAGGCGTGACGTTGTAAAACGAAATAAAAACATTATTTAATATTTTGGGAAACAGCATTAGCAAATAAATGTGGATAATCCTGCAAACTATTTGTAAAGCATGCTTACACTGACGTAGTTTACCGATCATATGAAATACAGGTAAAATTACAGGACTTCGTTTGTGCACAGTACTGCATAAAAACACCAGAAATTGTGGAACACACACGCAAACTGAACATTTCTCCTTTACGTTCGTCGGATCATACATTTTCTAAGATTTTTGATTGGTTGTCTAGATGCGGTTTTAAATTTTACTCTCCCGATTTGACCACATCCAAACCATTGGAAACGAGAAAAAATTCCCCGAATTTCCCCGAGGGGAAGAATGTGAAAAGTGCGAATGTTCATGCACGAGTGATTTGCGCGGTTTTGGTTGTCGTTGTAAATGTTCGCGAGAGAGGATCACAAGCCCTTCTCACACACACTACAAGAAAGAAAGATGTGTGTTGTCGTTGTACTTGATTGCTAGAGCGGATCTCAGCTTTGAAATTTCGTGTCAGTACTCCTTTAAGCGGGTGCATTAGCCCTTCTCACGCCGATTCCTGGCCAATCCCCCACGTGGGTATGTGCCCCAAACCACCTTGTGTGAGAAGAAAGGAAAGAAGCTCACACTAACTCGTAAGACTTAAAGGTGGCGCAGCTGTACGCAACAGTAGCCTTCTCCTCTTTCGCCTCACTGCATTGTTTAGGCCTCGCCAATGTGCGTTGACCGCAGCTGTATGTTCTTCTTCCTTCATCGCACCCGGTTCTGTGCCGCAAGTTGCCTCGCTTCGTTTCGCGCGTCTATCTCCTTCCTCCGCCAAGTCCCACGCATGGGGCCGCGCACGTCTCCTTTCACTCCTCGCGTATCTTTCCCCTCTATAGTGCCGCTGCTCCGTGCCAGGTGCTTGCTTAAAGGAGTACTGACACCAATTTTCGGCGTTAATATTATTGCACAGTTCGCTTCCTTTACTCAACCGAATACCCAGGCTGAAATATCAGCGGCCTGCCACGCGAGGAACATACTTCAATCGGATCTCATTTATGGCGCCGACGGAGCAGCGTGCGGAGCGACACTCAGCAAATAGACATGAGCGTAATATCCCTCCGTGAGAGGAAAAAAGAAGTGACGCGACAGACCTCGTCGGGTACATTAGACAGAGCTACAGGCACAACCGCTTCCCAGAAAGGCACTGTTGGCAAAAATAAAGTTCCACACACGGGAAAGGAAGCCCTAATATAGCCCTAAATAGCAAAACAATTCGCCATCAGGGCTTTTATTGAAAGCGGTCATCGAATTTCGGCCGCAATTGTAGGCCAGCACCTCCAGGCAGCTCATCTGTTCAACTGCGGCGACGGGGCGGTCGAAACAACGCGACCCACCGGCCTCCGCAGTGTTTTGACGTCCGCACAAAGCGGTGAAGTCATGCCGGGATTCTGTTATATGCGCCTTTCTGGATGAAAGCGCCTGAATAAAAAACAAACTATTTTCAGGCCGTTCAATGTAAATAGTTACTGCGTGCTGAAATATTTAAAATGCGGTTTCGGCTTCGCCAGACCATTAAGCGTCGATAAAAGCAATAAAAGTGGAACATAATATTTTCTTGTCAGTACTCGTTTAAAATGGGGTCGTTTCACCTTTAGCGCTCAAGGGCAAAACTTGTCACACAGGAAAGACTGCCCGAGGTGTCGTATTGCAGCTTGCGCTAAAAAAATCATGACCATCTTGCACAATGGTACAAGCCTGATGTCACAGCAGAGCTGTGTTGGTCTTACTAGGCTAAGCTCGACGGGAGCCATTTAGGACACTGAGAAAAATTTACCCTTTAGCAGAAGCTCAAATTAAACGCAAAGTAACTCGTACAAAAATTATAACGAACGGAAGTCGAGGCTCAAATTTTAATATTAGATGGAATGGTTGATGCACACGTTCAGTTGTGTGCGGGAAGAAAACAAAATACAAAGCGATGGAAGCTCTTGAGCAAATTTACGATTTGTGACGTCGCTACGCCAGGAAATTACGTTGTGCAGTGAGCAGACACCTGAACTCGAAGACGAGGAAATGAGTGCAGAAGAACCTAGCACAGCATAAGCATTTATTTAGGTGCTGATAATGAGTAGTTTTGTTTCAACATAAAAAGAGTGCTTTAAAACATTTTGACCACTATTTATCTCATGCACCAAAACCAAGGCCTCGATTTGAAAGCATTTCGCGCAGGTTTTATGTGTGTTTTTTTGTGATTCGCAATACTTTTGTACTATTTCCAAAACTAGAATTTGAGCTGCCTGGACATGGAATACCCAGCTTTGCTAGATCCTAGTTCGTCGGTGACTGCAGTACCATACAATTTTTCCAACTGTAGTGAAAGCGAATGAGCCCTGCTCATTCGCTTTCACAGGTGATGAGGCGCACCTTATTAGAGGGCCCCGGATTAATTTTAACCACCAGGGGTATTTAACGCGCGCCGAAATCACCAACAACCGGGCGTCTGCTCATTACTGTAATTTTTATATACAGATAATAAAATCTAATAAAATCTTTGAACAAGGAAAATTATTTATCGTAGTTTGTATGGTAAAAAACACGTTATAAAAATTTCCTGTTATGATCGAAAGTGGTATTTGAGTTCTATTTATAAAAAACTATAACAATATTCTAGATAGAGCGCTTTTCAGTGCAGCTGAAAAATACCCCCAAGATAAAAACGAATACTTCGAAAGGCAGAATAAATGGTGAAAACCTACAGAAAAAGGGCTGCGAAAAATATTTGATGTTCGTTGCTACTTGAAAAACATTACACCTTTTTGACCGGACAAAACCCTTCCCAAGGGAAGAGGATTAGACTGTAAAAAATTGAATCTGCACGATCAGAACTTGAGAATCTCCATTTCTTCTGATATTCGGTTAGGCACTCACACAACACAGCGGTGTCTGACATTTCTATTATATCGTGCATTGCGGTGCCCCAAACTGGAACAAAATATCCCAGAACGGGTGTTTTATTTCTTTTATGACTCTTTTTTTCGTAGAATATAAAGCAAATGAAAGAGGAAACGCAAATATTATTTTTAAGAAAAAAAACAGCAACTGGTATCAACGTGCCTTTTCAAAATTACCGTAGGCAAATTCACGTCAATGGGAAATGTCCCAAATTTTCAATGTCACATTACTTCCCAGCGTATATACACGTGTAAAAAATATACGAGCGGTAGCTTGTGAGAAAAGGCTTGCTCAAAAAATCTGATCACGTTCTGCAAATTTGGGACTCATCATTGGACTCAGACATTTTTCGACCCTTATACCAGAGGCTGCAAAGTGATAATGTCATCGAAATATATTTGTGCGGCCCTGGTAAAGAAACAGCTCTTTATGACAAAATACAAAATTTGCAAAGAATGCAAAAAAATTTGAATTTCGGCTGAACCGTCTACCCGCAATAAAATTGTGCGAGCAAATAAACTCTGCTCGTTGCTGTAAAAATAATGACATGTTGTGTTGCAAGTTGAAAAAAAATGTTCTACAAACGAACCTGATCTTCGAACGACTTCCATTCATTTGCTGTCCAATACCATTTGTTTTACCGTATGCAACTGGTACAATCTTACACGCATTGTCACGGAGTGTGCAGCAGAAGTCGGGGGCACGATCGCTAGACAGTATGCAGGTAAACATTCCCAGGTGACGAAAGATCTAATTAGGAAATGGCGAACCATGACAACCTCCATCTCAGCTCACAGAATAAAACTATTGGAGATTTAGAAGTTAACCAGTAAGCGTAAGACAGCTGACATACGGAAGTATAACATAGAGAGGATCGAATATGCTGCCAAGAACGGAGGCAGCCTGAAAGCAATGAAGAGGCATCTAGGCGTGGGGGGAAAATCAGATGTATACACTTAAAAACAAGCAAGGCAATGCGATCCCAAATAGGTATAAAATAGTCAAAGTAGCTGATGAGTTCTGCAGAGATCTGTACAGTAGTCAGGACATCCAGGATAATGCCGAATGAGAAAGAAGTTCACACGAGATAGACATCCAACCAGTAACGGCAGAATAAGTAAGGAACTATCTGAAAGAAATGAAAGGTGAAAGGGGCAAAGCACCTGGTGAAGATCAGATGACAGCAGACCTCTTGAAGGATGCGTAGAAATCGTACTTAAAAAACTGGTAACCTGTATACGCAATGCCGAATTACCGCATGTGTACCGGAATCTTGGAAGAACGCGAATATCATCCTAATCCTTAAGAAAGGTGACATGAAGGACTTGAAAAATTACAGGCCGATCAGCTTACTGTCCGTCGTCTACAAGGTATTTACCAACGTAATCGCTGACAGAATTTCAGCAACCTTCGATTTCAGTCAACCTAAAGAACAAGCAGGGTTCCGTAAATGTTTTCAACACTGGACCATATTCACATGATCTATCAGGTGATACAGAAGTGCGCCGAATATACAAAACCACTCTACATACTCTTCATAGAATATCAGAAAGGATTTCGCTCGGTCGAAACCTCAGCTGTCATTCAGGCATCACGGGAGCAGTGTGTAGATGAGCAATATATAGGAATACTAGAGGATATTTACAACGGGTCCACAGCTTCCATCTTCCTACATAAGGAGAGCAGTACAATACTTATAAGAAATTGCGTAAGACAAGTAGATACAATGTCTCCAATGTTATTCACAGCATGTTAACTATAAGTATTCACAACATTGTATTGGGAACAGGAGGGAGTAAGGGTTAATGGAGAATATCTCAGTAACCTGAGATTTACTGATGACGTTGCCTTGCTAAGTAACTCGGGGGACGAATTGCAAAGCATGCTTGCCGCACTGGACAGAGTAGAACCATGGGCCTCAAAATAGTATGCAGAAAACTGAATTAATGATCAGGTAACCTCGGGACAGCCCAGCGGTTTGAGATAGGTGAGGAGGATATGAAAGTGGTAAGCAAATATCTACTTTGGCCAAGTCGTGACCCCGGATCCCAACCATGAGGCAGTGATAATGAGAAGGAAAATGATGTGGTGGAGTGCATACGGCAGACATTCTCAAGTAATGAATGGCAGCCTACCATTGTCCCTGAAAAAGAAAGTGTATGATAGCTGCATCTTATCAGTACACACCTACGGGGCAGAAAATTGGAGGCTACTAAGAGGGTTCCACTTAAATTGAGGACTACTCAGCGAGAAATGGAAAGGAAGATGATAGGTGTAACATTAATGGACAAGAAGGTAGCGGAATGGTTCAGGGAACAAACGCATGTTAAGGACCAATTACTACAAATTAAGAAGAAATAAACATTGGCAGGGCATGTAATGCTGAACGCAAGATAAACGTTAGTTATTAAGGGTAATAGGTTCGGTGCCTAGAGAAGTCAAGTGTGGCAGGGGGCGGCATAAAGTTACGGGGACTAATGAGATCCAGAAGCTTGCTGATAAAAATTGTGCAAGTTAGCACAGGACCGGGAAAATTGGAGAATAATGGAAAAGGTATTGGCCCTACAGTGGGTGTAGATAGGATGGTGATGATAATGATGATGATGCAGCTGGACGTTTTCAACAGTTGAAACACCTTGACCACCCCCCCAAAGGTGTGGGAAGCCGCTTCAAGGCTCACCGAAAACATGCGTGGAAATCAAACAAACGAAAGTTGATCTCCCGGATGAACAAATTGAAATTGTTGGTTTTTTCTCACAAAGGAAATTTATGCACAATATACCTAATCAGCGGGCGAGAAATACGGTAGCAAAACCGGACGTGATGTACCACCCCCCTTATAAGCATTTCCAAGGCCACTGAATATAACCAATATTCAAGAAATACTGAAGCTGAAAAAATATTGGCTTTAGAAGGGATACCTACTTAAGTCAAAATTTCATGCTGCATGCTCGAAACTGTCTTTCACTGAATACAGCAGTTTGTTAGTTTCAGTTTAGCGTGAAGGTTTAGCGTAAAAATGAAGGTTTCGGTGTCAGGAGTGGTAACACGCCTTGTGAGAGATATTTGATGAGAGGAGCCTCGATCGCGTATCTTGGCGAGCATGGTGGGCTCAAGCGATGGCTACTTCGCATAGACCGTTGTGGGCTCAGAAGGCGGTAGAAGGGTGTCAAGCAGCAAAAGTGGCTCGCAGCAGTAAAGGAATAAGAATGGAGACGAGCCTGCACTGTCGTGACGGGATGAATTGTAAGAAAACGTGACATAAGCTAAAGCAAGATTCCAGTCACAATTGTCGCTTGGCTTCGTACATAGACAACATGTCTGTAAGCGTTTCGTTGGGCCTCGCCGTGAGGCCATTACTCTGGGGGTGCTACGCATTCGTGACCTTGTGTTGTGTTCCGCACGCGCAAAGAAGGTGCTCAAGAAATCGTAACAACCAAAGCGGCCCCAAAAGGCAAGGAGCTGGCGAACTGCTCCATGATGAATAATGACGTCGTGTGGAAGGAAGTCGGCAGTGGCGGATGCGCTGCTGGTGTAACGAGCACGGGTAATGGCGTACTGCGTCGCGTAATCAGTGGCGCCTGCTATGCACTTGATGGCGGAGGTAGATTCAGGGAAGGGACCAAGGAGATCGACATCAACATGTCACACTGCTTTAGTGGGGATGTCTAGCGGTTGTATGTGACCGGACGGTGACGGTGCAGGCTTCTTGAGGCATTCACACCGGTCAGACATGGCTGCATAACGTTAGACAGAACGGCAAAGATCGGGCAAAAAAAAACGACGATGCACACTGTCCTAACGTCGGGAAACATCTAGGTGACATGCCGTAGGTAGGTCGTGAAGTTGTTCGAGTATCTGCGAAGAGCTTAAGGCATTTGGACAGAGATTCTGGCGGTAAAGGAAAGGCAATTGAAAAGCAAAAGAATGCAGAAGAGGACAGGAAAAGGCGACTACAGGAAGCGGGCGCCAAAGTGGTGTGTTGCGTCTGCCAGGGGACCATGAAGGTCATAAACCATGGCCTTGGCTCAACCGCCAGGATGCCCTTTTCCCCGCACGCGGCAAAGCCATGCAGAGCCGAGTGTGTGGGTGGGTCAAACCTACATGGGCTCGGGTCCGCGGTGTCGCCACTACCGTCACCTTGAAACGCAAGGTGCCCCTGCGGGGAGCATAACGATTTGCTCAATGTGGAGACAAACTTCTCGTCAGTTGGTCCCGGCTTTATTTCTGGCGCACCCCAGTCTTCCGCTTCAGAAAAAAAATTATAAAATGATAAAAAGATCTCATGGCTTCCATGTCTTGTATCTCACATTGCCTGTAGAGAAATTTTGTCCAAGTCGTGCTTTTCGGCTTTATGGTGAATGTAACTTGGAGAGATCGGTGTAAGGTGGGATTTTCATAAGCTGCCTTTGCAACATTATGTGTTGCAAAGCGACGCATGGTCATCTATGTTTGGAGTATTTCCCCAGAACCACTTTTATTACTCTCCATTCTTAGTCGTACATACCGCTCGCAATGCGTGGCGTCTGTCAATGCGCAATGGTGAGCGGGTCATCGGTGCGATTCCCCACCCGGTGGGGGCTTTCCTGATGGAGGAAAAAAGTAAAAACGCCCGTGTGTTCGAGATTATGGCACACGTTAAAGATCCCCAGGTGGTCAAAATTAATCCGGAGCCCTTCACGACGGCGCGCCTCGTCGCTTGTGAAGTGTCGGCACGTTAAACTCCACAATTAATCAATCAAACCAGTTGTAATGTTGAACGCTCCCCGTCGGCCGTCTGTGTGGCTCTTGGAGCTTACGCTGTAATTGGCACAGCCCACCGTTATATTAAAAGACCACTGTGTCTACCAAACAACCGTGTGCGTCGCTATTGTAGGAGGTACGTACTGGGCCGCTGTCATTATAATTCAATATCGCTAATCCTAATTATAACTGAACTTTACCAAAGCGAAGGCCATCACGTAGACAGCTCCCCTGGACTTCGCTTTCCCCATCGTGAAAGGTCTCTGAGCTTTTTCATTATTGTTTGTTACTTCTCGAAACGTTTTAAGCTTAGTGTAATGACGTATTTACATTTATTCTGTGGAAAGCGCTTTTATTCTTTTACCTTGAACTACCCAGTGCTCACCTATTCTAGGGGTACATTCATGCCTTAAATATTACTACTAACATAGGCATGAATGTGCTTATTTTATCAAGTTGATATAAGCATCAAGTTGAATACCTCAAATAAACAAACTGCAATGGTCTGAGACACTAAAAAACCTCGACTGAAGCGGCAAAAACGAGGGAGGTATGATATTAAAGTGAGCGAAAAGAAACCTCTAATATTGATCGAGACACCGCGTTTGGCATTGGTCGATTGAGCTGCCGTCACTGAAAAGAGTAACGCCCACATCACGAGACAGAGAGTTTTGCTGGTCCACAGTTGCCAGTGCCAAAGTAGGGCAATGTCTGGCGATGCCAATGAAAAGATGTGCCCGCTATAATGGTGCACAAATTAATCTATTTTTGTGGCTATATTCGTGCGGAGCACGATACAGTGCCGCCACTATTATTACAGGCTGGTTCTTTATTTCCCTGAAATGGTGCCAAAAAGATTTTCAACCAAACGCAAACGAGAGAGGTGTGTTTGCTTCTGAAGCCCGTTGTGGTCACTAAAGCCGAAAGTACGCAAAAGTGGGAATCTGGAAGTCTAGAAAATAAATAACGGCTACAAAATCTTCTGAAGAGTGAACTATAACAGAAAGAGAATCTGTGGCCTTCTGCCGACATTCCTACAAGTGGGCTTGCCAGAGCGGTAATGCCAACTTTTCCCAAGTCAGCGTAAATTATGCGGACAGACAGGTAAAGAGGGAACTGTGAAAAGGAGGATTTGGTTGAATGAAGTTTCCATAAGAGACTTCGTTGTGGTGGATTTTCATCAAAGTTTTTGAAAGGCAAATTGGAACAGAAAACCCTGAAAGAAAATGGAACAGACTGCCGCTCTCTGACATAAGCTGACAGCAACTATTCAACGCGAAGACAGTAAAGAGGCACAAATATCAACCGAAGGCGGAGTAAAATATGTTCTTTTGGGGGATAAAAGGTGCATTGAGCCTTGAGGTAGGAACGTGACAATTTCAGAATGAGTGGAGACGACGCTGCATTGATTCTATGGTGGAGCAGGTTAGTACAGGTTCCCCAAACGGGGGAGCATGTAATCTACAGCTGGCGACTGGAAATGAGTGACTGCACCGAAGAAGTTCTTAACCAACGAAGAAGTCAGCAAAAGAGGGCAAACCATAAAAACAAAATCTGAGCAGAACTGAATAGAGCGGGATTGAAAGTCTGATTTCCTTTTATATAAAGCGAAAGGCGAGACAAGATAAATATTCTCGACGAGGAGCAAGTCAGGCCTGTTATGTTACTTTGCTTTTGCGCCGTCAAACAGTTTCCCATGGATGGGTGTAGCGGCTAAAGATAGTGCTCGAACAGTATGTTAGTGCACAAGGTTAGCTATAGATACGTGTATTTTACTTGGTTCAGTTATCCTTAACTTGTGTTTTATATATTTCTGGGCATTGCTAGTTGCACAAAAAAAGAGACATGCGGGCTTATAAATATTTGTATTTGTATGTGATCTGTTGCGCGACTTGTTTAGGGTTATTCGCGTGTTCATATCGCTGCCGTTAAGGGGGGTTTATGAGAGGACTGCGAGGCTTTGCCGATATAATAATCACGGCAGAGGAGCAATAACGCTTGTCGATAACGTTGCAGTATTGCCTTTTTGTGCCTGGTTCTATTCACTGTATCTTCCTCTCACCTTGAACACTTTTATACCGTCTAAATCTCGCCAGTGTAAATGCAAGAGAGGAGTGCTCGACCGAACTGAATTCTCCCTGATTAGCACATTTCGCCTGCAATCTGTTGAAATAGGTTTCTTGTTGGTGCTTCAGACAGCAATTACAGAATCTTCTTTAATCGATTGCGCTTACCTTGGGTTTTTGACACGTTTGTGAACCCGTTCTTTTTTTATTCAGCAACAGCCAGATGATCCAGCAATGGGGATCCCCTTCACCATTTGGTTGCCCTAGCAGGTGCGCTGGTTGTTCGTAAATGATTGATATTTGATTGAATAATTTAGAAATAACCAATGTTTATTCCAAATAAATGGAACGGTGGTACTCTCCGATATGTTCTCATGTTTACCTCATACGTCCCTGAGATGTCTTATGCGCTGAAGAATTTTCACCTATTTTAGCCAGAATATTTACCAATGCCAGTCCGTTTTGTTCTTTGTCCATTATTTGGAGCCACACCGCCACCGGTCTTTGGCCGAATTAAGGTATCGAGTGAGAGACTGACAGAAAGGCGATATTTTTCAGCTTAGTAGCCCCCAAAAAGAGTCTACCGTTCTTCAAACTTAACCCATTTCTGTATTCCGGAATCGTTCGAGCTTTTAACGTGGCATTCGAGAATGAATCCATCGTCATCTGCTTTCGGTACCGAAAGCCATTCGTCCAACGGCAGCGAGAACTTCCTTAATTGCTTTCAGATTACTTTGTGCACCGCGAAGTCTGCACCGGCTTCGTTATTAGGACTGGTTGGCAGAATGTTTAGCACCGGCCACACATTCGTCTGTTTTGCTACATCACGCGTGGCGTTGAACTACTCTCAAAAAGGGGTTCACTTCCAGTCTATATCCTTCACGTTTTCTTCTGCAGGTTCCAGAAGGCGAGTTTAGGCTCTCCATGTCAGTCCTATTTCCGATTATCTCAGCGTGCAAGTGTAGTTTAGGTTGGGAACTGTTCCTGGCGGAAGCGGGAGACGCTTTGTGTATAGATGGAGCAAACCGTATGAAATTGGAAGGAACACACTTAAATACGAGTGTTCCTTCCTCTAAATACTTTGCTCTTGGTTTAAACGAAGCAATTACATTGTCAACGGGATAAAAATTTCAAATAGCAGCTCGAGGTGACTTATATTGTTTGTGACTGTTTTCGCAGCTACGGAGAAAATAAAAGGATCTTCGACAATGACTATTACTGTATATTTTTCCGCATACAAGCCGGTATAATTGGATGCTCTATGCTGATTCGCTGACGGCGCAATCCGCAGTAGCCTACAGTTTTCCGATTGCAGTGTTTTTTGAACGGCTATTTATATCTAGGCGAGTATCCTCTTTTCCGCGGCGAGAACTGGAAATATGTTTAAACGTATGATTATTTCTTTATCTCAGGCAAGAATAGCCGAGACGCGTACGGGAGATTACCGAGGGGACCTAATATGTGTTCTGAACATGAAGTGAGAATCGCAACACGTAATAAGTGTGACCATCTACGTTCTGCAAATGAACAAATGAGTACGTGCGAAAATATTGCTCAAGGTGCAAAGCCTTTATTCTTGAAACCTGTGCTGACTAATACTTGAAAAAGTACTGTATCGTCAGTGTTGAAAGTTTAAACTAGAAAAATGATTCATTTCGACTTATCTCACTGGACAAAAGCCATCATCGAGATAATTTATATTATGACTTTTGGAGTGATGCGAGCGCCCATGCCGAATGAGCAATGCGCAATTCTTGAAAGTATTTTAATGTCAGATGCGTGGTTATGACGCATTCCAAATTTGGAGGCCCGGTAGGACTGCTTCCGAGGGTGTAAACACTTTTTGTTTGATTTTGTTGGGTGTTCTTTTTGGAGATTGCTGTCTTTTTATAATTAGTCGTTGTAATGAAGGATCACGTATTCGACGGCTGATGTCAAATGTACCTGTGAAAAATCAGAATGATAAGCAACTTTGGTATATTGGTTGCATACACTGGAAAGTGTATTTGATTTTGCTGAAGTTGGCCCCGGCAATCCCCATCACTTATGCACTCCAGGTGTTATTTATGAGTGTAGTCACGTGATTGCCACGAATGTGCGAACACTCTGTGCGCGCTTTTAGTTTAGCATATCCCCAGAAAATACGGGCTGGCATCATTTTGCGCTATTTCAATTGAATACCTTTGAATCCTTTAAACTCTGTTTCTTTTGTTTTCATACCAGTCTTAAATTTTATCCATAAATATACTATGGTGTGCTTTCGTGTCAGTTTGAGAAACAAACAGTAATATGTCATTTAACACGATCGTGTTTTATAAAACCAAAGAGAGGTGGAAATTATTGTGCACAACTCCTCAGAATATTTTATTTTAGTATACTTTGAACGTCGTGACGTATTTACGTTTGCAATCTGCAGAAAGGTATTGTGTATAGGCAAGCGTTTCTGCTGGATATCAAAAATGTTGTCGGTGTTTACGGTTTTATGCGCTCTGGTATCCACATAAAAACGGAGAGAAAAACATAATTGACCTGTCTGCGATGCTTGAAGCAGCTGCAGCAACGTAAAGGTAAAATGAGTAACTTTATGGCTAACATCGGAGCGTCGCATCCATAATGGCGATGTACAGGGATTGCTTACTCGAGTTCACAGTAACAAAGCAGGTTGCAACCAATCTGGATATCAGGCGGCACCCTGTGGCCGTTTAGTAGTAATGGGAGTTTTAATGACCTGTGCCTGCTATTATGATTAGAAGATGTCATTTTTTTATTACGTATGCAATAAGGGTGACGTTATCTTCGATGGTCTTGCCGCCCGACACCTCCGTAAGAGTAACCACCTTACTAATCCCAATAGCGACGTATTAAGACGGCAAAGCATTGTTCCACAAAATCAGCGGCCGTGTTTCATTAAAACTGTCAAATTACGTGTAATAGCATGCTTATATAATTACTATTTAGTATGCGCAAAACTTAAAATATTTTTGCTGCAAACAATGTCATTTTAATATAGGGTAGGGAAAGTGTCTCGGCCAATAGGGGCACTTAACTCTGCTTTTTGCCCATTTCAAACTGCGGGCAGCGTTCACCTAATGCAAGGCATTTTCTGCACCCGCAACCAGCATCCGTGGATTTGCAAGCAAGAAATTCGCGCCGTAGGTGTTGAACACATTAGGCAGTACAACACGTAGCTACGCATAATTTCATTGATTGATTTAGGGGTATATAATACCGCATAGCCTATGTTGTTTCACGGTATATCATGTGGCTACGCTTTCTCTCAGTTTATAGCCATCACTCATTTTTTCTTATTGTAGGAGAAACTGTTTCTGTACATTTATCGCCATGTTTGGGCTGTTTTTTCACCAATGTTCGTGTTCGCAAAATAGCTGCACTCGAAGTAATATTTATTTTTCAAAAGACCAAGCCTCTCGGTTACTCTAGGGATAACGTCAATGAACTATGTAGTAGTTGAATAGTTGTAACGATAAAAGGCCCGTAACGTATTAAAACATGGAATTGTACGCGCTAAGAGAAGGAGGTTTACTTTCCAGGTGAAGCGATATTTTTGACTGGAGTAGACGACTAGATTTCAAGCAAAACCAAAGTACTCATGCTGGGTTCCACAAATTACCAGCAAGTCATTGCAGGGCCAACCGCGAGAAGGTGGTACAAATGAATTAGCACTAAAAGAGTAACTAACGAAGATTGGGTTCTTGGATGCAACGGTGCCCTTTGCCTTTCCGATAATGAGTTAATGGTGTAATATATTGGCCCAACGAGAATATTTCACCGCTCCATCATTTATTGAAAACAAAAAAAAAGAGCAAGCAAAGCCCGCACTCGTCCCAACCTATTTGGGCAGCAAGGGACTAACGCTCTCTTTGAAGAGTTTGCCAGTCTCTATAGTAGGATACAGGCTAGTGGTCGAACAATCACCCTACAGCTGACCCAATGCTTTTTACGATAGCTCGAGGGGCTCCTACCTAGCCACACTGTGAAAAAACAAGCCAAAATAGCAACCGTGGTTTCGACGCTGTGGAACCGCTCTCCTAGCTTCCTCATTTTCGGAGCCAATACAACGAACTGGTCTGCGTTTCCCAAAATACTAGCGCCACAGCGGACATGCTGTGAACAAACCTCTACCAAAGTCGTAACACACAAAATTGTATACCTTGTAAAAATTGTATTTACTAAGCACCCACAAACCATCCTTCGGCTGCGGGACGTGTTAAAACCAGTACATAAAATTTGAAGTAAAACGCACCCTGCGCCACAGAAATACGCAACGTTTTATTTTAGCGTTAGGGAGTTGCTCAGTTATGCTTGTTACGCTAAGTTATGGTAGTTATGCATCTAATGAAAGCGTATAAACGCGATGCCCCACAGAACAAAATTATTGTTTGGACCAGCACAAAAAACACGGTGTTCAAGTGTAAAGGTTTACGAAGAATTGCCAGTGAAGTGTTACTTGCACTTTGCAAATGGGTATTCCCTTTGATAAAACTAGCAATATATTGGAGGTATGGAGGGTGTTGTACAACTGTGTACCAGAAACATCACCACAACTAGAAATTGTGACCAGTCATTTTTCGGAACTGCGTCATTGTGCAATAATCAACAGTTTCAGTGTAATAAATGCTTCGTCTGTCCGTAAAATTATCACAGCTATCAAAACACACCGACTAAATACCACGCGATAAAAGAGCACCGACATAACAGCACGGACTCAAACGGGCACGCGACAAAAGTGCACGCGACAAACAGCACGGCGTCAAAAGCGCACGCGACGGAACAGCACTTTGACAAAACAGCACAGCGTCACAACAGCACAGCGACAGAACGGCACGATTTATGGAACGCCTAAATGGGCAAATATTTTGATTTTAACATGGATAAAAACACTTTAGTGGGCGCAAACTGCTCTCTCTGAGGTTCTCTTCACGTTTCGTTACTCATTCTCGGGAAAAATACTACGCCTTTAATTATTACACAGCATGTGGGATATCTGAATGAAAGAAGCAAAAGCCAGGGACGACATTTGGTAAAACTTTTGTTCCTTTTTAGGTAGCCCTACAATTTTTATGATAATAATAATAATAATAATAATAATAATAATAATAATAATAATAATAATAAGAAGAAGAAGAAGAGAAGAAGAAGAGAAGAAAATATTATTTCCGAATTTGCCCGCTGACAGTTCTCCAAGACTGGTAGGCCCGGATCATTTCGTCCGCAGGCTTTCACATCTCTCCCAAAGTGGACCGCGTTAGCACGCGCTAAAACCGGTGACCGAGTCTAAAGTCAACGCCTGCGCTACGAACCCAAAGGAAATACTGTTCGCCCGGAATTCGATCAGAGCAAAATCGGTAATAAAAACCGCAGGGTAGTCTTGGTATGTCTGCTTTGCACCGCAGAAACATTTTGCAATTTTTTGATACGAGCTTTTTATTTTAGCGCCGTCTATGAAGCGACCGCCGAAACCTCCGCGCTGGGCTGTTAACTGCGCCGTTCTTTGCGTGCGTCTGCGTGCGTCTGCTTGTGTGTGTGTGTTCTGTTTTGTTTTCATCATCTTCGGACGGATTTTAGGTCCTGATTTGCTGCCAGAGCGGGAAATTCCGACCCCGGCTGTTGAGACCAGCAGCAGTAGCATTGTGGTGGTGGTGCCGGTGGTGCTCCGCAGTTCCGCGATGAAAACGTACCGGTATGTCACCGACTGGCATAGAAATCGATATCGGGGAGTAAATACGTGTTTTCAATGCCACCGTGCTTGTTATGTTCACCGATTAGTCATGTTTACGGAAGCGCGGACGTCGAATGCGGAGCGCGCATAGCATATGTGGGTCACGGTGATCCGTGCTCGCGATGGACTTTCGAGGAGGCGATTGCTACGCTGTTGGCATTGCAATGCAATATAATCTTTCTTAACTAGACTTATGACGGTTACTGACGAAACGAAATTACCCGGGCGGAAAATAACGCGACCCGCACAACCAGTCAAATTACTATTCAAAGATTGAGCAAAAGGGTTGACGTTCGGGCTAGTTAATATTGGTTGATCATGATCATGATCATGATTGACCTAACTCTGCGGAGCGCATGTGGCCTGTCGCTCGGAGCCCACCTTTGTGAAACCGCTGCTTTCACCACAAATGCTTTTCGCGACCAGCAGTAACTGTTTTGTAATTGTAATACTTTAGATTCCGTGGCAACGCAAAAGGATTAAAGCTTTTCCTTTGACCGCGTTGTGAACAGGTTGAGCTATTTTCCAAATGCAGCGTTCACGCGTACCTCGAGATGCGTTTCCACATTGGGCTGCCTGCTTATCCTGCTATCGACCAGCAGTGTGCGATGGAGAAAGTTATGCTTTCAAATCGTTTGGCAGTGTAATGCGTTGGCCTGAAAAAAGTAAACAAAACGCCGTGATTTTAAAGGTTAGATTAGATGAAAAGGGGATGGTTTAATGCCAATCGGCTGTAATGACCAAACAATATATGGTATTTTAAATTGACTACAAGGAACCAGAAGTTATTGTAGTGTTGTATTGTATCGGCGCTCGTGAAAGATCCCCAAGTGGTCAAAATTAACCCGCAGCCCTCCACTACTGCGCGCCTCATCACCCATGAAGCGTCGGGGCGTTAAACACCATAATGAATGAATGAATGAATGAATGAATGAATGAATGATGAATGAAGGAATCAATCAATCAATCTCAACCAATCAATGCTGTATTGTAAAGGATAAGTTAACTTCTAACATTTCAGGGGTTCCGTTCCCTGTCGCAGCTTTGCGTGTGATAAATGGATTTTGATCCGTCTGCTTGCCGTCCAAGTGCACCCAACCCTGGAGTTGGTCGTTGGTACAAAGTCGTTGCGATTTATCAACGGAATCCACCGATATCTCAACTCTGTGTGCGTTGGGAAGCGATGCCGCAAAAACACGCCGCAACCGCACTGCATTTTCTCCAGGCAGTGTCGTGCACATGCGTGCTGTCAGCGACTGTTTCTCGCTTTCTCTGGTTGTTCAATAACCCACCACCGCGCAGTGCTGACCAAGCGCGTTTGCGCCTTGAACGGCATCGCAGCATTGGCTAAAACAGTTGAAAGTTCCGCAAAAACTAAGCACGCGTGCGAAATACTCCTGAACTGCGCAATGGAGCACAGCACGCGGAGCGATGTTAGCAGCCCAGCGCGCTCAGGCAACGCTGGTCGGCCGCCGAGAGAACTGGTTTGAGAGTATTTTCCTCCTTTCCCGGCTGCTTATGGAAAATGGTGTATAGCAGGGAGCAACTCATTGTACATCTCCGCGTGCGCATTGTACGCTCTGCGTTCCACAGCAGCCACTGCCCCTTTGTTCGTCTTGGGGCAACAAAAGCCGACCCAACGCTCGTTTTCGCTGAGGAGAGGGAGGAGGTCGAGGGGAAACGAGAGGGGGCAGTTGCTAACATGCGCATTGAGTGGAGGGATTTCGAACACAAGCCAGTTTATTTTGAGAGCGGGACTTGGAAACAGGCCAAGCGCGTTCGGGTTGTTTCGTGGTCCACCCATTCTTGCAAAATCGTTGCATCAATCGTTGGCTTTTCATTGTACCATGACAAGTGACAGTCTTTGATTCTCGCAATTTCTGGGAAAGTAAAGCCGTCAGAAAGATGCACACGAACATGTTTATGTATTTTAGCGAATGAACTGCATATGTTTCTGCACAAATGCGGTTCCCAACAACAGAGTTTGTTGTTTATGGTGGGTGTAAGGTCCACTTATGAGTTAGCGGCCAGGTGCCCGGGCTGCGCGTGAGAACGCGCCGCTCTGTCTGGCGACGTAGCACTGCCGACACTGCGCTGCAGCCACCGCTAATTCGTCGCGGCGTGCGCGGGAGACGGATTGTCTGGCCTTCGCATTCCTCAAGGATAATCCCCCATTGAGAGGGCAGACGGCGGCGCCGGATTCCAGGAACGCCTGCCGGACCCGCTGGGATTACCGGCGTCTCCATTGTTGTCGCGCCCTGGTCAGCATGACGCACTGTCGCCGTCTTTCGTTTTCCCCCCGCGGGGTCGCTCGGACTTGCTCGTCTACGAGCGTGCCGTTGACCCGAAGGTGGCGGCGCCTCAATGAATATTCCGTGGCGTGCTGAGTGACAGCTGTCTACATGTATTTGGGCACGCCCATACGCGTGTACGAACGCTACAGGGGCGTTCCCGAGAGAGTGTGATCTCGAGGTTATATAAGACCCAACTTGGCCGTTGGAAATCGTTCTTGTCTGAGCGCTGAGCTGGCAGTTCCCGGCGAGACAAGGAGTCTCGACCGTTAGCGCTAAGTTGGGATTTGAGAGCCCCCAAGTCGAGGTTAAGATCGCGTCGGAGGTTGAGGGTGCAGCGCCGCACCGGCAACTAGACGGATCTTGCGGCGAGACAGGGTCACGGCCGTCGTTTCTCGAGCGGTTTGTGTACGCTCCGAGAATAGGAAGAGTTAGACGAAGTTGAGGAGCTCGAGTGATTTGTGCGCACTCGGAGCTAGCTTCTAGCTGAAGTTTGAAGTTTTTCTTTTTATTTCTCATGTACCCAGTTTTCATACTGTAAATAGCTGTACATAAACTCCCGTTTTACTTAATCGACTTCAACGCCTCGAGTTCGTCAATTCGACCGCCATCTCCAAGAACTTCAACACCATCACCCAGCCAGCCTCCTGCCAAATCAACCGGAGCCCGGGCGATTGGGTTCCTGATCGACACCGGACTTCGGGGAAACGATCTTCACTGTGGGTGACCTGTTTTTATGAGCTCACCTGCTGCCGTCAGCAATTGTTAGGCTCCCGCAACACGCCGGCAAATTGAACAAAGCATGTTAGCCAGCAGTCTTCTAAGCCTTGCAGCAAGATAATAGGCGTCATAGATAATAGCTATATGTCATATTTTCGGGGAAAATCAAAAGTATCGAAGCTGCAAGCTGCAAAAGTATCAAGGTCCAAAACCTTAGTGCCGCTTCGCTTGATTCTAACTGCAGATATCGAAGCATTTCAGATGAAGAGCACAGTATCGCAGCTTAGGTAACGCAATAAACCATTCATCGGGTAAAGTTCGTTTTTTTTAAATAGCGAGAAATCGGCGAGCGTGATCGCTAGTACAGCTTTATGTTGTCTGATATTCAGTGGTGCCGGCCCACTCCCATTTCGATACATCATGTAACCTAAATAATATTGTGCCTGTAAAAGCGCTCACTGCACAGCCTGAATCGTGATACTCGCTTCTCAAGCGTTAATAAACGAAAGGATACAAGCATGGAAGCACCGAGAACATACTCGTACGACGACAAATTCGCATGCAGCATTTATTTCAAATAATTTCAGCCTTAGCAAATATATTATGTACGGACCGATGCAAATACATTGAGCACGAATACAAACATGTAAAGACAAATAAACTGACCCCCTCCCGGCTGCCCTTTTACAGGCGCTCATGCATAGGTGAAGTAGTGGTGGGACATTTTTTTCGTACTTTGAAGTTGGGACATGTTTTCCGGCACCATTTGTTCCGGGACTATCAGTTCCGGGGCCAGTAGCTCCGGGACCATTTGTGCCGGGACCATATCGCCCGCACATCGTGCGTATGGTCTTCTGCTTAGCAGTTACACAGGAAAAAAACAAACACGCCTCAAGTTTAACGTACACTGCGATGACGTACACTGCAAACACCCCACGATATTAGCGTTGCACATCCTATAGCAGTTTTTTGCGCAATAAGGCGGGTGTTCGCGAACCACTTCCGTGCGGCCGGAGCCATGCACAGCGGATTGCGTATAACGCGGCTCTTTTTACGCCGCACCAGGCACCCTGAAACAAATTTAACGTTCTCTCGCATTTAGCAACATATGCCTGCGTTTATCTTTAATAAAGTAATTGTTTCTAGTAGAGCTACGGGCTTTTGGGCCTCTATTGATGCTGGCGCGCATGTTGGTATGAAGGCCGGATCACAGTCTGGTACGCCATGATGATTAAGATGATGATTATGATGATTATGATTAGAAGCCCTCCATCTGTATCGGGACGTCCGTTGCCACCAACCAACTTGCCTGTCTTATTCTACTGATTAAACCTACCCTTTCTTACCCTAACGGGTTAGCCCTCCGCCTACCGGTTTTAAACTCGCTTCTCCTATTGCCGTTTTCCGCAGCGCGCCACCTGTAGGGGCTGGAAAGAGCGGATAGCGTTGAGCCGCCGAGCCGAAGAAAGCGAGTTAGATGCCCGCAATGGTGGTTGCATTTCAAATGAAGGAGAAGAGCGACACGCCGGAGTGTCGCCGTTTAAATGCACGCGAAGAAGTGTGAAGTCCCTCACTGCGGAGCATCCCATATTCCAAATTTAGCGTTCTGGTTGTGAAGCCTAAAAAAGCTGAAAGAAATGAAAGCTTTTGTGTGCTTCTTTTATTGAGTCCGCACTGCGAATACAAAAAAAACGGCATCAAGGCAAGAAAAGACCTTAACCCGGTACCGAGGCATGCTTTGCAGCGGCCGTGATCTTTCGGCTCCCACAGAAGATCTTCTCTTGCTGCTGTATTCTTTTTCGGCTGTTTTATCGAAAGTGGAAAAAAAGAACAAGTGCCAGTTGCAATAGGCATGCCTCAGGTTATCATGAGCCGCTGCAACCCAAATCACCTGGAATATGATGGAAGCGAAAAAGCCGAAGTGTAATCCTTAAGCGCTACTATTCTGACGGATAATTTGCTTCTTACTGAAGTCCTACACCACTTAATTCTAATTTATACATGGGGTTTAATTTGTTTAACAGCACAGAGGAGCTCTTAGTGGGTAAGAAATATTTCCGCAACAATATTGCGCGTCAAAGCAGCGTCCGCGAATATGAGCTACTCTGGATCGTGGCTCATTGGTGGCCCGGCAGCTCACATTCTTCACTTTCGTGAAAAAGACCGTCACTATACATTGAAGTTTTCAAAAGAATGGCGTCAATGAGCAAATGAATAATTCAAACAACATTTATAAGAAAAATAATAAATAATAGAGGATCCAGGAACAATCCTCAGTAAATTAACACAGAAAAAAGTGTTCACGAAATATGCAGATTCATGGCTCTGCGTTAAATTACCACGAAAAGGGCACAGATGCCGTCTTCATAAAAATAGATCCCTGAATTCATGACCAAAAACCAATCAATACAACGGGATCGAGGAACCACCTTTAATAGGCAATTACTGGAGTAGTCGTTTCATAGAAATAATTGCACATATAACCACGCGTGAAAAAGAAAGTAATACGAACAAGTAAAATCTGTAATTGATATCAACGGCTCACTATGTGTGTTGCTTCAGCCTATCACAGGCACACCTAAATCTCTTCCTGTACCGAAATCGCCCTCCACTGGAATATGCGGGTGCCTAAATGTCCATGTACTGATATGTTCCTGCACAGATAAGTCTTGTAAAAATAAGTTCAAATGAATGTGCTTTTCTATTCCTTACTTGCCGCAGAGTTTGGATTCCGTTCCGGCGAGTGCACTATGCCATACTACCTATCAACGCCACCGCACCCAACTTTTACAGTGCTCATCTCTTGCAGTGTGCTGTTTTGTCGGTTGCGTGCTGTTCGTCGTCGCGTGCTGTTTTGTCGCCGTGCTCTTCTGTCGCGTGCTGTTTTGACGCCGTGCTGTTTTGGCGCCGTGCTCTTCTGTCGTGTGCGGTTTTGTCGCTGTGCGCTCTTGTCGCTGTGCTGTTTTGACGCGTGCCCTTTTGACGCCGCGCTGTTATGTCGGTGCTATTCTGTCGCGTGCCGTTTCGTCGCGTGCTGTTCTGTCGGTATACCCAATATCACAGGTATTTTACAGTTTAGAACACTACCTGCTGCAATACCTCGTTTTATAAAATATTGTTGAATGAAAATAATACTTTGAACGTTTCCTCACAGGTTGAAGTAGCACAAGCAGATACTTTACCGTGAAAAAAGGGTCACTGCTCTTATATGTCGTTCCGCGGGGTCATTGACAGAGAACCAGCAACCAAATAGAACTGACTCTCACTTAACGGGTACCGGTATCCTGCACTTCCTGAAATAGCTGCATTGCTGTTTCACAAACCCCATTCCAAAGAATGAGGTACTGTAGCAGAGCCAATCGCAGTGTTTCAAAGTAGGCCTACTACATGTTTTTCGTATTTTTACTTTATTACACGCAGCGAATCCAGGGTATATTCTTGAATTTGTGTGACTTTTATATATCCTCTTCAGTCCCAGGAATGCACAAATACAAACATCTTTTCTAACACACGTTTATTCGGTGCATTATCCATAGAAACAAGCTAAAAAATTACAATAGCAAAAAAAAAACGAAAGTAATTAATTTTAGGGTAGTCATTTGAGTGCTCTGGGATTCAGTGCGCGTGGAATGCAGGGACAAATATTTACAAAAATGCTACAATGCTTCTAAAATGCTACAAATATTCCACAACACACTTTTATTTAGTTCATTGTCCATAGAAAAAAAACGCAAAAAAATTACACTAGCAAAAGACAACGAAAGTAATGAAATTTTATAGTACCCATTTGGGTGCCCTGGGTTTTCGAGCGCATTCGAGCGCTCGCACCGTTGAAAGCCATTTTGGCCGCCTGGCTCTTCAGAAATGCCTGGACACATCGTGCCACCTGGCGGATCTTATTGAAAGCAAGGCTTGCATTTGCGGGGAATGAACTTTTGACGCGCGAATTTCGAATGGGGAAAGCTTTTGCCTGCATGGTTGTGGTAACCTTTTGGGTACCCAGGATTTGTGGAGGATATTGGCGGTTTTATGCCCGATTTAAAAAAAATACATCAATGAGTTACACTGATAACCAACGAACTTTCTATAGGCAGGGAAGCAATTGCAAGGTACACTCGTTCACACAAGGTGGAAAAAATGGAAAGGAAAAAAAAATTCGCGTCAACCCACCATGTGAATGTAGTTTGAAAGCAAAGATGTAAACGGCACCCACAATGATTACCCATGCGCACGTCACTTAAATTTATTCACGTCACTCCACAAATAGTGAAATCAGAGAGAAGTGAAATGCACTAAACCACACCCTTTATTACTTCAAAGAGATATCCTTGGTAAGGTTAAATCAATGCATGATGCATGAACGGTGTTGCCTGTGTTCTATTGGTGCGACCACCAGTGGAAACGCTTTTCTTATAAAATTAAAGGAAGCTCAAAAACGGTGTTAGACGATCTGAGTACTTCGTCTCGGCCGCCGCGTAACAGAGGTGACGAGATCGGCGGCAGCGACGGAATATGAGGAGGCGGGGCAGAAGAAGAAGAAGAAGATGATGAAAGAGGAGAAGAAGGAGAATGGGAAAAAGAAGAAGAAGAAGAAGAATAATAAAGAAAAGAAGAAGGAGAATAAGAAAAAGAAGAAGAAGAAGAATAAAGAAAAGAAGAAGGAGAATAAGAAAAAGAAGAAGAAGAACACGAAAGAGAAGAAGAAGGAGAATGAGAAGGAGGATGGTGGAGAAGGAGGAGCACGTGGAAGAGAACATTTTTCTATTCAGATTTCATAATGGCCCACGGTTCGCCCCATAGGAGTGGTTCCTTTTTCACTGGAGCCATATTCAGTCTGTGCCGCCTGTGCTCTGTCCACCAGCTGAAGCTGTGTAGACAGAGAGGGGCTGGACAGCAGAATCGGCCATTGCTCTTCTTGGGTAGTGGACGGAAAGAGAGGACGCTGAGGAGTAAACTCGCACACCCCGATTATGTGGCGGAGTGTTTCTACTTCGGAGCAAAATTTATGTTCAACATCGTAGCGATTCGGGTGCATTAAGTGAAGACGCGTCGGGTGAGGCAAGGAAACGGAGTGTATGAACCGTAGGGTAGTTTTCTGTTCTCTGGAAATGTAAGGGTAAGCCGAAGGTAGGGCCTGTCTCTGAAGGCGATAATGCTGCGTTATGCCCCTGAACGAGACAAGCGGGTGACTGTCCTCGTGCAGCTCATAGCAAGGTGGGTGAAAGCGCAGGCTTGCTGGTGGGTGTATTCAGTGCCCTCCATGGAAGTGTGAGTGGGTGTCTAGATGAGCTGAATTGAACTGTTTGGGTGGTGGTTTTTTGCCCACGAATTGGTGGTCGGGACACCGAACCCGACTGGCAATGCCAGCAGACCTATTGGGAATCAGTGACTACATCCCGAACCTCTGGTTGAGTGAGAGCCAAGGCGATGACTGCCTCTTCTGCTGACGTCATGTCTTGGGTATTGCGTCAGGAACACGCAAGAAGGTTGGTTCTGAAGGTAGCCACGATGATGACGTACTGCGGCTCTCGATGTTGGGAGGCGTATGAGTAGATAACTGCATGATCCCCACCGAGGGTGGTGTAGAGCGCTGAAACCCGTGCTTGTCTTATACCCTCGTCGTGTGAGGCGTTCATATTTGTAATCAAGGGGAGAATCCTTTGTTCTTGTGACCAAGGTATCGGGAGTACATCTAGCGGAGTGACAATATATGGTGTCCAGCCAATCTGGTGAAGGATGCGGCGACCCGCCGCAGTTCTGCACATTCGGAAGTTCTGGTTTGAAAGATGGCCCTCTATCAGCTCTTCCACGTTATGTTGGAGCCCCGCGCTAAGCAGCCTCTCTGTGGATGCACTCATGGCCTCCTCAACCGCCTTGCTAATCAATATGTAAAGCATCTTTATATCCTCCTTGCGGAGAAGAACACAGGTGGTTGACGTAAGTCATTCTCGAGAGGACAAAAACTTGAATTAATCGAAAGGTATCGGATTCCTTGAGGCCTCGCTTCTTGGTTGCAACTCACGTAATAATGTGTATAATGTGATTGATCCTGGGTTTAAGGCGCTGCAAGGATACGTCTGTGTTGATGTTGGCCTGGAGATGTATGTGTTGATGTTGGCCTGGAGATGTAGCCAAGTATATTGATGCTGGAGCTTTGAGTGATAGCCTGGCCATCAAGGAGTATTAGGATGTGCTCCTTGATATGTCGTTTGGCGTGAGGGCGGACGACAAGGAGCTGTGATTTTTTACGTGAACACTGGAGGCCACATGCTTTAGCACATTGGCGTACTAGAAGTGAGATGTCATACGCTGGTGTGAGCTTCCTTTATTTTTCGCAACTCTTAGGACACGCGCAAGGTGCGCACGGGGCCGCTAAACATGCCGTGAGTGGAGCGCAAAGCAGCACGAGATGTATCGTGATGCTATCACGTGGCCTTCAGCCAGAATGCAGGGGGTAAACCCGTAGATGTACTCGGTGAGTGCACCACCTGCCTTCCCCGTCTCCGTGTGGGCTCCTGGCTAAATTGGTAAGACAACGGGCTCTCGCTTTGTTACTCAATAAGTTCCAGGTTCGAGGTCTGGCGGCGCTAGTAAACTTTTTTATTTGTTTGCAGGAGTTTTCTGTTGACACCAACAGTCGCGAAAGAACCGTCAAGGGTTAGAGGTAAGAGGCTTTGCTTTAGGAAGATATGCGCCATGCTCTTTAAATTTCACACCTCACAGTTGTAAATCACTGCGCAACATGGTACAGAATATCGGATAGTTTCAAATGGTATACAAAGAAAATGCGGCGCCCCTACCCTCCGGTGCATTCTGCTCGGTTGCTGCCGCTCATAGAATGGAAGACAATGTATCTAAGAAAATATGAGCAACAAAAAGAAGAAAAAGTAACAGTAAAAAGCTGTCCTACCATATCAGGATACAACACAGTTTGAGTTTTACAAAGGACGCTTTTTTCATTGCAATACATTCAGAGCAGATTGTCGAGCACATTGCACAGGACTGACAAACATCATCCTTTCGGGGCATCAATCGGTGTGGTCTGCCAATGTAGGTGGTGTGACAGTGCTTTTGAGGAACCGCAGAAGTTTTAAAATGGGAAATTTTGTCTGCTTTGGCTGCAAGCCTCTCCGAGGCATTGCGCGCTTCCACACTAACCGAAGAATTTAACTTTTTGGAAAAAAGAAAGAGCACAATGCCGCTTCCCTTGCTTTCACGATTTCAGTAGCGCAAGCACAACACTCCACCAGCATCAGAAAAGCCAGCACACCAACAGAAACTTCACTTTTGCGCGTGTCCATACCAGCCTTACTGCATACGGGCCTTGAGCGCCGGTTCAGATGTATTGCCAACCACCCGCGCGGCGGTGCTGAGCACGTCCGGTGGCCATGATGGCACGGCCGACATGTTACGCACCACGGGAGACGTCGATTGATCGATGTTTCTCAATGCTTCTATATTATTACGGTCTTGGCAGGCTTTAATAGTGCGGTATCATTCCGCGTCTCTCTGTACCTTCTACTACCGTAGTTTTCACCTAACAATGGCAAATTCGCAAGGACAACGTAACACCCCTGAGCATAACGTAAAAAAGTGGTGCTTATAGGCACGTGCACATGTTACTTCTGGGGGAAAGATTAAGGCACACTTTGAAGGAGGGCGGGATCTGCAGATATGACCTTTTCTCTCAGCCACCGAAACCAGGTAGGAGCACCTTTGCATATAACTGAGTAGGTGCTGCGCTCACCGACTCGTAAAGGTAAATTTTTAGATGTAATTTGCTAGCAACTCCACCGGAAGTTGGACACCTTAAGTCCTAATTTAGTTTAGCCTAATTTAGTTTAGCAACCCCTTTAGTCCTAATCAACATGAAACCGATCGCCTTCATAGTAAGCGTCGTGCATCTACTGAATTAAAACGTAAAAGCCTTTCCTATTAGGGCCTGATCTCTCACAAACGCACTATTAGTTCTAGAAAATATGAGCGGAAACATGTACGCGACCCCTATTGAACTGCCGCATGCTCTACTATTATATCATATTAACTCGAAGCGTTTGTAGGCTACGTGTGAGGGCCATGGTGAAGACCTTCTAACCTGAAATCTTGACGCTGAAGGGCTGAGTGCTCGGTGTAACCGTGCTCAACAAGCCCTTTCGAGCCATTTCCAGTAGATTAGGCCGCAATTGGCAAGTTAGAGTACGAAAGTGGAAGCGCGTGATCGCCTCATTTTGTAGCTGCGAAGGCAATGTGACATAGAACAGTCGCTGGATTGTTTTTTGAAAAGTTGAACAATACACAGTGCCGTTACGGAAGCCTGAATCTAACAGTCTTAAAGGGACCCTGCAACACTTACCATTTACTACTCGGAATGTATTTTGGGGTAAAGTCTATTGTCCCAGCAATCTCCTCCCGCAAGAATTATGAAAATCCGTTCACTATCACCGAAACTACGCGGGTTGAATAGTCGCGCATAAATGTTCCCTCTCAACTCAACCGCGGACAACGCGACGCAACTGCGCGCTCTCTCCCGGAGAGGGGGGCGGCGCACGGCATTGTGTTCGGCGGCCTTCGATATATAACAGACCGGGGAGTTCTGTCCTTTTCCCCGCAACGTGCACGGGTCTATTTCCGGTCTGGTGCCATAAAAAAGCAGGCATGGCGGCCTGCTCGCAAGCAAGCGCTCAGGCTGGTAGGGCGTTTTTGAAGCAATAAACGTTTTTTGTCGAGTGGGCTCGTTGAAAGTGGAATATTTAGTTCGTCACTTAAACTTCGCGCGCACTCAAAACAACAGAAACACCAAAGCATGCGGACAGGTTCAGCAATAGAAGAGGATCATACGCAGCGCCGACAACGGCTGATCTTCACAGGAAATGCCAAATTTAGCCGCGAAGTTGACCAGCGACAGCCAATAGTACAGCCAGGACAACCATGGCCCGATTCACGTCGCAGAGGCCATGTCAGGGGTGCATAATGAGTAGAATTCAAGAGAGAGCGGTTGGTTTTTCCGCGTTCACACGGCGATTTGCGCGCTTCCCGCTTCACGTGCACCTGTAATATTTGGCTCGCGTGTTCCTGGCAGTGTAACCTAAATGTCGCGCAGGTTTACTGCACTGCAGCAAGAGTGTTGCAGGGTCCCTTTAATAAAATGGCCGAGAACGTAACTTGCAATTTTTTTTCTTTTTGAGCCATTCCGTACATTCAAACGTCATTAAAGGGACAGACAAGCGATTTTTGTCGAGTATATAATCTGTATCTCGAATGAAAGGGCATCACTTAATGCACCTTGACGAGAAACGGTTTTGCTGATAGCGCTCTAGAACATTTTGAATCGAAATGTTTAGATCTACGAGCGGTATGAGTCCCTCCCAATAATAATGCTGGCAACCATGACAGAATAGCTCGACCACACGCTTTTGTCTGTATGCGAAATGAAAAACAATATTTAAAAACTTGTCCCCAGCTAAAAAAAGTTTGAATCGCAGGCTTTCCTGTCCCTTTATGTGTTTTTTATTGCAACGGTCTATTTTGCACGAATGCGCCATCTGTTGGGATAGACGTTAGGTAGAGTCTACTTCACGTTGTGAGGTGGGAAGTTCGATTCTCCGCGGCACGCCATTTTTTTAAGCTGCTGTTGGCGTATTTGAAAGTGAAATCAAATATTTGGCAGACAAAGCTGCCCCTGACTCAGGCAGAATCGTCAAAGCTCCTTCCCATGGGTCTGTTTACTGAACGCTGCTGGCCGTTGATTCTGGCATGGAGGCTCATTGGCCACACTGAGAGCAACCCAGCGACGGCGGGCGGCGTGTCTTTAAAATTTTCAAAATAATGTTTAGAAATACATACACAATTTAACCTTGTACAAATACTTGTGTTAAAAGTTTTCAATGCGTAAGTAAACGTTTCAGCAGTTACAGTAGCTGCTAGGTTTCCAGGTCACGTGACATGGACACATATTGTAGCGTCAAGTTTCGACACTACCGAACCAGCAGCCCCTTCCGATTTCAGAAGTTGCTGGCCAAAATAAAATATTTCCGCAATTTGTTATAAAAGTTCTGTGGTTACCGGCTATATAAAATCGCTGGCTTTCAGTATAGCTAGAGAACATATACGCGATAAAAATCGGTTGTGTGTCCTTTTAACCCTTCCATTATTTGCTTCAAGTTCAGATAGTTTTTTACTTAGTGAAGCTCCCTTATTCCGCGTGCAATGTCGGCCAGAGCTGTGCCCCCAACGTATGGCGAAAAAGCCCTGAGCGAGTGCATTTATTTCCCTGAGAGTCCCATTGTTTTTAACAAAAACATGCTTTTTTGCTTACATCGGGAAACAGGAGACGCAAACTATCTCGAGGACAGCTGCCGCAGCACAATACATTCGGGTTTGATTGCAAAATATGATAGTTAAAACAAGGAGAGCAAACAAAACTCTTTACCAGCGAAGCTAGTGAAGTTCTCGCTTTTTCCAGTGTAGGACCGTCACGTCAGGGCGCTTGACGGACCGTAAAGAGCCACAAGCACTCCGCTTGAGCTCTTGTGGGTCTGCTGATGGCGGTTGCGTCACCTGTGCGCAGCGCTCCGAAGCTTGTTTCCTTTCTAGATGCTTTACACCCTCTAATAGATGGCGCTACCGCCTCGCACCGGTGGGCTGCCACACGCGCTCGCACGAGAACGGCGGGTTTGTGCTTTCTCTTTCGACGGCGTGATCTCGGCTCGTACGGCGGGATACGGTGTAAGGAACAGTATAGGTGATTGATGCAGGAAGAATAGTTGACGGCAAGACATTGTGCAGGTAGCTATCAGACGCCAACATCCGTTGACGCTGCCCAACTCACTGTTTCCTTTCCCGAGCCACCGGAGTCAGCTTAGCTGGTGACCCTCGGTAATTTTTCTAGCGTAAGCTAGACTGGCCGAGGTTGAACAGTTTCGCGTGGGCGTGAGGGAGGAACTTACTTGCGCAAGTGCGAAGAGCCGAGATTGGACTAGGTTGGAAATGGATTGGATTGAATTGGCTTGGCTTCGCTTGGCTTGGCTTGGATTGGA
The DNA here is from genome assembly GCA_013339765.2 of Haemaphysalis longicornis. Lineage (NCBI taxonomy): Eukaryota > Metazoa > Arthropoda > Arachnida > Ixodida > Ixodidae > Haemaphysalis > Haemaphysalis longicornis. Next base: position 3,669,958 of record CM023458.1, read on the forward strand.
TTGGATTTGGACTGGATAGGATTGGATTGGATTAAGATTAAATTGGATTGGATTGGATCTGGCATGAATGCAGGGGCCCTATTCTCGACTGCACATTCGCCAGGCATTCGTCCCATGCGTAGACGTACGTGACGCATAGCAGACGCACTTGTAAGCGACGTGAGCTGTATCAAAATGTGCAAGAAAGATATAAAAACACTTGGCAGTACTATAAAATTAAGCTGGTAGCTGAGGCTTTCGACAGGTAAAAAGACACACTGGAGCGCCAGCTCGGATCGAGCCGCGCAAGTTGATCGCGCGGATGCTCGAGCTAAAGAACAAACAATTTTTTACCGTACCTTTTATTCTTTCAATCGCTTTTATTAACATAGCTGGGCTCTCTGCTTCAATGCAAGCTTTTTTGTGTTAGGTGCTTGTGCCAAATGTGTTAATCACTCCCTCCACTACGGCGCCTACCATCGCGTTTATTGCGATACTGTCGCCGCGCACCATTCGTCAAGCTCGACCGCAAAAAGCGCTGTAAAGCTAAATAGTCACTTTTTGTATTTTGTTCATCTGTACCCAACTAGCTTACCAGACAAGTATGGACAAATTCATTTTTAGTGCCCAACAGCTTACCACGACAAGTATGGACAAATGCCATGCATTGGGTTCTTTTTGTTGCCAACACATAGAGGCTTGTACTGCCCTCTTATGTTGTTATTTGTTTTATTGCCAAACTACTGGAAGCAGGAATTATAATTGGTAGGAAACATGCTTTAAACAGCTGCGCATGCGAAACTGCGCCTGCTGCAAATTGCCGCACATTTCGCGGCGCCGTAAGCCGGGGCAATTTGTGCATTTTGCTTTAAACAGCCATATTTTAAGCAAACTGCGCCTGTACTGCAAATTTGCCGCATGACGTAATCGTTCCCGCCAACTGTTTAAATTACGTCACGCCTTCTCAGCATGCAGCGGGGGGGCCAGGGGCAATATTGTGTTTTTGTTGAATAGCAAAGACAAAATCAGCCGCCATTATTTAAGCTTGTTACGTCATTTGCTGTCATTTAGTCTGGTTTTTATTGCCGGCCAATGAAAGCCTTTAGTAAAAAGAAATAAGGCAAATTTAGAAACTGGCCGTAGTCGACATCAAACGCAAATGTACGAAGCAGGGCGTTTTTAACAAGCCAATCAGATAAAACAGACTTAAACTAGAGCCTTTTGATGCAGTAGCGTAAAATTTTGCTTCAATTCTTCAAAACTACCCGTGATGCTTGTAATGTGAATTTTTTTTTCAATTCTGAAGAACAAATTAAGACACCGCTCTCATCAGTTACGCATAGCATACGGTGCTTCTTCGACGCGTTTGGGCGTGCGAGGAACTGCGGTAAGAAAATAAAGGCTGGTTTTCTCGGGTACCTGCTTATACCTGCACTTACGAACGAACGTTGCAATAGCCTTCTTCAGGTGTAACACTACCCGTGATGCTTGTACTGTGAACTTTTTTTTTCACATTCTTGAAGAACAAATTAAGACACCGCTCTCATCAGTTACGCATAGCATACGGTGCTTCTTCGACGCCGCGTTTGGCGCGTGCGAGGAACTGCGGTAAGAAAATAAAGGCTGGTTTTCTCGGGTACCTGCTTATACCTGCACTTAGTAAAATCACATATAAATTTATAATATGGCGGATATTTTCAGTGCACACACGCTCGCTTTAACTATGATACTACGCTGAAGTGAATTGCAAGCTTCTACTCTAGCGTTTATTTATTAAATTTTTTGGTCGTGCGAGGCGTTGTTACAAGTGGGGAGGCAAGAAAGGTGAAATGCTTGCGGATTAGTTGAAACTCGTCACAATGCCTCTAAACTGCAAACTATAGTAGCTAATTGATGTATTTAAATCGAATCAAAAGTATAGTTGCTGAATTATGTTTTGCTTTGGTTTTATGTGCGTGTAGTTCTTCTTTTAGAATACTAGTGAATAAAGTTTGTGTTAACTTGTTTCAACTCATTTCTTTTCGGAACCAAGTAAAAAGGTGGTACGAGACACAGAATATGTTGGAGGAATAGTTACAATAAAACAAGGTCTTGGGGATAACTGGGCTCACCGCTTGGCTAGCCTTTTTTTAGGTAAAAAAATCGGGCTTCTGTGTGTCATTTTCTGTTCGGCCTGGCGACAGCATTAACACCACGCTGATCCTTAAGTATCATAAGTGGACCACTGCTAATTGCTATAATAACAACTCACGCAATTAGAAATTAATCATGGTATTAAGGCACATAAGTGCCGTCCGAGCGTAAAAAACACCACAATAAAAAATTACGCCCACCTCCCCTCGCGGGAACCCTGGTGTGATGAAATGCATCTCATGGGGGGCTCCATTGGCGTTATCCATAGTATTGATTACGCTTATAGCAGGGATTCTCACGCGAAGGGGAGGTGGGCGTAATTTTCCATTTTCACCATGCAATACACATGCAGTACACGTATGCTCAGGTACAATCTTTATTGCAGACGAGAATGAGTGCCTTGTGGTCTGTAAAGTGCACAGTTAGGGGCTCGACGATTGCATCAAGCAATCGTCGAGTACTGCGAGAGATTTCAAGCGTAACGCGGACGACTGTCGGCTGAGACCATCGGAGCGCGGCATGCCGCTTTATATTCGCAGCGCCCGAAGGAGAGGAGAGCGCGGAGAGAGAGAGAGTACTGCACATGCGCAGCGCGCGCAGCGCCGCCCCACCGTCGACTAGCAACGGAGTGAGAGCTGCTGCGCCAACCCGAAGCTGTTTGGAAGAGAGTGTCCGCTATCGGAGAGAGGAGAGGAGGAGAGGCGCAGCTGTGCGGAAATCGCCGGACAGACGCAGGAAGGACAGAGAGGCGAGCATTACATGCGTTTCATCTAAAAGTTCTGAAAAGTCATCATTCCAGGCCCCATATTTGTTCATGTCGTTTCTTTCAACGAATTATGTCCATCTAGCAGCACAATAAGGGCAGGACGATAGAGCAATCATGAACTAGATTATATTAGGCAATTTCACGAAAAATACTTTTTGGTGTATAGTTGGAGTAGTGGAAACTTCGCGGCAATTACTGTATTTACGGTCCGCTACGAATAGTGCACCAAAAAAACGTAATTTTTTGTTGTTGTCGAGCGGAAAAGGCAAAATTAACGCTACCTGTGCCACGGCGAATATTTTTAGTCTGCTACCCACAGTCCACTTTACCAACGCCGCCTGTATAATGCTCGCCTAACGCGTGAGCGAAAAATGGCCAAACAGCCACTCTCCTGTTGCTCTCTCCTACCCTTTACCGCTTCGTAGCCTTCCTGCGGGCTTTCATGTCCGGCAGCCAGCGCCGCTTCTCGGAAACTATACAAAAGAGTTCACAGCTTTTCAAGCGTTCCCCAGGCGGCGCTCCGACGCCTTCGAGGCTACAGTTCCTCTATATAGCTCCCTCAGGGAGCTAAGAGTTGCGCGACCGTCCGCCATCTTGTTATCCGGATTGCTGCGGGAAAGCCACCCGTCACGCGTGTAGGAGCCGCGCCGCCAGCTTCCGACGGCGGCCGACGTGCGGTGGGGGCGTTTCGGTCAGCGGCGCATTACGGCGGTTACGCATAGTTACGCGGGATTCCTACAATGTCGCTCACGCTGCTGCTGCTGCTGTTCCTGGGCGGGGCGCAGTGCCGCTCGCGTCGGCGGCTGCGGCGCAGCCGTAAAGGGGGCTCCTCTGCGCGGCGTGGATAACCGGAGTGACGTCATCACGGCGGCGCGTGGAAAAGGGTCGCGCAACTCTTAGCTCCCTGCGGGAGCTATATAGAGGAACTCTATTCGAGGCAGGCTGACAGACACACGGTGTCGAAGGGTGTGCAGTGTTCGCGACTCGCGAGCAGACACTTAAGGCGGGGCGTCCGCCGGCGCGCGCCACATACTGGAGGAATGCCGGAACTAAGCGCCCCTACCTCTGCCATTGGAAAGCGGGCGACGCGTTAGGCAATGTTTGTACAGGTGGCGTTGACTGCACCTACAGTACGTTTAAGCAGTTGCGCGCACCTCAGAACAACCATCAAGCGTTCCACGCGACGCGCGTACAGCAGCAACATTTTGTGGCCAGCCGACAATCTGACCGGGCGCGCGGCCATGCGCACGGCCAGCCGCCGGCTTTCAGTAGTCAACGATAAAGAGGAGCGCCGACTGTGGTCGAGAAAATATCTTTTGCGAACGACGATAATGTCCCCGCTCCACAGGACGCCCAGCTTTCACTTTGCTTACTTCCTCTATTCGGTGCCCCTCTCGTCATTTGTGCCTTGTATACGTTGCTCTCCCCTTGCTCGCTCTGCTGCTGCGCCTTGTTTCCCTACGCCGCAACATCTGTCTTATAACATGTTAAACTCTGCGTGCATCTGAGACGCGCGCAGAATATAAATCATTTGGCGTGACCGCAATGAGCCGCGGGGTAATGGCACACCGCCACATATGTGACGACTGCTTATTCGATGCGGAGCATCTCATGCTCGAGGGCCTGTGTCCCTCCCTCCCTTGTCCGCCGTCCGCACTCTACTGCGCATGCGCGTCTCTTCAGCCCCGTCAGGGTTTGGGCTGAAGTCAGCGCAGTCCACTATAAAAAGAAATAGTTAGGTAGCAGCCCGGTATTCGATCCCACGACTCTCAGGCCGCAACGGGAGGTACGTGGCGCTCTTCCCACTGCGCTACAAACCGAGACGGGTGCATGTGCTACGAACGCGCCTTATGTCCTTCACTCATTCAAACTACGTCAAGAAGCTACTGATACAACGAAGGAACGCGAAGCTGAACGTCAACGGAAACGACGAACTGAAAACTAATGGGAACTTCAGTTGATCCCATGGCTGCTTTGCATACTACTCAGGGTTCCCCTACGGGAAGATGTTCTCTAACAGGGATCGTTTAGTCTGGAATAATCAAGGCGGACTGAAGAATAGTAATATAACCGAGGAGATCTAAGATGAAATCGTAGGACGACGATTTCAGAAGAACCACAAAAGAAATGACCGCAGAGTAATATCGCACACTGCAACATGCAGTCTAGCCTGATTGGGCTTACTGTAAAGCGGTACAGCGCAAAAGTCGCTCTTTCGTGGTCGCTGGGCTACCCTGCCGCGCGCTTAACGATTTATGCTTCTGCACACACGCAACGTTTAAGGCCGCAGTCGACAGAGGCGTGCGGAAAAAGTGCATACAGTTCCACACAAGAAATTTAGGGCTGCTGCCTGGCCATGAATATGAAAAGGCGCTGTCAGCGTCATTACGCGGGCAAAGAATTTCGAACGCTATCTTTGCCTTAAACCCGTGTCGTAACTTGCGGCGCGATGGTCACTGTCACTGTGCGGTCGCGTAACCTTGTCGATGCCGCCACCGCATACCGCCAGATGCATTGCTGAGCAACGTGTTCTGATGATCTGGTTTGTGAAAATAAATTTCTTGTAGAATAAAGAGTGAAGCTGTGTAATGACCTACATTGTTTTATAAGAAGTGCTTGCGTGTTTTCTAAAATACATTCATTGCAAAATAATTTCAATTATATTAAAATTGTAACACGTGCTGAATCTGCACCTGTATTATTATCTTATCTTATTCTTAACTACCTATCTTATCTTATTAATAGCGCCATCGGCGGAAGTCTGCCCCTGCATGTCGTGTCTACGTGTCGTAAATAACACCTGCACAACCAGTTGAGGGGTCGCAAGTACTCAGGAATTAGAGAGGGAGGGGGAGAAGGCAAGTGGTGTGTCGAAAAAGCGTGGAACATATTGTTACTAAGTTGAGTTGTGATACGGAAACATTTCTCGAAGCGTCCCCCGCGTGCCCCTGGCGTGGTTGTTTTGGCACTACTCACAACTAGACTGAATTAATGAAAGAATCAGCTGTTGATGCAATTCAAATCGTTAAGTTGATTTGAAACTCAGTGTTGCCTTCACAAGCACCTAGCCCCAATCATCATTTTTCAAGCAAAAGTCCGCGTTTTACGTGCGCTCTGCAGCACGGAGCAAGCTGCTTTCGACTGTTGTGGATGTAGTTCTCTGGAGCGGCGTGCGCTATACAGTAGCGTGGTATGCAGTACTAGCAGTACGCTCCCGTGTGTACGAGATTTCGCCGCACGTTAAAGATCCCCAGGTGGTCAAAATTATTCCGTAGCCCTCCACTACGGCGCATGTCATCGCCTCCGTTGCACCGGCGCGTTAAACCCTACGATCAATCAAGTACTAGCAGTACGCATAATGCAATGCCTGCTGTAGTATGCAGTTCTAAAGGAGAGGAAATAAACCTCGGGGCTACGCCCCCGCGTGATACCAGCAGAGATACTGAAAAAAATTCGGCATGTGAGCTCACTGTTTAGCATTCATTCCGATTTTGAGCCAGCAAGTTTAGTTTACCAGTGGCGAGAAGGTGGAGGGCAGTTTTAGAATCGCTATTTGTTAGAACTATTCGGCTTCTGTAATACATGTAGCACACAACAAAATTCCCATTTGCCAATTTACGGAACGCAGTGCTATTCGTGGCGAGAAGTGCGCAAAAGGAAGCGTTTCTCTTCAGGGCAGATGTCTGAATGTGGGCGCTACATTTCGTATTCCCGTTCTGCAAACAAATCCTTAACCTATCTTCGGCGTAATACAACTTAATTCCGTCCGGTACCGGTTACCCAGGAGAGGCTGTCGAACCAGTTAATCAGGCCCGCAACGGAGGAGAAGCTGCGCCAAACGAACCGCCTCCGAAGCAGACGACAAATTCAGCCGGAATGCGCCTCGTTGTCGCGCCCCGCGAACTGAGCAGCTCCGGAGCACGGGGATCGCTGCGCCATTCGTAGCGCCATCTACATTGTGCTCCGCGAGTGAGGGACATTAAGGCCCGTCGGAGACATAGAGTTTCTTACAGTATACACTAGAGAGGAATCTGGCGCTAGCGTCTATGCGGCTCACATCAAGGTTGTCTGTGTCGTCATGGACCGCCATTATACAACGCGCTCGCCTTAGTTTCACCATTGGCTTGGATTGAAACGTTTTAGTGACCGCAAATTTAAACAAAGTGCCACAAAAGCGCGAAGAATAGTGTGCAATTATGTAAGTAGAAAATAAAAACAGGCTGTTTAAAACTAAGAAAAAAGGAAGTAAAGCGTATTTTTGCCGGAACGGTTGTGCCTGCTATTCCGCAAGGCCATCGTTGTAGTACGAACAATGTTAGTATTTGGGGGGTAACTCATTAGAGACTGTCATTTTAATAATTTTACAATTATTTCAAATAATAAGTTGTTTGAAGAGTTTCGAAAGTTTTTTGAGCGTGCCTATGAAAACGTTGCCTTCGTGGTGAACGGGTGCACCGACCGCCAGCTAGTTTAACAAGCAAAAAGAAAACGTGGCGTTAAACATTCGTGGACGATGACAAGATAGGACGCATACAAGCGCCCGTATCTGCCGTATCCTGTCTTCGTCGAAGTTCGTTTTGTTTCTTCTTTTCGTCGGCTACAAATTTCGCGGCGGCATATTACCCGCTCAGTCATACGTCCTTCGAATAGCGGCATAACAACGTCCAGGTGCGATCACGTATTGCCTGCTGTTTCCCTGAACACGGCTACCACAGAAACGGGAGGGTTTCGGCTTCCGTGTAGCTCGTAACCGCGTTAATGCATAGTGAAGAAAGCAAATCCGAAAAACTGCTTAGAATCGAATTGTCATACCAAGCCCAAGCCAAAAAGGGGGGTCTTCCCATGAACCCCCACGACGATATGGCTTACGAGGCGTAGTTTCCTCTCTAGTATACTTACTAAGAAACTCTATGGTCGGAGAGAGCGAAGTCGGTGCTCCTGTTTGTCGTTGACTACAGCGCCACCGGTATTTTCTGCGCGACAGGAGCACCCCCCGGGCCGCCGGGCGGACCACTCTAAAACTTCTAGTACACTCTAGTCATGCTACCCGATAACGGGAAAACTACATCCAGTCTGGGAACGCGCGCGTGCGCACGCCCGCGTCCACCCCGGTTGTGGCGCGACAACAACCGTGATGTCACAAGGGCCGTTCAGTAATGGCAGCAGCCTTGGTGCTCACTTCGTCGAAACCAAAACTGACATAATAGAATAGGCGCAGCGTGCACTAGTGGGCAATGCTGAAGAAACAGCGAAGCTGGGACGTTGACCTAGCTTCTCCACACACTGATAGCTCATTCCAGGAGAAGGGAGCAGCCGGACCTTTGTAGTAAAAATCCGTTTTCGACGGCACTGTAAAGCAAAGACCACTAAAGTGTGCACAGCGTTTTATTCAGTAGCAATCGTGCTCATCCATCTCGTCATTGTCTCCCGATTTCACAGCCGTGTTGGGCAAACCCTGTTGTGACGCGTGCACGCACCGGAACACCCCCACAACTTCTTCCAATGGTGCGGTGGCCGTCTCCACGTGTGGATTGCGAAGGAATGGCTTGAAAAACTTGTCGTTACCGTCTTCGGCACGGAGGTCCTGTGGCGCTGGTCACTACACGACGACAAGGAGGAAGGCGGGATTACATCCATTTGGAGTAAGCTTACGCGCAAGACGAGGACTGCAGGCGGTCACCGCGACGCTCGGGGTTTTCTGTCGGTACGGACGCATTTGTGTTAGCCTAAACACCTCATCGGTTTATAAGCCATGCTGTAAATTATTATTTACGTTGAGATCCACCGTCTAATCTGCCATGCTATGGTTAGTGGTTCAGCAATCACCACAGGTGGAGCGAGAACTGTAACAACAAAATTTAGTGTCAGTACTCACGTTAAAGAAAACACGAGGGAACAAATTATCATAAACTGCTACGCGCACTATCCACCAAGTAATGCATGTTAATATTTACACGAGGAAACTGAGCCAACTAATTCCTGTACATCGACATACCGACGGCTCGGCGCTTATACTTTTCTCCGCGTATAAACGCCGTGCTTAGTCGGTGATCAAGGTGAAAAAATATTAGAAACAATGCTGTATAGGATGTCCTGTCTACCAAGCTGATTACTTTCAAATACGTGCTAGCGCCTATGGAGCTTCCCCCTGGCTTGTGGCAGTACGCAGCTGTTATCTCACACAATCAAATCCGGCAATAGGACACGTACTCTTTGGCGCGGCAAATGGGCTTGCGGTAAGAATAACTGCTAAACTATCGAATGTTTGTCTCAACAGAGACGCCATTCCGTCCTGCGGAAGTAGATGTAGAGCGCAGCTGTTGAAAACCAGTGCAAATGCTGATGGGGAAGCGTTATGTTCCTCGTTGTCTTGGGAGACTTGCCGCTGGCAATCGGCTACTCTGGAGGAAAAGGCTGGGGTGTAACGTATGCGCTCGGCGTCATTTGCGAGAACTGGTCGGTCCTGCCTAGCCTGACGTATGCGCGCTCGCCTTCGATTGACGCAACCCTCCTCCAGTTTCGGCAGCAGCTGCAAACCTAATCTCTACCTGAACACATTGTTCACCGGTGCCTTAAACACACAAAATAAACATTGAAACCGCAGGATGCATGCAACGTGCGGTTCCATGTTTATTTTTTGTTTTTTTTTTTGTTTTCACAAGTTTTGAGGTATATTCTGCACGCCTACGCCCGACGGATGCGCTCGACTTGGTGGGCGAGAACTGCGAGAACTGCTGGAAAACTTGTGTACGATGCGAAATTTTCCGGCCAACGAGAGGTTAACAGCTTCGCTGTATAAGGAGAACTTTTGCTGTTTTCCTTTTGACAGTCAGCCGAGAAATTTCATTGATGGATGCTTCGTGACAATGCATGTATCCCGGTGCTGGGCACTATGCTGTGAAGGTGCATCTTTGCGGAAAGTTTTGTATCACACCGACTCCAATTTCTCTGCCTTTTCGTGTCAAACTGTGGGGCGACAGACTGCACCCAAAATTCTCACGGGTGTAGACCCCCAAAGAGACGGCCTAAGGACACTATGTCATAAATGACAGTATGACAAGTAAGCCTACTGCTCCCTGTTAAACCCGGCTGGCATCCCCTCTTGCCTCACGATTTGCGGCCCCGTCTGCTTGGGTGCAACTTCGGCGCAATGACGCCTTGTGGAGCAGAACACCAGAAACGCGGATTGGCCCTGCGCGGCATAATATGCGCAGTTGCCTAGTGACGCATTTTTTAGTCCTCAGTTTGCGAAACTTCATCCTAAAAAAAACGACGTTTTGTTGTGTTTTATTAGGAGGAACGAATTTATATTTATTTGCATGATAAGCACGATGATGGAGTAGCCCATTCCTCTTTCCGTTTGGCCGCACGTCATTGGAGCAATAAGAAAAGACCCATTCCAGCGAAGAGAGAACATTGGTCGGCGTTTTAAAACTTTGGAGCTGATCAAAAATTTATTTTAAACTACTCTATACTTCTACAAGATTTGCGGTATCCGCTTTGATAATCAGTTGATTTGAATATTTGCACACCCTACGAATTGTCCCTGGTACAAGTATTTTTGCATGCCACAACTTCCACGAGCTTTCCTGGACTTTTCTCTGACCTTCTTAACACTTTTCAAAATACCAGAAAATAACCGTGCCGGTCGGTAGGCGCCCTGGTTGTGCACACCCATTACAACAGCAGCTGATCAAAGTGAACACTACTGCACTGCATCTCTTGCACGAGTACACATACAATTTAGGCATCATAGAAAGTCTGAAAGTTAAAAAAAACTTCCTGGAAAGACTCAGTACGCCCTGCCAAGAAGCAGCGCCAAAATATTACGTTTCTCTCTGGAAGGCTCCTTCGTGGCCTTTAATTCATCCCAGCAGCACGCTTTTTCTAGGGAATTGCTGAAAAATCACCCATTATGGTCCCCTATGTTACTTGTAGTATAAACCTTCGCTTCAGAGGAGTACTTGGCTTGAAAATCCGAGAACAAAAAGGTGCTTACAACTTCTACCAAACAAAATCTGCCAGAGCTGTAATAAAAAAAATAAGTTTCGTCCCCCTGTGTGAGATTGACTTCATCGGCAGCAAAAGAAATACCTTGTTTCCAGGTATATTTGCATTATTACGAAAGTTGCAGCTCAACCAGTATTCTAAAGTGCAACCTAGACATTTAAAGTCTATAATTTCAGTCAATAAATAGCAGTTTACTCTTTGGTGCAAACAGATTAGAAAGTTATCAAAAAGCTTTAGTTCCTTCCAGTCATTTATTCTTATCCTAAAATTTATAAAGAGGGCTGCATCTTACGGCGTAGATAACGTAGACAGTGTATTTGTCACTGTTTCAACAATATTAAGCCATTTATGCTTGGCTTGATCTTAAAGCCTTTCGCTTTTGAAATTTCTGCGCGTCGGACGATTTATTCAAATATTGAAACAACCATATACAACAAATACTTGTGTCTAAAGCCAACGAAATATCTCTGCATTGCCGAAGACAAGTGCGATAAGCCGTTTACATCCTGCTATCTGGTTTCTTTGAACACGCCCCTGCCCCTGAACAGCCCGTTTTCTTAATTTAGAATTGTTGCCCCCTAAGGTGAGATTTTTGTTTTTTCTTGCAACCGTTTTTATTTCTCGGCCCCAACTTGGTTTAGCATTCTTTTGTATCCAGCAGATAATTCCGTATGCAAATATGTCTCCCCAAAGTATTTTTTATGTGTTTCCATTTTTTGTCTAGAAAATGTTGGAACCCTTGACTTATCTCGTACCACCTGTTCTGGCATTTCCTAAAACTTACTGCAGGTCTAAACCGGGCTTACTAAGTTTACGGTTCAAGCATTTGAGTCAAAGGCCGGTAATATAACTTTTTCCATCCATATTGTTGGTCCAAGCTCGCACGATCATTTAAAAAACGCAAGGATAGCAGATATTCAGGACGCTAATTGCTTCGTTAGGGGAGATGGGGGTCACTTATCTTGACTAAACCAAGCCGCTCACGTCGCACATTTTGGAACGTGCGACACTCAGCGGAAACCTCCAGTGTTTGTGCGATATTTGTACTGTGTTTTACATGGGATCATAAAGGCTGTTCCCGACATGACGTGAATGGTACATATTTTTGGAAGGTTCAAACTTCGCATTTGTAAAACGCTAAAGAAGGATTCCTGCAATATGATGCCAAGATAGACACGTGTGGCGTCCGGCATCTATAGAAAATTTTTGCACTGCCAACCAACTGCATTGTGTTTGATTTTAATGTAATGCTATAAACAGTGCATAAGACAGGCGGAGCCGGACAGTTCAAGATTGTAAAATTAAGGGTGACCGTTCAAACGGCGGTATGTCTAATGCCTCAGGCAACTTGGGTAGTAACAAGCGGATCACAAGGAATGCAAGTGAGGGTCTATGTTCCAAAAACGAAATTGTATTACCAAGGCACAGAAACATAATACAAGGCGGAACTTTTGATGAAAGTGCCTGAATATGACTGTTCGGGTGAGAAAAGCCTTATGCTACCAAGAAAGTGTGAAGTACATCACGACTGCCTGTGGAAGAAAGAAAGCTTGTGAGTGTACATGAGATGAGGGAATTACAAGTTATATATTCTGTATTTTATCTGGCGCGTGGTATTAGCAGCATAGCTGCCTAAGCTGCTACTCCCGCCGTCCAACTTCAGCAGAAAAAAATACCAAGAAAATACCGAGCCCACGTGACCGTGCGCCAAATAAGGTGCGCACGATGTCGGCCAGTCGACCTTCAAGAACTTTCTGTCCAGTGTTTGTGGCGTGATCTCTAACCAGCTGTTTTCTTGCCAGTCGATTTGCATTCCCGCATGATGTGGAGAGCACAGACGCCGAGTTGGCGCTACAGACAGTTCGCGAAGACGATTGCGTGGGTTGCAGCACGTGCTAACGCGGTCCCCTTTGAGAGAGATGTGAAATCCTGCGGACAGAACAATGCTTGCTTTCCAGTCATGAAGAAATTTCAGCTGCACTTTCTCAAACCCACGCGAGCTGCAGATGCTAACAAACAAACATTTATTAGTTTAGTGTGATATTTTATATATAATTTTTACGGTTTTCATATTTTCCATCTTCGGCGCCAGCTTATTTTGACACATCACAATCACTCTGCCTTGATCACTGAGGAAACGTGACAAATGCATGCTTAACAAAAACCGAGATTGAACATACTAGCCTCGGCATTGATAGCAAATTCCTGACATGAAAAAAGACACTTAAGTACGCAGCCGTGAAGCGAAATCAAGAGCATGACTTTATTTCATGTATCAGGCGCTGAACGCGAAAGGTACAAGAGCACGCTTGCAGGGCGTTTACCGAGGCCGACGCTGCTAATCCGTGATGCAGATAGGGCAGCACGTTTTAGGGCAGAAGAACGACTTCGTGCCGATAGGGCACGCCCGGCACAGAATGCCGCAGTTGGGCCAGATTCCGTCGTGGAGGCCTTGGCATTCTGCATCAGAGAGAACCACGCCAGGTTACTGTGGCCAGTCTATTTTACACAAGTTCTTGGGATAAACCGCACAGGGATATGTAAAACTCAGCGCAGCAATCAAGCACCTAGCACCAAAAAAATAACTTGCAAAGAACTCTAGACAAGCCACCGGGTACAAAAAGACGCTTCAATGCGACGAAAACGGTTGAGTATTGCATCGGCAGTGGTGCAAGTTTTTGTTGTGCTTGAAGAACCGTGCTCATATAGGCACTCCAACAAAACATGTTCGCTTGAAGTAAGGACGATGCGCTACTGGAGGATTGTTATCACCTTCACGCGGGGGAAATGAGTGCTAATTCTATTCGGTTGCCTTGTAAATTGGGAACAACCAATCAGCCCCCAGAGCTTACTTACAATTAACACTTTTTTTCGCAATTCGGATATCTTTGCGAGAAATGCCACATTAAACAACAGCAAGGCTCAACACATCACTGAGCTGCAGATAGAAGGTACAGGAATAACAAGTTTCTGTTCCTGTCAATAGAGGTGAGTGTTGGATATTGGAAAACTAAGGACGTGCCCGTATTGCTGGGTACAGTTTTCGCTCGAAGGTGAGCGCAGGCAATGAGTAGTGTTGGTGCAGTATTACAGACCGTGTAAACCTAGGTAGTCCGTGGCAAATTGTTCGGAATTTATCAGCCCTGTGTCAAATGGTGGAAACGAGAGAATGCACACAAATATGTAAAGTACCTACCATAAGTGGCCTAGCGCGTAAACACAATGTCATAGCAATACAATCCAGTGTTTCAGCAAACTATTGCATACTGGAGCGCGAAACAGATATTGAAAACATTTGCTACAGAAGAAATGGCTGCGGAAGAGCTCAGCTATCCATGGATATGCAAAGCAAAGGCTTGGCTTAGACTGGCTGGGTCTTGGTCTGGCTTAGTGAACCCATGATTTAGCTCTATTACCGACATCTCATACCGTTCGGTTCCGTCCAACAATCACAGCAGGAGGCCTGGGGAACGCGGCGTTCACAGGGCTGAACGTGGAGTTCGTTTACGGCGAATACACTGTGCAAAGTCAGACAGTTGCGGGCGCCCTCTCTCCTCTCTCCCCCCCTCCCCTCAAAACCTCAAAAGAAAAAGAAGCGGTCGGCTGCATCAGCTCCAGCTGCGGTGGCTGGCGACTGCTGCTAGATCTGCGCAGAACGACTGAAAACCAGGCCTTGTGTGCAGCGCCGACAGCGGGCCCGACGAATCACGCGATGCGCTTTGAGGGGTGTGTGTGTCTTGCGACAAAATGTCACCTCATGTATGCACAAAATCGCTGGACGAAAGTAATAAAGCTTAGGTTTAAGAATTGTGTAAAAACAATGTGTGCGTATAATTACGCATGAAAACATTTTGTTCTATGGAGATACGCAATGTGATAAATAAATATTCCGCTCCAGTGAGTCTCAGAAGATTGTTAGCAAAATGCAGTGCTTTGCTTTTATCTGCCGAGTGCAATGCCGGCGGCAATGCAATAAAGCTTTGCCGCTCCTAGAAAGCGTGAAATGGTGTACTAGCCGGTTGAACCCGACATGTCAGCATTTATGGCAGAGCGACCCACCTCCATTAGTAGGCTACCCACTTTTCAGAAGTCGCCATAAGAGTTGCCCGTTAGCAGGACAAGCAGCTAGGGCAAGATAAGATGGTGTCGATTACCCGGCAAACGTTAAAAGCGCTGAAGAAATTGGTTTGTACCACACATGTCGTCCAAAATAGTCTTTTTGAGGTAATTGCTACTTTATAAAAGAATGTGGCATTTAAAGGCCTCTTTTAAAGTCCTCGGGCCGTATTAGAAAAACGCA
The DNA here is from genome assembly GCA_013339765.2 of Haemaphysalis longicornis. NCBI lineage: Eukaryota > Metazoa > Arthropoda > Arachnida > Ixodida > Ixodidae > Haemaphysalis > Haemaphysalis longicornis. The sequence goes on from CM023458.1 coordinate 3,685,146, forward strand.
CCTTTTGGGAGGCATTTTCTGCAGCAGTCGCACTCCAGCAAGTAACTACCGTAAGCGCACCGGAACTGAGGGCACATCCATGGATTGCAGGCTAGAATATTTTGCGCGCAAACTTGGCTGATGTACATCCCTGAAAAATAGAAAGACAGAACAGTTGTGGCTAAGGACGAAAAATCATACTATCGCAAATATACGCGAAAAGCACCGAGTCAAAATTTATGGTTGTTTTTTTAAAGTCACGCTAATTATTTATATAGATTGGGAACGACAAGCACTATTCTAATGTTGCCCTTGTTCGCTGATTAGCAACTTACCTCCTTCGACACAGAAATTCGAAACAGCGCAAAAAGACAGGACAAGGAAACGAAGACACAAGGCGCCAGTCCCGACCTTGTCCAGTCTTTTTGCGCTGTTTCGAATTTCCGTATGCACAAACTAGCCCAAACCACCGTTCTAACGCAGTACTTTTTCTGGCTTCGTTCTAATTTGGCGTAATTGGCAGCCTAGCCGTGTGATGCGACACGACGTTGCAGCACGAACCCTGTGATACCGGGGTTCGTGCCACCCAGATTCCGGGCACTAACCCTTGAATTTCACAGACCGCGCAAAGACAGCTAGCTCGTGTATGCGCCCAATTAACCAGTGCTCGCATAAAGCGGAGAACGCCAGCGATTTGCCGGTGCGTGAAGTGGAAGGGCACCGGGAAAAAGGCCGATCTAGTTACCCTTGAATAGGCAATTTTGCGCACCTTGAGTCGGCCATATTTTGTGTGGTTTCGCTGCAGTATTATAAACCAACATAAAAGAACAATTCCGCTTTAAAAACACTACCGTTCACCCTGAAAAGGAAGTGATAAGGAAGTAACTAAACTTGAGTTACTGCCACTTCGTCGCAAATAAACAGTATGACGGCGGCAGGGGAGAAATACGCGAGATTTGTAAATCTTTAGGATTTTGAAGGAAACAAAACACAGTAGGATCTTGTATTGATCCGCAATAAAACTTGCTATGGAAGCTTGCGGTTATCAACGTTTCACCAAACTTGTGGATCAGCCCTAAAACGCTGGTTCCCTTTGGTCGCCATCCGGATCCCCCCGCCACGTGCGGCCATGGTTTAGCTTATCCCGCAAGCCTGTGTCTTTTTTGCAGGAATGATTGATTGATTGTAGGGTATAACGCGCCGACGCAACGCAGGCGATGAAGCACGCCATGGTGGAGGGCGGCGGAGTATTTTTGACCACCTGGGGATTTTTAACGTGCGCCAAAATCTCCTACCCACGGGGATTTTTGCTTTTCGCCGCCATCAGAAAAGCGGCCCCCGCGACCGGGAGTCAAACCCGCGACCTCGTGCTCAGCACCGCAACGCCTTAGCCACTGAGCCCCCGCGGCTGGTTCTCCAGGAGGGTGATCCCCGCCACCGCTACCACACGCTACAGCTCGCGCATTTTTCTGCTACCGATTTTATGTATCTAACAACACCCTTGCTTGACACAGATCTACGGCTTTTCCATTCAGGAGAGTGGTTGGTCAAGGTACTGCCAATCGCTGCTTGTTAAACTTGCTTTTTTTGAATGACCTGTCTTAACAAGCTGTGGATGTATTAAAAAACCCGATTTATCTTGGATGGAAAAAGTGGAATCGCGACACTGACCTATATGTTTTCGAAGACAAGTTGGTAACAAATAGTCGACCTGCGTAAAAATGCAAGGTCTCGCCAGCCGTTCATTCATTGCGGCGGTTTTAACTGCCCTAGATTGAAGCTGCTACTCAGTGAATAGCTCCCAAATCTTTAATAGGGCTGTGGGAGCGCCGGCCGCCCGGCGGGTGTGTCAGCGCCTTAACCCTGGACAAAGCGGTGGAGCGAGAATAGATCGACAGGGAGCGTGCGCAGATCGAAGCCGTCAATCATCGTAGGTTAGGGTATGCCGCAAGTGCGATATAACACATTTCCTAATTTTCAAACACAACACAACCAAATCCTCCCACAGTCGATGCCAGAAGTAGGCATAGTAGAAATGTGTCCACACCCGGCAATAAAGACTGGCCGGTTTATTACCAGCGGGACGCGATTGTGTGGTAATTGCGGGATCAGCATAGCAGAAGACGGTTGCACTGGTGGGACCGTTTGCCGAACGCGAACTGTGTGATATATGAGCGTTTGACGCCCTGCCACCGGCTCGTGAAGACTCCGACAATATTTTTATAACTTCTGTGGGTGGAGATATTATTGACCGATTGTTCAAAAGTGGTGCGCATGAAGTGCAGCTACAACGATGGCTAGTAAAATAGCATATTTGCGGATACTCCGTAGAGTAAAAGGAAACTCGGTAACCAGCATAAGTGCTTAATAATAATAAATGTTTTCACAACGCTCAATAACTAGTGATAGAAAACCTTTCAAGGCAATTAGGACAAACTATTGCTTCCGTTTTGTGCTCTTAATTAAGAAAGTGCTCACGTGATGCGATTTAAACACGAACTCATAACTCAAGTATTTAAAGCACCAAGCCTAGAGAGGAAAGAATATTTCGAGGCTCAAGTTAAACATACCGTCAAGTACGTTTGCCCGAAAAACATTCGACGGCTGGTGTATGAAGGCATACATTTGTCACAGTTGTTCGACAGGCAACTACAAAATCTATTTTTTGAATATGTCCATACCTTCGTTGATGCAGTTCTGGCAGCACGTGCAGGAGCGGGTGGTCGCGGTGGCGTTCCAGCACTCCGCCATAGGACTGTCAGGGCCGCAGTGTTGGTTTTGTGCGCACACGGAATCCAGGCAGCGTCCGTACCGCATCTCTGACAATCCCATGTGGACTCAAAGCCCAACCGTCACAATGATGCCTAGCGTCATAGAGCGTGTAGCTTGCAGCTTTGCGCTACCCATCTGGCCTGCGTTCTTGGGGCAAACGATTACTAAACCCTTCAACGTACTTGCTGGCTAAAGCTACGCGCCGGCATTACACGCGCAATATATAGGCCGGTTGCCTGTCTAAGAACTGACGCCCTCTATAGGCTAGTTGGTTTTTTGGAGGATTATGCACAATCTCAAGAATAAACAGAGCGTCCGTGATATCAGCATGTACTGGACATATCAATTCTGAGATGCTAGCTATAATCATTCTCGCACGCCAGCCTTCCTCACGCCAGAACATTCATCCGCGTAGTCACCTTTTGTTTACACACTTGTGCTCCTGATTTCTGCTTATCTTGCGGCGTTTTTTAATGCAGAGGCTGTGAGAGGGAAATTACCGACAAAGCTTGTTGATTATATTCTTTCGGAAGGAAACGCAAGCTTGCAGCGCTCCGGATAAGGCAGTTTGCGACCAATGTACTCGTTCCGCCTCTTGAGAAACTCGCCCTATCGAAACTGCTGTAAGAACTCAAATATAGGCATGTTGCACTGATGTTGGCCACGCAAGCAGCAACGCCGTTTTCTTTTCTTTGGTGGTTCGCTGTGTCATTTCTGTTGTGAAAGATGTGATGCTCATAACGGCCTGGGTTCGTAGCATTGCCTTTACGCTAGTGTCAGCGCTCGGTCCGAGATACCAAACGCCGGGATTCTCACAGTTCAAACACACCCGCCGCGGTGGCTCAGCGGCTAAGGCGTTGTGCTGCTGAGCACGAGGTCGCAGGGTTTGATTCCCGGCCGCGGCGGCCGCTTTTCTGATGGAGGCGGAAAGACTTTGGCGCACGTTAAGGATTCCCACGTGGTCAAAATTATTCTGAAGCCCTCCAGTACAGCGCTCCTTATCGCCGGCGTTGCGTCGGCGCGTTAAACCCTACAATAAATATATCAATCAATCAAACGGTTCCAACACGGGCGCACACAGAAAGAAGGCATATAGTATAACGCATGATAAAACACGCCGGAACGAATGAGCAATTTGTGTGGAGCAGACCTAAATGTCGTTCGTCGCTGTTACTGTAGCCACCCAAACAGATTGCAGATAATTAAAAAGGCAGCGAAGGAGACATGCACTCTTCACGGCTAAATTTCTTCGTGCGTGTCTCAGTGTCAGCAACTCAGATCGTTGGCACGGCACGCTGCACGTATGGGGTGATGCCTTGCCGAGAAATCGCCACGTATTTATCGATGTCCTAGTGTGCGCTACAGACACGCTTATTTGAAAACGGGCGGCGCTCACGGCGTCCTCTCTCTATTGAAGAATGCCTATAGCGCTATGTTTAGCAGTCAGAAGCGGCCGGGTTATTGAAAGGCCGTCTGGGCACGCTGCACTGTTGCAGGCTTCTAAAGGCTCCTCACATATCTGATTTTAAACCGTCCTGCAGCACACTCTAATGCTACAGTGAGCAAATTTTATTTCGTGTCCAGTTATTATCCAGTCCTAGCCGCACCGTGGTAATGTATTGCGGCGCCCGAATGAAAGCCACGCTACGTAGGACATGATAAGCATAAAAAAAGTGGGAAGAGCGCATGCAAGATATTTGTGGTTTTAAATGTACAACCAAACTGTCCGGTTATATTGAGCGCAATTTAAATCTTCATACCTTTATCACCTCAAATAATCATTATCTGGTGGAGCCTTTTCTCACCAATTGATTACTCTGGATGTCTTGATTTTCTGTTCGGCGGCGGCATGACGCACAATGAAATTGCCTCTCTATAATTCCAAGCAGGCCGGTGACGCTTTCTTTGATTGAAGTTCATGGACAGAGGCAGTGAACAGAATGTTTACGCATCACAAATATTTTTTACTGAGCATTGGGCCATCCACAAGGGTGCTGCTTCTCGAGCGACGAAAATGAGTTAAAATATGCGAAAACACCCCTCACAACAACTGTCTCGATTATCCACATATTGAGTACTTTGTATATCTGTGGATTCTCAGCGGAAGTGTTGTCTCTTAAGCCATCAGTTCGAGCTACCGGCTGACAAGAATGGGCCTTGTGTGTTTGTTGTTATATTACCTGAGCTTGTTTCATTTATCCCACCTTAAAGGTCTCACGGTTTCTTGTCTGTCTTGTTATTTTCTTTTTATCGCCGGCGTTGAAGAACCGTGCGAAGCCTATCGGTTATGCAACGATGTATTTTCTGTCACTCTTCATCCAATATACATTACATTAACATGTAAAGGCTAGGTCATCTATGTGTTTTGCTGCAGTGTCGGTACGTGTTCTACACCTTTGCAGCAAAGATCGAAGGTTGGCAACATTTCTTTGTTGTAATAGCCGTGAAGGAGAAAGCCACTTTTTTCTCGTGGCAAAGTGCGCACAAAATTTTCGCGAACCTCTAGCGACGTGAAATGTTCTAGAATTGGCAGCAGCAGCCTTTTTCAGAACATTTCGTTGAAAGTGGTTTGAAAGAGAATACGCTGCAGTTTTTGCCGCTTTTGCGGCAATTTTTGTAAGCATAAAAATAGCGGTGGCTTTTTTACGCGTAACAATAAAACTGTAGTCCTTACTTTATTGTAGCAGAAACTACGTGTAAGCAATTCCAAATTACGTGTAAGCAAGGCCAAATTAATCCATAATTGCTATCACTGTCACAACGCCCGATGCTCGTTAGAAGATTTAAAAGCAATTTTTGTTGATGTTGTCTTTTTATTGATGGTTTTAAGGTAATGCCCATGGACAATCACTCAAAGCGATTTCTCAGACGGGTGAGGGATATGACCACAACGATTCACGCTAAGGCTGAATTCGTTCAGGTAAGGTTCTGAGATGCACAGCGCTGAAACACCTGAGAAATTGCGCTGGTTATGGCAATGTAGGTTACTGCTAAAAAATCACAACATACATTTGAGGCGCTTTTTTTTTAAACGAACCATATCCAGAAACCGAAACTAGGTCAGATAAAACTGCAGTGAAAAGAAAAACTCGGCAAATATACACTAAAAAAAGGGTGGCAAGAAAATATTTGAGATAACGCTTTGAAAACGCACAAACAGATCGTAGTTTGTATCGAAAATGAACCCGACCCTGCTGTGTCACAGATCAAATTGAGCCACAACCATTCGCCCAATAGAAGTTTGCTTCTAGATTGACTGTTCAGACTGTGTACTGGGTGTTTTCGGAAGTTTTTTTTTTTTTTGCTTTTCCGAGCTGGCTTATGATCAGTTAAGACGGCAGTTAGGAGATCGGCGAAAGATGTGTCCCCAGATGTGAATGACGAAGTAAAAAGACAAAGAAGATAACGAAATGAAACTGAGAGATGTGAAACAATGATTTTATTTTGTCTCAGCCGTTGCTACAAAATACCTATGGTTAAAGTTGTTTTATAAACATATTTACTATTTTAGAACTGACCTAAAAACGCCTCTTACAAGCCCTGGCAAATATCCCACTCTCAAGGTAAGAACCACTTCATTAAGATGAAGAAGAAGATAAGAGCAGCCTTCTTGTGAAGCGTTTAGAAAATTCATGGCAAAGAAATGAGGAGCTTGCTTACTTCGTGAGTGCCTTCAGGCATGCCGAAGATTTTTTTCCTAGGGAAGAAATAGACAAGAGCTGCTAATTGTGTCAACGGGACTCACCTGCTCTGCTGTTCCTAAAACCCTGTTGCATATTTTTAACGCTTTTTCATCAAAACTCCATCGCACCATGCTTGAAAGTTAATTTAAATAAAGTTTTCACAAGAATGCCGCATCGACGTGAGTCTTTTCAATTAATTATGAGCACACATCCAAACTTATCACCCAAATATTGCTCGAATTCACGGCATAATTTTAATTACTTTTGACCATCACCTTCCACTAGCTGATATGTAAAATATATATTACAAAGCCTTGCCGGCGTTGCATGTAGGTCCGGTAACAAGGTGCATCAAAGCTCATTTCGAAAAAAAAAGCCTAACTTGTCTATTTCTGCGGAGATAATAACCAGAAGCAAACATTCTTGTTTACATTACTATATGTCAATTCCACCCACGGGATGGCGGTATCGACTTTTGTTTTTTTTTAATCAGGGTATGCAAGGTAAAATATATTTGAAAATAAAAGCATTTTGTTTCGAGAATCTCCATTTTATAGGTCCGAAATTTGAGATATAAAAAAAAACGAACCATCTTTGAGCTCGAAATTTTGTGTCATTTCCTACGACACTAATTGAAGGGATGTCCGTATTTGGCTTAACGTGGAAGTAAGCAGGAACGTGGACAGTGCACCCGGTGGGACAAAATATTCATGATGGCCTGCAAAAAAAACCCCGCTTTCTGGTGACACTGTACCTACTAGCGTGAGAAGCGTAATGGTATGCTAGGACCCCCTATCAGCTTATGATGGCGGACAATACACTTCGCGGCCATGCCCGCATTACACATCCCATAGTCACGATGTTCAGATTTGTGTGTACGTGGCACATACGTAGAGTGTAACAAAGCAGCTGGTGATCATGCTGCAGTGGTGGCTGTAGTCAAAATTACAACGAAGATATTGGGTTTGGGTTTGGGTTTAGGTTAAAATTGGTTTAGAGGTTTGGGTTTAGGTTTAAACGTGGAGACCAGTTATGGCAAGAAAATGGACTAAACGAAATACACGTATAGAAAACGCATGGTCGCGTCATATTGCCAAGAACATTCAATCTTTAGGTTTGGTCAATAACACCGGGCCGCATCCGGGTGTATTATTCTCAACGACATTCATGCCAGGGTAATTTTTGAGCTTTGACCTACCGATCATCTCATCCGTGCGAATTTACCAGTGTCCTTGAGGCCTTGAATCTACGCTCGTTAAATCTAGCAATGCCAGTACGTAAGCTGTTCACTAACAGCTGGGCGTCCGATGTGGTTGTCTTTGAGTTTGTGTCCAGCAAAACGTGTTATGATATCCTGCGCTCGTTCACAGCTCGTGGGTATGCGTCGTAGTCGTGATCGTCGTTATTTAAAAGCAGATTTGGTGACGCTAGGTAGGCGTCGTGGCGTATGGCTGTCGCATTGTTCGGGTGTTACTTCAGGCGGATAGGTTTCGCCGTGGTGGTATCTATGGCGCAGCAAAAAGTGACACCCCATGCTGACCATTCACTCCTAACATTTCTCACTTTCTGATCGAAGACAGCAGAAGAACACAGCGAATGGTCTCTGTGTGCTGTTTAACCAGATATGTTCAGGTTGGTTCTAGTTGGCAATAGCTTCAGGTTGGCCTTAGTGAGCGGCGGCACGCGAGAACACGGATCACTTTAGACCAGGCTGGTCACTTCTCACACGTGCGCTCAGTAAACATGGTTTGGAGACTCTGTCTGGTCTGCATTCGACACCGATTGCACGCATACACACTCGCGTTCTGCTCTGTAGTTCCCGCTCGGATTTGTGGGGTCCTAACACCTCAGCTTCAGTGCACACAATCTGGCCAGTTTGGTTCAGCTGGACACTGACGGGAGGCACGCGTGCGCATCAGCGCAACAGGGAGTACAGGGTGCTCGGGCCATTGTCGCGTCGTGGAACTTCATCCACAATGCGCCGTTGCGTCCTTGACGGTTTCCGTTTTCAGTGCGCAGCACTTAAGCACCCGCTCCTGCGGTTTTACTGCACCAGCGCTTTTCATTGTAACCTGGCGAACTAAGGGGACACGAAAGACAAATGAGCAGTAATGAACAGCAAAGCAGAGGAGCAAAGTATCGCGAAAGCATTCCGAGACGGCAGGAGACATTATCTTCAGGAAGGGACCTACTCTGAGATAGCCGAGAGAACGATAACGCTACCTAAGGTGCAGCAAGCCGGAAAGCCGAGGAAAAAGTAGCTCCGATACAACGCTATTGTACATCATCCGCATTCGTGCGTTCGCTCATTCGGAAATCACCTAGTCAGACGCAGCAGTGGTGCGCTGGCAATCAGAAGACAGCAGTTTTTCCTGCGCGCAAATATCGTGTTACGGTGTGCTTTATTCGGGGAAAAAACGTTTTTTCCCTAGGACAACATCACTCCTAAAAATGCTCTGTTTAGTTTTAGCAACCTGGGCGTGTTGACGATGCGCTCACGAGATAACAATGCTTCCTATGGCTCCGAGAGATCGAAAGTGGCAGGGTCGTAGGCCGATGGGAGTCGGCTAGTCGGCAACAGAAATGCGTCTATCTCGTTCGGCCACTGTCCGGGCAACTAGATATGCGCGTCGACGGGGAAACCAGGGAAATGCAGCACTCCGATTCAGTTCAATGAGAACCGTGAAAGTGGCCAGCATCTCCGTAGCGTTTACCGTTGGAGACAGCCACGCATTCACAACACGGCGGCTTTCCCGGATGTTCGTTGTTGCACCGCACCTGTTGGGAGGGGTGAAAGTGGAGGGCAGTGATAGGGTTCTGCTGAGGAATTGTAACCAGTGGGCGTGGAGAGTAAACATCAGCGGCGTATTCCACAACTTACGACAGCAGGGGTGCTTGCGGAGATGTAGAATTGATCAGTGCTTGTGGCACTACTTCAAGGATCTCATGGCTTGGGGAACCGCCTTAAGGATGAACACACCACTTTAGCTTCCATTTTACCAATGCCAGTAGATTTAATTGGGGTGTTGACGTTCACATCAACCTAAAACTTTCCCCGTCAGCGTAAGCTTTCATTCATTTTTTATTCGTGCGTTCTGACAGCTCAGTCGACGGTCGTACAATGATGCTCCCTTTATTTGTCGTGGCATTCAGCTGGACAGGCGAGGTAACAGGTCAGGCATAGGCGAAGATGGTTGGCTCACTCCAGCCTGTGAGCACGCGGCACGTGCACTTAAGCCTGTTTTTCTTCGAACCAGCAGATGACCAAGGAAACACGGCACGTCTCCTTCGCTCGGAGATACTACAAAGCACGGCGACCAGTACACACCTCAACACCTCAGAACAGGAGATTACTCGGCTTAACTTCATAACCAATACCAACTTTGCATAATTGTTCTAAACTCCTTATGGTATTCGGGAAGAAGTTGCGACAGCGGCCTGAAGGGTTTGCGAATGTAAGCGTAAAATTAAATATAATTCTGTGAAACAATGGCGGGAATATTGCCCTTCAACCTTAGCTGAAACTGCATAGTCAACGCACAACGACTTTATGAGTTGACGGGACACCAAGAACGAAAGGCGGTAATGAATCAGACTGGGGCGAAAGAAAAGGAAAAAGGACACACCGGTGCTCACTTCTATATTTATAGTTATAACAGAGACGGCTGCCTATATAATGTCGGAGCCAGCGTCCTGAGTTGGCAGAGTCCGTACGCTTCGCGCCAAATAAATTGTGATCCCACGATGCTTTGGTAATCTATAATAGTACGCAGATAAGGAATTGCTGCATTAACACGCGCAGGGTTCCGAATCAAGTGAATTGCAAATTCCTTAAAATGCAGATGTTATTGGGCTGAAAATGTGCGCTTGGGCAGGTAAAGCGTGCAATTCTACTTCAGGTAGTTTTCCTACGGACACTGGCGGCACAGCCCAAGTTATCATTAATTAACGTGGGCTTTCCTCTAGAACTTGACCTCACGTTTGGCCATGTGTTTTTTTTACTTACTAGATTTAGCATTATTCAAGCACAGTCACAGTAGAGTATAGACCTCATAAATTTGAGCCTTATTATTTCGAATTTATGAATAATTGAATACGCGCGATTTCGTCCGCCTAATTCTCCATAGAAATTCCTGTATTATCACAGCCCGTTGAATTCGAAATAGTGCAGGTTCCTGATAAACAGGTCGAACTAGGCAGACGGCTTGGGGTGGTCAAATTGACCACAGAAACGCAACAAGCGCCTCTACATTATGCGGCGTCATCTCCACGACTAAAAGAGCGAGTGACATCAAGTAAAATTGTTCTGAAGTGCAGCCAAGGCATGCGATTTGGAAGACGTATTCTTTTCCCGCAACGCCAGAGTGGATGGGAGTGCGCTCGTGTGGGGTGCGCTGGCAGATCAGGGCATTATATCTGATGTCAGAAGCGCAGTATCTGTGAATGCCAGGGACGATGAAGAGAGGTTGAGGAGAAGTACGATGCAGCAGTCCGGTCATCCGATCAGAACTCATTACCTCATATAAAGCCGGCGGTTTCTTCATCATATCAGAAGAAGGTAAAGGCGAGGCATTCCTATGAATTCAGTTGTCAGCTCAAAAGCGGCTGGCCATTGCTTTTACGACTAAACACTGGCTACGATTAAGAAATTTTCTATGCAATAAAGTGTCCGCGTGCCCTACGGCTTTCCAATCGCAGTGGACCTTTGTTATCACCACTTTCAATATTTCGGGCTTCAATTATTTGAAACTGAGACGACATTCCTTCTTGGCTCACAACAGTTAGGTATTCATTGATCGCGAGGTTTAACCCCCGACACTGTACAGGCGATGAGGCACGCTGTAGTGGATGTCTCCGGAATATTTTGACCTCCTGTAGCTGTTTACTGTACGCAGAAATCTTGAACAGAGCGGCGTTTCCGCTTTTCTTCTTCATCTAAGAAGTGCCCACCTCGGCCTGGAATCGAACCTGTTTCTTTCGTCTCACAAGCACAAAATTCTGCCCACTGAGCCAACGCAACGGGTAATTAACGCATTTTACAGTAGAAAATGTTTCCGTGGGGAGTACACGTTCCCACGCAAAGCGCGCTGGTATTGTGCTACCTCGTCAAAAGTATTGAACTTTTAAATGAGTGTTGTGCAACGACGGAACTGGGATATTCAGGTATTTCTGATGAAGCGAGACAAAATCAACTTGCAGAGTGGGATTATTGGTAAATCGGGCAGAAACCGGTTTCATTATGCGAATGACGCAGGTTCAACTTAGACCAGGTGAAGCACTTTAATTTTGAGAAGGGCCCTTCTAACACCCGCTCGTCGGCTCCTTTCTTCGTGGCATCTCTACCTCACACTCCTTGTTCTAGCATTTTTCTCCTCTCTAGTTCCTGGACAGGAATTTCTCCCTAACGATCCACACTCCCTCTCGCCCTCTCTCCCCCTCTCCCCCCCCCCCAAAAAAAAACCTTACAGCTACCCTGATAAAAACTAATCCATTTTTCCTTAGCCTGGTCTATGAGCGAAAAGCTCTGATAAGAAATCTGGATGTATAGTGCGTGTTTGAAAAAGTGCACCCATCTTGCGGAACGGTGGCGTGAATACTGCAAAAGGAAGTAGTTCAATACATCATAGTACACAGATCGATCGCGAAGAAGAAGCGGTATGCTATATCGTTGTCTCGCAAGCCACCTAAAGCTATGCATTTAGATCATTCGTAGATGCCTTCACTTAGCGCACGCGCAAAAAATGGATCTTTTAACGTTTGACGGTCGATTCTACGCACTTACAGCGAAGGTTGCAGGCACTTTTAGCAAAAACATTCACGCACGTTTTCCGCAATATTTATGTTAGAAAATTTTTGCGCTTCCCTGAGTTTTTTTGTGAAGGACTGTATATTTTCGAACTATAGTTTCTGAAAATCCGAAAATCAATTGCGCTCATTTCTACGAAGGCGACCAAACCTGGCTGTACATAAGTGACGCTAGAGACTGAACATGTGCAGCAAGTGCTGGCTACGCCCGCCAATCAAGTTAAGACGAAATAAGACAGGCCAACTGGCAGCGTAACTTCAGGTTTACCTGGTTTCAAAAACCTAAAATCCTGATTCCTAAATCAGAATGGTAAAATTTTATATATCCACTGTCAGAAAGTTCTGATAAAACATGAAACTGCCTTTCACACAACATTGCTAGCAGAGCTGTTTCTATTCACTTCCAGTGTCCAGAATCCCAGGCAGCGGAAAAATAACGGGCTCTAACGAACGGTAAAGTCTACCTCTTAATCACTCCTCAAAACTGTACGCTTAGACAGAGTGTAGCTTGTTCAGTGTGCTGTGGCGAGTTATATACCTCCAACTGCTTCGTTTTCTCTTCTACTAGTGCATCAGTACTAAACGCGCCGTTACTCGAATTCCCGAATTTGTTTTTATCGTTTTTTCTGTAAGAAATAAGAAAACTTAATACTCCTACTCTTATTATAGTATGATCCTTGATTATTCGCCGGACCCTTGCTAGCTTTTTATTCTTGTGGCTGTTTTTTATATCGAAGTTGAATAAATTGCCAGCAGCTAAGAACGCCGATTTTTTTAAGCGCAGGACGCACTTTTTGATATTTCATTATAGCTAGAGGCTTCCGATTATCTGCACTGGTTCAAAACTTTATAAACGACTCACCACACCCCAGAATCGTTATATTTGCCTTAAAATGTATACAGGTAGCAAAAGATTTTGTAAAGCCGCTACATATGTTGTGGAGCAGGCGAATGCTGACAGGTAGCGATTGAAATAGTAAGATAACGAGTGGATTGGTAATTATAACACTTTAAATGGAAGCTTACACTTTGAGTCTTGTTGTGTCAATAGAGAATAAACGGATTTCGCTTTATTATCGGCTACAGCGCAAGGAAGACGCAATTATTTTGACGTGCGTATAATATAAGAACCTATCGTTGTCGTGGCTGATTCGGGCTCTCCGTACGTCTGTGGTCAGTCTGTTCAACGGGTTTCTTTGAAATGATCGATAAAAATGCGCTGTCCTATGGAAGATCTACAATACTGCTTCTGGCTGGCTGGCTTCAAAGAAACAAACAAAGGGATTACTAAAAAACCACAACCGGGCTTTATTTAGCTGATCATGCGTTTCCAAAAAGTGGTCAGCATTATGTTCTTCTTGAAGAATTGCTCCCCACATAAAAATATTACTCGGTTTGCTTCGGTGTCGAATGGCCATAACAGCGAATAATGTTCAGAAAATCAATTTTCTCAACCTTCAACATCAAGCCCGTATCTGATAATACCGCCTCTCACAACACTCGAGAACATCCAGTACAGAGGGCTTCCCTCAGTGGAAGCACAGGGAAATTTGGGTGCTTAAACTTGGACGCCTATGACGAGCCATATAAATTATCGTGTCAACGTGCCCGATTTCACGTAGTTCTAGGGCTCTCCGTTTTCTGAAAGTTTCGTCAGAATTCCAGACATGCGAACTCCAGGTAAACAGGATGCTTTCTTTGAAGGACTGCAATGGCGACGTCATAATTTTTTTCTGGTGGATGATTGGTTGTTCGGTATGCACACATCCCCAACAATCTTGGAATATCAACGCGAAACGTTCTATGCATTGAAAGGGAAAGCCATTGTGTCGTTCGTTTATATTTTGGTGCACTCAAAAGGGGCACTTGCTGTGCTCTTTATAACCACTGCGATGTTCGGCTTGTCACTGTCATTTGTACACTACACAGAGTTCGGTTTGAGTTCCGCAAAAGGGTGTTTGTTAGATTTCGCCTTATTGGTTTTGGCATAATTTTTATCAACCGTAACTCCGATATCTGAGGAGATCACCAGAAGGAGACGCTACGTCACTACTCGTTGTAAGCGATTCCTTCTAGGCGTATGAATGCAGAGTATTTTTCCTTTGTGCTTCAATGTACAGGGTGAGCTCACGTTGTACATCGCTGTAAAGGTCCCCCCTCACCCTATCGACACATGATCAGAGCTGGAAGCAGATTTAGTAAACAGCGCATTGCTCCCTGGCGTTGTGCAGGTCTTAAAGTCTCATGTAACTCTTGAGATTAAAGTTCTAGGCGAATTTCCGCATTAGTGACGAGTAGGCAATCGGCGTTTCAGAAGAATGCAGTCAGCACAAGACTTGTCTTTGCTACCAAAGAATATTGCCTCCTATGCTGTGCCAGGAGACCCGGATTCGTGTGCGTCCAGTACGGTCTCGTACCCTGCAAAGGTTATAGCCTGGTGCATAGGGTAGTTCCATCCAAAGAAACGCTTCAATTAATTTTCATGACTGCTCCTGCTCGGCGGTACTTTCTAAAAGAATTGCCGTGTGGAAGTCTGCTCACAAAAACATTTGAAACGTTTTTGAACAGTTTATCTTTGAACCGTAAATGGTCGTGTAGCTATAGCACAAAAAGGCGTCCTGGCGTCAAAAATAGAAAAAATTTAGAAAAAGAACTCACACTCAAACTACCACAGGTAAAACCATTTTTTGGAGTTTTATACACACTTCTCTTGCTATCTCGCATTGCATTTTACATAGAGGTGGTTCTTTGCAGAACTAATATTGTCTGATCCCCAAAAAAGCACCACACGTGTTAATTTCTCGTTCCAAAAGAAATCTTTGTACAGAAATAATTTTTTACTCTTTAAGAAAGACGGCCTGTGCAGCGTAAATTAGAATTTAAATATTGGGCTTAAAGCAACCAAGCAACACTTTCGATAAACTCTTTCACTCCTTTCCTTCGTGTCTGAAAGAGCTGCGACAGCTACAGTTATCGCCAGCACGGAGCGGCACTGCGGGATTTGTTCGTCGCACCAGATATGCCTTCCGTTTCTGTTTTGTTCCTGTGGTTTTATTTTAAATTATGCTGTGAAAGCTCTCATTTCTTCAACTGAAGAAAAACCGGCGAACAGCCGCTACATTTCCTCAGTGACGTAATTCAGGCCGACAAAGAATGCCAGGACCAGGAAAGAGAGAAAACTCTTTTAGCGAGTTTCCAAGTTATGTTATAGCTGAGGTACTTTTAGACGCCCTAATATAAGTATTGGGTCAGGCCCTGTTAGGTGGTTTCAGAATGAGGCATTCTTTGCGAGGCGGAAACTGGAATCCATGATGCCCGATGCCTTCTCTGGAGTGAGCTGGTAGCGAACCAGCAGGTGCGTCAGACGAAAGAAAAACACGAGGCTTCTCAGGAGAGCAAGCTAAATGCCCAACTGTCAGAAGTGGGAAAGAGGCAGTCTCCGCCTAGCTTCGAAGTGCGGAACATGTCATCGTATGAGCTATCGACCGCAGAGGCTCAAGTTCCCGGGAAGGGCCTGAACTTCAGCCAAGTCAAGTCACCGGATGCCCGCAAGATGATATGCGTTGTCGAAAGCGCAGTTCAGCTACTGGAGGAAGACCTACAAGATGAAGTACCCACAAGCGCCATCGGTGTTCTCTCGAGGTTTCTCGGATCAAGAGATGCACAGGTGATCCCTAGAGCGGAACAGAAGGCCATTCAGTCTCTGCGGTCGACCGCAGATATTGCTGTGCTCCCTGCCGACAAAGGAAATGTTACAGCCGTCCTTGACCACTCTGCGTACGAGAACAAGCTGACGGCACTACTCGAAGACCGTACGACGTACTTCAAAGTTGCAAAGATCCCAGCTCGAGAATCCAACAGGAATTGCAGAAACTGCTCTCCAAGATATTCAGTGGCTTACGTCCGTCAAAGAAAAGCCTATACTATCACCTTCTCTGCACAAACGGGTCGGCGCCTGCAATTTATGGACTTCCCAAGATTCACCAGGATGGAACCCGTTACGTCCAAATATGGATTTTGCACATTCGCCGCTCCTCCGGTTGTCCGGCTACCTGCACAAGGTCCTTGCACCGCTGGTGGGAAATACAGGTACGCACTTACGAAACCCAGAAGACTTTATTGGCAAGTTTGCAGGCATAGTTCTGGAAGATGACGACGTCTTGGTTTCTTTCGATGTGTGTTCATTGTTCACAAGCATTCCTGTCGAACTGGCAGTCGAAACCTGCAGAAAACGTTTGGAATTGGACGAACGGCTTCTGGACCGCACCCCGTTTGATGCCGCCGAGCTTTGCAAGCTCCTTCAATTTTGCCGAAGCAATACATATTATACGTATAACGGCTACATCTACAAGCAAACGTTTGGGACGGCCATGGGGGTATTGATCTCGGTCACAACCGCAAATTTGACGATGGAAGCGATTGAGGAAAAAGCCTTGGAATCAGTCCACCCAGATGCGAAGCTCTTCGTACGGTACGTCGACGATTGCTTCTGCGTCATAGACAAGCAGCATGTTGGGCATTTCCTACAGCATCTGAATGATACGGAGGCTTCGATCAACTTTACTGTGGAAGAGGAATCCAATGACACTATTCCTTTTCTGGACACGCTCGTAAAACGCTCCCCGAGTGGACTATTGTTCGGCGTATGCAGGAAGCCTACACACTCCGGAAGGTACCTGAGCTTTCAGTCGGTGCACCCCATGTCCCATAAACGTTCAGTGGTGACGTCACTTGTCAAGAAAGCCAAAAGGACGTACTCTGACCCACAAAGCCTGAGAGAAGAAATGAAGACAATCGAAAGAGACCTGCAACAGAATGGCTACCCAGAGCACTTTATACGAGGCAAAGAGGGCGACGAACACGACTCCGCATCGAGATGAGCAGGCAGAAGCGTCCACAAGAAGCGCACCAAAGCGTGCTGCGATTTCCTTTGTCCCACATATCAGTGAAGCTCTTGCACGCATTTTCAAGAAACGCGGTGTGCACATCGCGCACGTGCCCACTAGCAAACTGCGTTCTAACATTGTCAAAGTAAAAGACGCTCCAAGTTTCCAGGTGCTTACAAGATTCTGTTTGCCGAATGCAAATCAGTATACATTGGCGAAACGGGCAATCTTAAAAGAAGATTAACTCAGCAACAGAACGACGTAAACAAGGGCGATGCAAGAACAAGCCCATTGGTGGAGCACTGTGAGAAAATGGGACACGTAGTCGACTGGGACGAGGCGAAAGTTCTGACAACCAAGCGAAATCTGTCTTCTCGATTGCTGATCGTATCCCTCATCCTTCAGACGACGGCCGACACTATCAACAGAACAAATGGCAATCTTAACCGTATCTATGCGACCTCATTGCGACGCCTCATGCCCAATATATTGCTTCGTTTACCACGCACATGCTCATTGTGATCAAGGTACACGTAGGGGTACAGAAACATCAAACCTCTTCTTTGACTTCGTCAATGACCTACGTTTCATCGTCACAAGCAAAGTACTGAGTGTGTTTGGTGACACGTTCTGCAAGCATTTAGGATTTCAAAAAAAGATGAAACAAGTGTGGGAGGGTCCCTTTAAGAAAATTACCGTGACTGCCTACTGATAAGATCAACTGTTGGTATCAAATTTTAGTGCAAACAACTTTCACGTGAGCGTAATTTGAAGTTTCCTGCAAAAACAAGAACGTTTCCTTCGGTTGTAATAGGATGGCCACAAGTGCTCCGATGTGCACAAGAATTTTGTTTTTTTCCTACTCTTGTCCTTTATGTAATATCGCCGGCATTTTTATTGAGAGAAGTAACATATTTTAGTTAGCGTTCAATTTCAATATCATTCCCCAGTATAAAATCTGAGTCCACTACGAAGGTGCTACTGCGGCACCATGGTTATAGGGAAGGAAACTGGGCCGCATCCATTTCGGGCGAGAAGTGAGCGTGACGGCATGTGAATAGTAGTCCAACGTTAGACAGAGGCAGCGCTGATTCTGAGAAGGTGTGATGCAAAGTCGGCGGTATGTATATCGTACTACATAGCTTAAAGACGAACATACCGAAACAAAAAAGATAGTCAACACATGCTGTAGCAGTACATAAGTGCTCAATAAGTACGGAAAATCGAAGAGCAGCACAACGACTTGCCTACGCTAACCATTTTCTACAATTTTCGTAGTTAGATTTCGTAGATCACATTTCTGGTTGTGTCAACAAAAGAAATTGGTGCATCTTGTATAAACGCATCAAAGCAATTGGGCAGAAACAAGCATTCTACTGTGAATGCTATACGTCTTCCCGTCCCCTTGTGTAAATCTATAAACAAAGAACCAGGCTATAAAGCCATAGCTATATTTCGCTAGAAGCCTGCTTGCCTGTCCGCCATACAAGCACGGATATGTTATAAGCCCGTGCCGCCATCTAAACATTTTTCTCAATCTTTAACCTGAACCCTGCTCTGTTTCGGAAACTCCTTAGGAGGCCTCATAGCATACGTGGGTGGAGGAGTCCCTTGCAGCGCCTCACCTTGGGCTCCGGCATATGTTCGCCAAACATAAGTGAACTCAACTAGATACTACCCGGGGTCCTTCGTCGATGCCCGGCAGGGATCAGTATCAGGGCCTCACCGCTGCTCGCAGACGACAAAAGACTTTCTATCTACTCGGCACACAAAAGGAAGCAACGATAGGTTCAGTGAAAAGGGCGCTTACTTTGACATATACTGTACTCGGTCCCCGATAAAGAAGAATAGAAGGAAATCACAGAGGAAATAAACTAGGCCCATGTACTTGTTGCTGATGCTTTACCAGCCAAGCTGTAACAGGCACACGGTATTTAACCGACTGCTGCTCTATATCAATCATTTGTTTTTTATGTTATGTTGCGTGCTTGTGGAACTTCTTTTAGGTTCGTTGCTGCACGCAGCGTCTCTGATGCTAGGATGCATGCTTCTCGGATGTGCGTATCACGCTTTGCCCACCAAGTTTGATGTAGCGTACGACCGTTTGCAGTTGCCACGTTGCTGGTGGTCAGCACCACCCACGCCGCGTCCAGCTGCATCTGTGCTTCAATCAGAAGCTCGCTGCTCGCGCTCACTGCTACAAGAAATAGAAACCCAGCGAAGTTATTTAGCCTAAATGCTAACTACTCTTAAAATTGGTTTTTTCACGCATTCCTATGAGACTAGGTCGGGGGAATTTGTTGCGTAAACAACACCGCTGTATTTTCCGCTCGCCTAGTCACATGTCTCTTCTTTAAAAATAAATTTTGGTGAGAGGTAAATAAAAAGTACACACAATCTTCAATGAAGGACAAAATACACAGGCTCTGGTTCCAGTGGCAGAATGAGCAGCGCGTGACACGCTTTGAGGACGTCACAAAGATTCATTAGGGAGTTAACGTGAACGAGCATGACAGCGGCTAACAGGTGTGTTGGCTTCCTCCTTTTCTGTTTCTAATGTTTTAATAAGCACCCCGGCAAGCGGAATAGCGGCAGGAAAGTAGGTTTATTGAAAGGCTTCAATTGGTTATGCAAGTCATTATTCTCTTTCTAAGCAAAGTGTATCTTCACCAATTCAAACGGGAAAGAAATATATTGATTATCTTAAAAATAGCAAAGGCAGGAAATTTCGTTCGACATTTATCCTACAAAACTGCTCGAAAATTCATTATGCGTTACAATTATCATACCATTATGGATTATAGTATGACAGTTCAACCTGTTGTGTCTTGCGTTGTGGAGTGTTTTGTTCGCGATTTTGCGTTTGTAGACCAATAGTTCAGGGTGATTTGTTTGTATACACAAACGAAACCCAAACCACGTTGTGACTTCTTCTGAATTGACAAAGTTCTTTGAGTGTGAAAGAAGCCTCATAATACCAAACGACATTAATTTTGTGTGTCGGCCTTGTGAGGAAGCCAACCCAAATGTTCTGGCAAACAGCCTACATGGTGCAAACACTATTCAGAGTGGTGTAGGTATCTTCGCTTTCACGCACTATCAGGGTTCCAGCCATTCGCTTCTGGATCGAATATATGTGTCATAATAAATTGTGTCAGCAAATAAAACCTTCTTCCAGTGTCTATGAAGTAGCGCCACAGTCAGTCAGTGAGCATCGTGTCGTTGCGGTATAGATGGGTTCGGGAAGAAAAGAAATGTAAATTTTTAATTGGGAGATGTGTAAACTGAATGCCAAACGTCTTCGGTATGGTTTATTTGGAGAAAGGCTGGATGAAACTTTTATGCACAATATTTAAAACAACGACAGCGAAAATTGTTTTGAAGCGTGGGAATGCGTTAGGGAAAACGCCGAGATTATAGCAATTGAACGCTTAAGTTAGATTTGCCGCGACCAGAGAAACGAGAAAAATAAGCTTAGAAACATTTCGCAAAACTCACACAGGAACACAATAAATGCCCGCCAGGCTTCCTTCCGGAATCAGAAGCCTAAAAACCGAGACAGAACATACTAATACCGCGAAATACAAGTCAAGAAAAAAGGGGCGTAGCCTAATCCCCCACTTCCACCACCCCCTTCCAGCCAATAGTGTCGCTCTATCAAGGTGACGTCGTGGCCGACCGCATTGCACCTGCAGGCAGCGCTCGGAGCCACGCTTTCCTTAATGCGTCCGTGCCGAAAAGTAGTTCGTAAGGGCGCCTTCACTTTGAGCGGAGATAAAAACCTTAGCTAAAATTTTTTTATGTGCCCGTTTTAATGCAATGCGTGAAAGAATTTATCGTCAGCTGCAGTAGCGAGTTTCAATTATATTCCTGATGGTGAATTTCTGCTCTTCCGGGTTTTCCCTCAGCCGCTTGCTTCTGGCAGCTTCTGGTTTTATGCATTGCCGGCCCCATTTCCCGCCATGGATCCCGAAGAAGTCGCATCTGAATGTGCTTCATCGTTCTCGACTGAGAATTGTGGTGCGTTGCCATCTACGCCACGCCGATGGTACAAGAAAAACAAAAGCGGGCCGTGTCATCTGCAGCTGCGGACGGGAGATGATCCGGAACGCGTACGTTCGTTTGCGGCATCTTCACCCAGAGCGCAGCGTTCAAGAAACGGCCGTGACCGTGAGCGATCTTCTTGGAGTCAGCGTGAGCTTGGTGATGGACGTGAAGAAGGAGATGAAAAATAACGACGGAAATGTTGCGACGCCCTCCCGAAAGCGCCCGCGAAGCGCCGGAAAGAGACGACGCACAGAAGTGTACGACGACTTCACGAAGTGCGCATTGCGGTCGTCCGTGCATCGTTTTTTTCGCAGCAATGAGATTCCGACAGTGAAGGCAATTGCTGCGGATTTCAACGCTAGCGGCGATGTTACTCCTCTCAAGCCATGGACTGTGCGCCGCCTGCTGAATGACATCGGGTTCAGGTATGAGAAGAGGGGCCGGAACTCGCTGCTGATCGAGCGGGACGACATTGTCGCGTGGCAGCAGAAGTACCTCTACGACGTCGCCAGGTACAGGATGGAAGGTCGAAAAATCTTCTACCTTGATGAAACCTGGGTGAATGCGGGACACACGCTATCGACTGTTTGGACGGACACGACGGTTGCTTCCCACCACGACGCCTTCATGCGTGGTCTGACGACAGGTTTGAAGCAGCCGTCAGGGAAAGGACAGCGCCTGATTGTAACGCACATCGGCAGCGAGGACGGCTTCGTCAGTGGTTGCCTGGATATCTTTCGGGGTACGAAGACCGGCGACTACCACGAGGAGATGGACGGCAACCGCTTTGAAAGGTGGTTCGGGCCCGTTTTGCCGCAACTGCCAAAAGGTAGTGTAATTGTCATGGACAATGCCTCGTACCACTCGCGGCTGGAAGAAGCAGTGCCTACGACGTCTTCGCGCAAACAGGTCGTTCAGGACTGGCTGACGTCCAAAGGACTTGCTTGGGATGAAAAAATGCTTAAAAAGGAGCTCCTCAGCCTTGTGACCTCTGTAAAGACACGGTACATCAAATATCGTATTGACGGTGCAGCTGAAAGGGCAGGATGTATTGTGCTTAGGCTCCCACCCTACCATTGTGAGCTCAATCCCATTGAGCTCATATGGGCGCAGATGAAACGAGGTGTCGCAGCCAGAAATGCCACATTTAAGCTGGCAGATGTAGAGGTGCTCCTGAGGGAAGAAGCTGCCAAGGTAACAGCTCAACACTGGGCAAACGCAGTTCAGCATGTGATCAGCATTGAAACAAAGTTCAGGGAGAC
This sequence comes from Haemaphysalis longicornis, assembly GCA_013339765.2. NCBI lineage: Eukaryota > Metazoa > Arthropoda > Arachnida > Ixodida > Ixodidae > Haemaphysalis > Haemaphysalis longicornis. The sequence continues at coordinate 3,707,580 of CM023458.1, forward strand.
GGTGGAGCAAGTGCGCATGTTCAACCTATTATAATCCATCTGGATGAAGATGACATGGACTCCGACAGTGACCTATCTGGTATCGAATCGTTTGAAGATGTGTAAGGCAGCCAGCTATTCGCCAGTGCCACCTTTGCCACTTTCAGTTAGTGTGGAGTGCGCCATTTAGCTTAAGTAGGTGTGTTTCCATAGCTGCAGGAGCAAGAAACTCCATCAGACAGCAGAGAAGACCAGACATGCTGTTTGTGTGCGTTATTAAGACTTATTTCTGGAGTTAACTGAGCTGCCTGTGTGTGCTGCGTAACTTGTTCATGGTTGATTGCTTTGATATGTAGCTATGAGAATCAGAAGATGGAATTGCAGTGTTTGGTTTTTATTTCATTTGCCATTACTGAATGTTGTATGCTGTGTTGTAGAGTCGACAGGGATTTTCCAGTATGACAGTGAGGGTGACAAGTTATTTCAACAATCGATGCATGATCTCATTTGCTGTAGTGAACCGAGCGGTGTATTGTGTGGTGCTGGCTCAGGGTTGGTTGCCTTGATATGTAGCTATGAGAATCAGAAAAGGCTGTTGCAGTGCTTGGTTTCTGATTTCATTTGTTGCAAGTGTGGTGCAGGAATTAGGCCGAATGAATGCAGTCCTGACAAGACACTGCGTGGCAGATGTATCCATAAAAGAAAATTGTACATCTCGAGCTAGAGGAAACCCACACTGTTCCAAACTATTTTCTGGAAGCAGGGCCACGCTTGCACTATGCGATAGTTTTCGCTGCACAGGGAGGATGGCTATTCGCATGTATAGCATGAGGTGTGTGCAAGCAGAGTCAAGCGAGTTCACAAATTCACTTCAAGCAGAATCACTTCTGCAGCTTGTGGCTCCAGGGCTCCTTGTGCAGCACTATGTAAATGGCGACAAAGGCTAGTTTCACCTACAGAAAAGACGCTAGCTCGAGTTTTCACCCCCGTTTTTTACATGTTTGGACACTTATGCGTTTATGGATGCATGTATTGGATGCAGAAACAAAGTTGCAAATCAAATGCCTACGTGAAAGCATGGAACTGAACATTAACTGAACATTGTGTGTCCATGTGGCTGGCTGAGCCAAGTTGTCTTCTTGTAGAACGTTTGAGAGAACAAATAAATCTGTTTAAGTGTCTTATTGCTCGTTTCATTTGCTTTGCATATTTCAGCAGTGCGTCTGTTTAGCTGTCTGAGCAAAGTCTGACCTAGGATGCCGCAGTGAGGATAAAAAACATTGCTTTGGTGTTTTATTTCTAATTTGATTCTATTTAGCTATCTGCTGTCTTACGCACGACTTAGGATAAATAGGTTTTATCTGTTGCCTACTCCACTGGATAAAATGCAGAATCACAATGTTAAAAACAATCCCCAAAGCTTTGGGAAGGGGAAACAAGGTTGGTTTCAATCGATCCTCCCATGTATGGGAATCATTTCATGTAGTGCGTTTTTGGCAAGATAATAAATTTCCTCCTGACCATATCATCCGATTTGGCTCTTCCGTTACAAGGAAACTATGATATGCATTGACCAGATTTAGTGCAGCGATGTGTACCATAAGTGTGCTTCCACGCATCCGCTCAACCGACATGTCATCAATCAGTGCAGATCACTACGTAACCCTTCAAACAGACTTTATTGCCTGTGTTATGAAGTGGGCATCAATTGATGTGCTGTCATTGGGATTTACACTCCTAATATATGTGTAGACATTGCACGAGTTGAGTTGCGAACAGTCCTGTGGCAAGCAGCAGCTTGCTATTTGACTTGGAGCAGCGAGCTTCTCGCTCCAGCGGCCACTTGTGACGCAACAGTGAGAATGGATGAAATGCTGAGCTGTTTTCCACCCTGAATGCTCTATTTTCGAATTTAGAGCACGTGCATGCAGATGACCATTGCAGCAGCAGCTTCTTACTTAAGAGACAAACACAAGGCGGGCAGTGTCTATATAGCTTCAATAATGCACATCTCATGCAAGAATTTGATTTGGTGAAACAATATGCATGCGCAATGTGTAGAAAAAGCTGAAAGGTGGTTTATTTGATTTCAGTGCTTGCGTTTTCATGTCTTCACATGCATTGTTGCAGCTGGTCATACCGGTGAAATCTAGCTAATGCAATGTCACTATCGCGAACCACAGCTCATTCACAAAGCATAAACGGGACAATGAAATTGAACTTACAGTGGTAACACTCCTGTGGAATCTTATTATCATAGACAATGCAAACTCAAAGCAGATGCCTATTCGTATTTAATTCACAAAGGTTTTTGTCCGAAACAACAACTTAAGGCACTCCACAAAAAACGAGGCGACAAAAACATACTTTTGTGGCAAATTAACACATTTAAACAATGGTATCTTCAGCGTAACCGAGAAAAAAAATAGAAAAGGTGGCATATTAAAATCCCATCACGTTAGCTAAGCTACAGCTCGTACGCATTCAAGGTCAAAAAAGTGCGAAAATTCTGCTTCTTGTATTTGGAGACTTGATCACAATTTGGGCGAATACGCTTGCGCCCGACATGGACTTGGGACACACGGCTCGACATATATGCTTTAACGAAATGCAGCGCGCGCCGTCGCGTGGCTTGCGTTTCGCCCCGTGCGTACTGTCCATGGCGTTAATAACTGTGCTGGCGTAATCTACGAGAAATAAACAAGGAGTTAAGCCCCCTGTCGCAGACACTGGTGCGATAACGTGGGTAGCACAGACACAGGAGGTACTAAACGTAGAAACGGTACTTCACGCTCAAGGCCAAACGCCCGCACAGGATGACGACGACAGCTTCGTATCATACAGCGTACTGCAGTAACTGCAGCGGCGGCTGCTTACCGGCAACGCGAGCGCTCACAAAGCAGAAGAAAAAACAACCGTAGCGATTGTCGGTTACCGAGCATGTTAAGAACACTGCACACAACACGCAAACAAGGAATACGACTGAACGGCACTAAAAATCGTCCTCAGAGAGCCCGACGACGCCGACGGTTTGACTCGCACAGCGGAGGCGGCCATTTTGGTAGAAGTCCGGAAGCGCGGAAGAACATGTTTTGTGATTTTCTTCCCGTGAGCGCGGCGTGGAGGCGGTCTACCGCGACGTCACGTTGATACGGCGACACCATTGGCTGGAAGGGGGGCCTTTGATGAGGAATAGCCGCACTTTTCTTGAGTTGTATCCGAGTATAATGCCGCGAAATAGAAAATGGCAGAGTGAGGGCGAGCGAGGAAAAGTGGAACTGGTGGGAGAGCCGCCCATTAAACCCGCACTGGGCAGGTGAGTAAAAACTTATGTGCACAAGCAACAAGTTAAGCCAAAATTGAATCGTGTGAGGTAAATAAAAAACGAAAAGATTATTATGAAGGGATTGCCTGAAAACTAAAAGAAGCACTTGGGCACATAGAGCAGCGTGAGGGTGGATTCAAAACCGAATTCGTAGATCGTTTGTATGAATTGGACAATGAGGCTACTCAAAGGCTGCAAGTACAGATCAGTCCGGGTAAGTGTACGCGAGTGATATACGAACTTAACGACGGAGAATAGCGTGGAGAAGATGGATTGAACGCTCTTTCCTATAAAATGTTGGGACACTTTTGGTGCGCCGCAAAGAAGTTTTAAAGTGAACGGGGAAGCATTCGGCGCCTGCTTTTTATTGTGCATACATGGCTTACCTACCAAAAGCCGAGAGGTAGAACAACTGGTAAAGGAGACGGGATATAACCAAATAGCTTTGTTGAATATATATTATAAGATGATATGGAAGTCTTGTCGAAACCAGTGCAGTCTTAGTTTAAATTGTTGAACAGTCCACATCAAACGTACGGCATGAAAGGAAGAAGTACTAACACGAAGATTTGCACATCCACGAGCGTCCCCGAGTGTTGCGATGCTGATGACCCGAATGCCGGTAATGTTACAAATGAATTTGGAAAAAGCATTTCATAAACGTAGCCTAGACATTACTTCTTTTTTTCGCCTAGGAATACGGGAAATTGGGGCCCATAGTAAGAGAGAATTGGAGTAGGGTATAAGCATTGCACAACAAATCTTACCGTTATTAAGCAGTGCTTAGAAAGAATACATGTTAATTTTTCAGCCAGCGAAGCTTCTCTTTACAGCTTTGTTCGCGCTATACATTGAACTACTCTGTGTGAACCAGAGCGAACAAATACTTGAATTGCGATTAGGCGCAAACGAAGTTAAACGTTTGGTGTACTCGGATGCGGCCATGTTTTAAGCCGATCAAGCAAATGTGAGTAATGTGCTAGGGGTCAGAAGAAAATTTAGTGAACCACACGCAGTATTGTAAACATGAATAAATGTACGGGGAAGTGGTATGGGTAATGCCGATATACGCCCGGCGTGTACGAAAGGTCGACTGGAAAACCACGACCACCAAGCTGAAATCATTCGATTTGACTTTGAGCCTAAAGGTCAATACATAAAAAGTAAAAATTTTAGGCATTGTAACCCCTGTTCGGACACCACTGCACTATAGTTTTTGCGCTCCATCTCACTGTGAAGTACAGTCTTACCACCAACCAATCTGATACTTCAAGTCACGCGGAACGTTTTAAGGTAGCGTATACAGCACACAGAGCATCGCGGTTGTGGTTCAACGTAATCGCAATTCTGTTGCTTTTATTTCAATGTCTTCCATTATAATTAAAACCGTCCAATGTGCCGACTGCTAGTTTAAATGTTCAGCAGTGAAGAAGAAACAGTATTAGGAGCCACATTTTTTTTTTAGTCTAGCAAAAGAACACAGAAGGTTTACCAGTGCTGCCTCGAACATTCAGAAAAACTGTACGAGACGATTCTTAGTGTGGCTGCCGGTCTCCCTAGACGGCGATGTCCTTGATGAATACCTTGTGGCAAAGCTGTATTCGGTGGTCGTCTGTTACGCGCTGCTGGCACCTCGTTGTCTAGTATATCTGGTCTATACGCTTCTATTCGGTTCGCTTTTCGCCTGCTCTGACGGCGTAAAATTGTAGGCAACCCAAGATACCAAAATAAAACAGCGAGCACCATTGATCTCGGACGAAGTCCGTAACATTAGGAGTCACTGATTGGCTTAACTGTCACATGCACCCTAAATATCAGGTGATTGGTGGCGTCCACAAAAAATTGCAAAACAAGATTATATGGCCAATAAAGCTGGACTACATGACAAATCAAGTACACGGTAAAACCCCCTTTCCGCCACACCATTTGTCCTATGGATAAGAATTGGGTTTGCTGGGCTTATTAACCTAAATATTTATTATTTGATATGCAAGCAGCTGTTCGCGGAATTAATTGGTAGTTCCCACAGATAGTGACATCCATCCTCCATTGTGAACGCTGAAAAAAAATATTAGTAGCCGCCGCACGCAGTGAAGGCTTAACGACATCACCCCCTCACCTGCCCCCCCCCCCCCCCCCCCCCCCCCGCTGAAAAACGCTAAATATATAAATAAAACGCACAATGCGAGGAGTCAATGTAGTTGTAATAGTTGTAATAGTTGTAAAGAAAGCTGACCGGCTTGTGACGCAATTGTGAAAGGCGCAGTTAACGCTTGCGAAAAGAAATAACACAGCTGTTTTTTCCAACATAGAGCACCTCCCTGGTAATAGCTTCAAAAAACAGCACCACATCAATTTAATCGAAGGCGTATAATTCAACGATTCTTCATTTAGCAGTGACTCTGCGTCAATAGATTAGCGGCATGAAAGCGTCGGATACATCTTATATGTTGTAAAACTGTTTACGACAACTATCAAAGATACCGGCAGTAATAAAAAAATACGCGGAATCCTTGTTTGTCGCTTAAGTTTTCCGAAATATAGCAAATAATTTGTCGCTAGTTATCTCGAAAACACGTTTTGCAGCTGGAGTTTTGATCATATTGGCACGTTGAGGATGAGGAATTTAAACTTCCTAATTGTTAGCGCTTTACCGTGAACTAACGTTGACAAACAATCAAGTTGGCATAATGGTAGAGTTGCCTTGATGACAAACTGCGGCTCTTCCCTGAAATTGTCCTCGGCAAGAACTAACATTAGAGTGTAGACAATGTAGTGGTGGCACCACTATTTTCATTTGACCCCACTATCATCATCTGCATCATCTCACCATCATGATCAGCGGTACTGGGGCGCTATTCCAGAAGGCCCGAGATTGACCGAAACTCGGGAATCAACGAGCTCTGTACCCGCCCCCTCACGTAATGGACATATTTTAGGGCGGCCTTAAAGCGCTTTAAAAATGGGAATCATGCTATTTGCTGATTATTGAGCGGACGTAATCGGTCCAGGGCACCGCGCACCAAGGATGCGCGACTAGGGCGTTGCGCATCTTTCATGGGTTTCTCTCGCTCCACTGCTACAATGATGGCTACTGGGGGCACGCAAACGCAATTACTTCATTTTATTGTACTTTTAATTCATTAACCGGTATTTCACTGCAAAGTTCAGTTATTTTTTATTTCTTGCGTTCATATGAGCTTTTTGTTTGGAATTTTTTGTCCTAAGAAGTAGTTTCTGCCGTTGGTGGCACACAGTGCAATCACGTGACTATGGCCGACTGGCAAAAAAAGAAAGCGGGTGATGAAAGCACGCCACATTCAAAACATTTGCTGCTCGTATTAGGTTATCGAAACCCTAGAATTTTCGACACAAAATTTCCACGGCGCGGTCCAGTCTGCTTACGTGCTTTTGGGCGAAACCCTGGTGAGATGTATTACGAACTTCTTTTTTATTTTTTGCACTTGCGCCTTTTTCCTCACTTTCGTTTTTTCTTCTTTTGGCATGGATTACTTTAAACGGATTTTTTTTCTGCTGTTGCGTGTTTGCGTCAGTTTCTTCTTTTGCATTTGTTCGTCTTAGTGTGCAAGCAGACTGCAACACGCCACAGCCTCCCTAGAATCGGTGTTCTGCGAGGGTGGTGTGCACCAATCCTACTTCTGTGGCATCACGGTCAGGCTTCACGATACACACACTATCCTTCAAGTGTTACTGTTCGAATAAACACTGTTACAAATTTAGCGAACCGGGCACGTTTTTTCCTCGAAGGTCGAAATTCCGGGCCCATCCCCCAAGTGGCCGTGTGTTACGAAGGAAGGAATAACAACAACGAAAACGACTTTTCAGGTTTGTTTGCTTTATTTCATTTTGCTCTTCATCGCTCTTGTTTGAAGAAGCTCTCCACAGCCGTTTTCTTTTTTCGTAGAGTTCAATCCCCTCACAACCCTCTCTTCCTTCGCGGCCTTCCCACTCCCGCTTACCCTCCCTCTGGCGTCACGCGGTTGCTTTATTACTTAGCTTTCCCCTTTACTCGCTTTCCATGCTCTGCTTCCTACCGCACGACGGTAACACGAACAAAACCCATTGATAGGTGTTAAGGTCGCCTCTCACAATAGGCACGCGCCGTTGATTGTATTGTAGAGAGGATAATAAAAAGATGCAACAGGCCATCAAGCTATCGGGGTATTCGTCGTTACAGCATCGACCATGTGGACGAGGAAGGCGGGATTATGTCCAATCCAGATACAGGGATATGAATCGAAGACGTGCCAAGGGAAGAAGATGAACCCCATAAGGTGCATGCGCGAGAAACGAGCTGGGTTATCGCAACGCTCAGACATGCGTTCCTATCGGCTTCACCCCTGCGAATAATCCATGTCAACCGACTATGGGCGCGTCGACTGTCTACTTGACAGCATATGTAATACGTATAAGCTATCCTGTCAGTAACGTTTTCACAAACAATGCGCGCTACGCAACCCCTCGAGGTAGACTGTCAGTCGCGCTGAATATAAACAAAACGCACTGCCATGCAAGCCTTCGTTGAAAACAGCTTTGCGAGCGGACGATAACTGAAGTGCACGCTCCGGCTGCAGACGGATAGACGTGCGGTAGGAACCTGCGGGGGCCATGTCCACCAAACCACCTAAGAGAAAGTCGACGTCTGCAAAAATACGTCTCCGCTGATTATATTGGGCACACACCTGCTGACAGTCGAGTAGTGACGGTCGATGGTGCGGTCGCCGCCAACACTTCTGTAAAAGCTTCCCGCCGCGTAAAACCGCAGCACACACTACACTTACACCTCTATGGTCATGGAGCTAAAGCCGCCTCTAAGACATCGCAACCGGTGGTGTGTCGCCAAACGACTCCACAGCCAATGCAAAGCACTTTTCGAGAGAAAGAAACGGGCGCGAAATACCTATTTTGTTTAAAAGACCTTTCGGGGCAGAAATATGCGTGCTACGGAGACCATAAATATAAACCACGCCACAGCAGCGGCCACCACGGGCGTCCCGAGTTCAACTCGGCCGTGCAAAACCATACCCCAGTTTCCTCCGAGTTTTATTGTCAGTCAAACACATACAGCCTTTTCGGGGGCGCGTCGTAACATTCGAAGCAACGTCCACCCCTGGCGTCGGCTTTGTGGGTGCGTAGCGTTGTAGCCACTCAGTGGGCATTTGATGCCCCCTAGCAGCGACAAGAACTTAGCACGAAACAGGAATGAAGTCCCCAGGGCACCGCCAGCAAACGGTGTCACAGTCGCGAGGGTGTTCGGTCCGAACTCGAGAACAATATTGTACAAGCCGACAGGAGAGACAAAAATGACACGATTTTTCTTTGGGAGCGTTCTTCATACACCGTGAAAACATAGTCGATGACTAATGACACAACTCCAACGGCTAAAACGCACTCGCCAATTCATAAACATTCTCTTCAATTGACCGGGACGATTTCTGATAAGCGCCCGCCGTGCACACTCAAGCAAGCCGTAAACAAATGCCATATTTGATTGTCGGTAGCAGGACGCGTTCCATTCGCTACAGTGGACCCGCTTGATTACTTGGTTTGCGCTTGCGCAGAGCTGCACTGGGACTGCCCTCAGGCCACGTTGGAAACATAATTTAGTGGAAGAACAGAACACTGAGAAAAACTGGCCGCCCCTAACCGGGCGTGGCCAACAGCCGCGCTGGGGATTTCATAGTAGCAGTGGGGTTACCTAGCTCATGCTCGGGAATGAACATTGCAGAACGATTTTAGAGAGTGCTGCATGTGGAAATAGCAGGCGCCTAAGTTATCAAGGTAAGCGGTCCCAACGCAGCGCGCTGAATATGTCAGGCGTGCAGCGCATGATCCCGGCGGTTTCGCTCGAGGTGTATCGAATGCTCCACTATCTCTACTTTTATAACACACGCAGCTAGAAACTCGGGAGCAGGCGACACTCGGGCTTTCTGGAATAGCGCGCCTGGCCCGGCAGACTCAGCAGGGCCACGCGACAAGATATGGAACACGACTGCGCACCTGGGCGGTAGCTGGTCTTCGCCGCTCCCACTTCTGGCCGGGCCTACACGACCTAAATAAATGTAGGAAATCTCACCAGCACACAAGCCGAGTCTGCTTCCTAGAGCAACCGAGTATTAGCAAAGGTGTTGGCTTTTCTGCAAACCCTTCTGGTGGTGGGAGGAAGAAGACCCGACTTGGCCATTTGGACGGAGTAGTGTGTTTCGCGGTGCCTTGAATCACCTAATTGTTCCTGCTGCCTACATTTGCCATGATGCAAATCAGAATATCGCAGCTGCAGCTGCAGTTGAATACAAGTCCACCTTTCAAACTTCAAAAACAGCTTGTGGCCAGTCGCATTATTATTAGAAACAATAACACCATGCTAAGACGACTCTGGGACTGAAAGCGAGACTATCCTTCATTATTACTGTTTCATAGAGTTTAGCAGGAAAATTACAAGGAAAGTTTCTCTGTAGGCCGCAGCGAAAAAATAATAAATACAGTTGTTTTGACAGGCAGAGAAGAAACATTGCTTATCGCGGAGACGTAGGCACATAGTAAACGCGTGGTATCGAACTCTCTCGGACACAAAAAACCGTAATCCTTATTTCATCAATGACACCTGTTTGAATATAAAACGCTCATCTTCCCCTGAGGATGTTTTTATTAAACCTTTTTACTGCTAGGGATTGGGTACGCCCAAATTTTCGCCTTTGTTGTGAGTGTATTGTTTAGACACAGGTTATGCATAAACCTGTTCTGACAATGTAAGATTCCGTAAGTAACCTTACGGAACCACCATAACACCAGCGCTTTATATAGATACGATCACGTCGGAGGAAGCGATGACGTTCCCGAATTCCGACACATCGGTAGGTTCGTGTGCCCCAAGGAATAATTTCTTGTTTTACCACTATTTTGTTGATAATGGTGTGACGTCGACACCTGTTTTTTGTTAAGTGGGCATACAGGTTTGTGGGTAATTTATTTACGTAATATCCCACCTTACTGGTCTCGATGATCAGTTTGGCATACAGGTATTCATTTCATTTTTACATTGGGGGTCACATCCGACTCAGGTAACATCCGCTGTTCTCGACTCCAGGCTTTCCAAATTTTAAAGCGGCAAATAGGTTCAAATTACAGTAAGGTTTTGAAGGTCACTTGCGTTCCTTTCAATGGGTTCAATAAAGGCATCTTATGGTTCTCACTTGGATAGGTCGGGGTAAACGTTCCGTTTAAAGAATATAGTCATCTCAGGCTGACGTATAACCAGGGCCTCGTTGACCTAATAGAAAGAAAGGCCGAACCATTTTCGTTCCTAAACTGCATGATTACACCCATACTAGCTCCTTCCACTCTGTAGCAGATGATTCAGGTGTCACCCGGGAAATTTATTGTTCCAACATCACCTAGCATGCATTCACAGAAGCTTTGCCAAATACCTTTTGGAATAAAACGCTGCAATAGAGCCACCTTGATTGTTTACTGCAATATATTATACTGAGAACCACAACAGAAAACCGCTAAAGCACCAGCCTCCATGCAGGGACTAAATACCGACGCCCAATTCCCTCTTAGTATGAATGTCCACTGGCCGTTCAAATTATTTTCTGCAGTGCGGCGAATGTCGTTGGGCACTAAGTACAATTTGGGTCTGGTTTCTAGCTGCACCTATTTGTTACTGCGTTCCACACGCCATTGTCCTCTTCATCTCAAGTTCTGAAACATCACCCTAAGACTTCAACCACTTTATTGTCCTAGTATGTAGACATACTGCTATTGTCTCCATCTTGGTAGTCAATCAGCCGTTTTAATGTTTGATTACGCGGGTGGTGTGACACATAATGACTTCTCCGCCAGGCTAATGCAAAACAATTGCTTCCATCTACTCTCAAATCCTCCCTACCCGCACTATGAGACGCTCCGGAGCGGCTCCTATATTTTGTATGTCGTCGTCCTCCTCGTCCGGTTGAAATCCCGCGTCGCCATAATATTTCCAGGAACTAGTTCTATTTGTTTTGTTCTTCCCGAATATTTGTACAGAGAAAAGATCAGAAAATTCTTTTGTGTTGGGTAGCAATAAGGGCCACTGGGATATGCATGAAGGTTGTAAGTTAAAAGGCACATCGTTGTGACGACGCCACATATATACAAACAGAAAAACAAAAATACAATTAGGCACGAATATGAAACAATACACGATTACGCCTTGTGGGCTCTCGTAACAAAGCAGACTTAAATGCCAGATCGATGTATTATGCGATTATAATATAAATGTCGGGTAGCCGTACGTTTCACCATTGTTCTAAGAAGCCGCGTGACACCGTTAATTGAAGCAAAACATTCTCTCTCGTTAAACCCTTGTGGAACAGAATGAATTCGTGTCAGTATTGCCTTTGGAGGAGCAGCAGGGCGGTGTAAAGCATTATAATTAAGGGTACTGTTAGCTGCATTCAGGTAGAAGCAGCGTCAATCTTCAGCGTACACTAAGAGGAAACTTTGCTCTCAGAAATCTTTATTTCACCTCCAACCAACAATTACTTATGCAACAACTTCATTTAGGTTGAGATAATCTGCTTGCGCCCATATTTTCCTGCAGTGCTCAATACCAACGAACTGACAAGGCCCATATATATAACGGAGCGGAAAACACGATGATATTGTTCAAAAAGTTGCAGCTTTTAAATAAAATGACACATAGGCTAGATACATACAATTGTTTGAGACAACCAGCCGCTATCACTCCAGACGTTCACTTTGATTGTGGGCGGCTGTGCATAATGACCACTATGGGGGCGCTTCCTCATTGGCAACTACAACTTTATAATTCTAAAAAAAACAGACGGCGTGGACTAAAGGAGCAACAAGAGTGGCCTTTGATTGTATTCCTGCGGGATATGTGCTTTTTAAGGCTAAATCGTTCTTGGTGGTACCGACGGCGTCCGGGCGAAATTTCGGCTGCCTTCGCACATGGGATGCCAAGACGAAGAAAACAACTGAGCTGGTTTCTCCGCTAGCTTAAACGTGGCTTTTCTTAGGACTGCTGGTTGATTAGGGGACAGAAGGCGGTAAAGGAATGTTTTTCAATGCTAAGTGTGGTAAATCAAAGTCCGCAGTCCCCTCTCCTAAAGATTTAAATTCAAACTGTCAAGTTCTAAGCGCAGGTTCACTTGAACTAAGCAAAAGTCCAGAGGCAACGTGTGCGCAACAAAAACCCCGTTGATTGCGAAATCACATATACCACGGATTCATAACGCCATTGAACATGGTTTCATTCCGAGCATGTGAATGGTGTCATTCTGGAGGCATGCCGTCGCAACACCTGCTGGTGGGTTCCTGTCTTCACGGAATTCTGCCGTAACTATCTTGCCTGGCATTTTGCCCCTCTCAACTTCGTCCAGTGGAATTTTCTGTAACAATTCCGCACTGACAGAAAAAACTCTAACAGCTCCTTGATAAATAAATCATCTCCTCATAGGCGAGTCTGTCGAAAAAAACCACTGAAAATGTCTGTGGACGTACGTTGCGTGTCTTAAACCCGGCTTTCAAGGTGAGAGAACAGTTTCTTGAAAACTCCAAAAATGAAACTGTTCAATAAAACACCGTAAACATGTCAATAGAGAAGAAGCAGCAGAATGGAATTGCATTATCAGGTAGGCCACCTATATGCATATATTTAGATCTTTCGCAGATGCCTTCACTTAGCGTGCTCGATATCTTTGCTGGTGATCGTTCTTTTTTGCTAAAACATTGGGTGTTTTAAGGTTTTACGGTCGATTTCAGGCACTTACAGCAAAGATTGTATGCGCTTTTAGCGAAATGTTTACGCACGTTTCCCGAAGTTTTCAAGTTAGAATGCATTTGCACTTCTATTTGTTTCCTTATAGAAGGGTGGTAAGCTTTTCAAACTATATTTTCTGAGAACGAAAAGATCGATTTCGCTAGTTTCTACGAAGACGACGGAGCAGGGTTGTGCATAACCGAAGCTACAGCCTGATCGTGTGCACCAAACGCTTGCTACTCCTGCCATTCAAGTTAAGAAGAAATAGGAGAAGCCAAGTGTCAGGGTATCTTCAGGTTTGTCTGGTTCGCACCAACAAAAATCGTGATTTTTGAACTAACAATAGAAAAATTGTATAGGTGCACTATAAACACATTCTGCTAAAACGCGAAACAGCTTTGTACACTAAATCGCACAAAGAGCGGTTTCTAGTCATTTGCAGTGTCCAGTTTTCTATACCGCGTCCTAGTAAAACTAACATTTAGAGGAATTAGGGGGTGTCATAGAACGGTCGAGTCTATCTTATGTTCGCTCCTAGAAATTATACGCTTAAATTGACTGTAGCTTGTTCTGTGGGTCGTGTCTAGTTTTTATGCGTCATATTACTTTTGTTTCTCCCCAACCACTGCAGCTATTATAAGCGCGCCTTTCCACGAATTACACAAGTTGCTTTACAAAATATCTTGCCGTAACAGTAAAAAAACCTCATAAGCCCACTCTAATTGCATGGTTCTCAATTCTTCGCAAGGCACTTGCTTGAAGCCTATGTTTTATAACGCAGTTGAATAAATTGGTAGCAGCTAGGAACCGCCAAATATTTATATGCATCGAGCATTTAGGATATTTCAATAAACCTTGAGACGTGCAAGTAAAGGCACGGGTGAAAACATTCCAAACGACTCGCTATACACCAGGATTGTAAAATTTTTGGCTTAAAATATAGTTACCGAAAAGTTTTATAGGTTTGCTACGAATTCTGTGGCGCAGAATAATGCTGATAGGTAGGAACATGAATGGTAGGATAATCCGTTTATTGTTAATTGCAACATTTTGCAAACAACCTTACACTTCGAGTTTTTTTGGGCCAGAAATGCAGAATACGTGGATTTCGCTCGAAAATCGGCTACGAAATAAGGAAGACGTAATCCTTTTGACGGCCGGAAAATATGAGAACCAATCATTCTCCTGGCTGAAATTAGCTCTCCGCAACAAGTACACTTTGTGGACAGTATGTGGTGACGGTTTCCGTAAAATGATTGAGAAAGATACTCTCTCCTATGGGAGATCTACAATTCTGCTGTTGGGTGGATTCAATGAAACAAAAAAGTGCCTACAAAGCGACTATAACCGAAATTGGCTCTATTCAGCCGAATATGTAGTGTTTCCAAAAAGTAATGATATAAATGCAATTATTCAAGGACCGCCTAACCCTCGCACACGTTACTCCGTTTGCTTCGGCGAAAAATTATCAGAGCACTGGGGAACATTCACAAAAAAAATTTCTTCAACACCCACAGGGAGACTCGTATCTCGTAATTGTGCCTCATACAAGGCTCCAGAAAACCTAGGATGGAGGGCTTCCCTCAGTGGAAGCACAATTAATTTTGGGTGCTTGGACTTGCGCGCATATAACCTGTTCTATGAACAATCATGTCAGGCTTCCGAATATCAAATGTTTCTACAGGCGCTCCGCGAGCTTAACGTTTCGTTAAAATTTCAGACATGTAAAGTCCACTCAAACTGGAGGCTTTCGGTGAAGCACTGCAATGCTGACATCCTACTGAATTATTTTCCGGTGCAAGACTGGTTGTTCGGCATGCACAGAGCCCCAACATTCATAGAATATCAACACGAAACGTTCTATACATGGAAAGGAAAAGCCGAGGTGTCGTTCGTTTATGTCTTAGTGCACTCAAAAGGAGCGCTTGCTGTGGTCCTTATAACCATGACAGTATTCGGCTTGACAATGTCATTTTTACACTACGCAGAGTTTGGCGGGAGTGGTGCAAAAAAATATTTGCTGGATTTAGTATTTTTCATTTCTGCATCATTTTTATCAACTGGAGCTCCCATCACCGGGGAGCTCACCAGGAGGGGGGGTCGTTACGTTACTACGAGATGCAAGCGAATGCTTCAAGGTTTCTGGCTGCTGAGTGTTTTTCCTGTGTCCTTTTATTTTCGAGGAGAGCTCACGTCCCACATCGCTGTAACGGTGTATCCTAACCCCATCGACACTCTCTCTGAGCTCGAGGCTGCTTTAACGAAAAGTGCAATACTCCCTTGCGTTGTCAATGGCACCGAGTCCCATTTGAATCTTGAGGTCAAAGACTTAGGAACGAGTTCTGCGTTGTTGACAAAACTTAGATTAGCGTTCCGGAAAAATTCAGTCTTCACTAGGCTCATCTTTACTACCTACAAAGACTGCCTGCGCAGTTGTGCGAGGCAACCGGGATTTGTGTGCTTGTCGTACAGTCTGTCTCCTTGCGGATTGACACCGATGAGTATGCTAGTACAATCTAAAGAAATACTTCGATTGGTTTTCAAGGCTGCTCCTGTTCGTCGGCACTTTCCTAAAGCGTTGGCTTATGAAAGGCTGCTGACCAGAATATTTGAATCTTCTTTAAATAGATGGGCATTCAACCACCCCTCAAAATGCCGTGATGTCACAAATAGGCGTTCTCAAGCTACAAAAAGAAAAAACTTACAAAACAAACCCACAGTAAAACTAGCGGAGCTTAAGCCTTTTTTTGGTGTCTTATACACACTTTTCTTGCTGTCTCACATTGTATTTTGCATAGAGGTAATGTTTCGCAGAAATAATTACATCTGATCCCACAAAAGCATCACACGTCGTAATTTCTGCTTCCAAAGACATCGTTTTTAAGGAATTCTTTTTTTCTCTCATCAGAAAGGCGGCCTTTGCAGCATGAATACGAATTTAAATATCGTGGTTAAGAGAACTACCGTGAATGCCTACTGTTAAGAACCACTGTTGTTATCTAATGTTAGTGCAAACGACGCCCACGTGAATGTAATTTGAAGTTGCTTGCTAAAAAGAGGGATGTTTTTTTTTGGTTGAGAATACGAAGTTTACAAGTGCAACAACATGCACAAAAACACTGTTGTTGTTTCCGGTCCTGTCGAGCACGTATTATGGCCGTGAATATTTTTGAACACGATTGTCCACAATGAAATCTCAGTTCATTTCCAGGGCACTGCCGTGGCGCCGAGGTATAGGGAGAAGGAGATGCGGCCTAAACCACATCAGGCGACAAGGTTAAGGGACGCCATGTCAATTAAAAACCATTCGCAGCCACGGGCAGCTCTGACTCCAAGAAGACATGGCGCAAAGTTGGCGGCTATGTTTATGACAGTGCAGCGCGAAAAGACCGACAAACAAAAACACAGAAAGATACAAAGGCACGATCTAGCAGTAAATGCGCGTTTATCGGTACCCAAAATCGAAGAGCACCACAGCAACTTGCCAACGATAACAAGAATGGGAAATTTTCAAAAAGGATGTGAAAGATCACGGTTTATGCCCTCTAAAGAAAAAGGAGGGTGCATGGGTTTTAATCTCTGCCAGCAAAAGGACATGACCAGGCATTTCACTGTGCACGCTAGACGTCTGCCCCTCCACTAGTGGGACTGGAAAAAGTCACCGCTCAATAAAAACATGGTCAAGCTTCGCTTGGAGCCGGCTTGCCTACACGCTTAGTAGGCACAGACGTTCCTGATAAGCACGCTCCACCCTCTATTCGTTTTTCACGATGTGCAACCTGGTCCCCTTGTTCTCCTTCCGAAACTCCTCCCGGAGGACTCACGGCATAGCTGCTTGAAGGAGTTCCGCCTAATGCTTGACCTTTATTTCCGGCATCTGCTGGCCAAGCTATAAGCAAACTGAACAATATTCTTCTCGGCCACCTTCGTATATATCTGCCAGGCGCCCGTATCAGGGCCCCACCGCTGCTAGAAGTTGATGGAAATCTGCTTAGCACTCGCTGGATTATTTGGTGCGCCTTTCGCTGTCCGTCA
This sequence comes from Haemaphysalis longicornis, assembly GCA_013339765.2. NCBI lineage: Eukaryota > Metazoa > Arthropoda > Arachnida > Ixodida > Ixodidae > Haemaphysalis > Haemaphysalis longicornis. Next base: position 3,724,706 of record CM023458.1, read on the forward strand.
CCTTCAACCGGGGCTGTCTCTCACACTTTTTCCTCCACGCATTCTGGGGTCCCTCGAGAATCAGAAGAAAGCGTTTCCATTGCATCAGACAACTTTGACACTTATTTCACCCTCACCGCTGCCCGGCCTGGTCTTTGATGCTGTGTCGGTGGCAAAGCCATACCAGTTACCCCTTGCGAACAGTGTCGGCTTACCGCCAACTCATGAGGTTTTTTTTTGAATTCTTCACCCTTCACAGCGGCTGAAGTCCTGGCTATGATTTATCAAGCTGGGCAGCGGCCCGCTCCGAGCTCCGACGGCATACTTACAATATTTACGAAAATATCTATTACCAGCCCTCACTCCGCTTCTGAATTTCGTAAATAGCTTTTTTTTCCTGGTCACCGACCTGAATACTGTTTTAAAGCGGCCATGGTCTCTAAATACGCCCGAGAAACCACCACTTAAAGTTAAGGACTTGTACGCAATCGCCTTGACCTCTACGCTGTGCATGCTGCTAGAGGGAATGCTTTGAAAGATGTCTTTGGTGGTGCCTTGACACTTCTTCATAGTACAACCAAGCGCAAATCAAATTCAGAAATATTATTTGTACTAAAGATGGCTTGGCATACCTCTCGTTTACAATTGGAGCTCGAAGCATCTTCCAGTTTGTGAAGACCCTGATTCTCTGGCCGTGTGAGCCACGGCGTATCACAAAGTTAGTCATGGTGTTTCGTGAAGGGTATAAGTTGTTTCTTCCACGGAGAGAAAGTGTGAGTTTGTTCGATACATCCTTCAACACTACTCTCATTCATAGGCATCAACGGTAGAATTTTGGCCTTCTTACGCCAGACCCTGCTACACAGAAGGACGTGTTCAGCCTCCGAAGCTTTAAAAACCGGGATTTCATGCTTCCTTCCGAGCATGCCGGTCGTTAACAAACTTCCTCCCCGAGAAGGGGATAAGGGGACAAGGCTATGGCAAGAAGTGTGGCGGAAAGTGCTTAGGAGGCAGAGAGCCCACAAGCAGGTGTTTAGAAGGCGGGCTTCAAGGAAAAAACGCCTCCCATGGAAACATTCGAACTCGGGCCCATCTCGTTATTAAGCCGCTGTGTATCCTATCTAGCTACCATTGTCTTCGGTTGCGCAGATCATTTTCTTTAGATTCGTAGGAGGGCCTTGACTTTGGGCTTTGGGTGAGATCTAGTTAACGTAGGCTGCCGAATGTGGCACTTTGGATTTTAAAGTACAGCATTGAGTAACTCTGTTTTCTATAAAAAAACTTCGTCGTTTGACAATATTTCTCTAACCTCAGATCAAGCCATAGAAAAGCAAAGTTAAAACTGGTGAAGACTACAAGCTCACGGTTTGCTGAGTCTTCACAACCCAATTAGGAAAAACTCTAATTTTGTAAACGCTGTCTCGTCGCCGCTTGTTTAACACTTTAAGTTATCGGAGACGTGCATTTCGCCATCTGTGCAAGTGACATAACGGTACGGGCAGTCCACCCAGACCTATTGCGATAAGGCCGATGACCTCTATAAGGCGGTAGAAAATTTTCAGAAATGATGTATGTGGGCCTAGACGGCACTCGAACGAAGACTGACATACCTGCTATCACCAACGCTTGGGGCCACTGCTCGCTTGGGGTATATTAGAGAGTGTTGCCGCTAAATGGTAACGCCATTCTCGTTGCTGTAACAAATTCGGTTTCATGTTTTTTAGGATACTAGCTTCATGCTAGGGAGAACAGTTGCCCCTATCTTTCGAGAAAAGGTGGAAAAAGTTATCTAAAGTGTTCGCGCCTTCACTCATAAATGTAGTGTGGTCTAATGGGTGATCCCACATCTCTAGGGGTGTTCTCTACTAGAGCCAAGGCTCGTTTACCGTGTGCAGTTTAAGCACATCACGCAAGCAAATTTAGATCGGGTTGAGACTATGAACCGGGCCACCATAGGCATCATTACTGGCCTCGTTCAACTAACGCCAATTGCACAGCTACGAAGAGAGAGTTACCTAAGCACGCTAGATGAAATCATGCATCTGTCCGCTTCAGTACTCCTGCTAGACGTCGACTAGTTCCGGAGGCAGTACGTCTCGTCCCTTATACGGCGAAGCCTTCTGACGTAATGCTCGATTTTCTGCCACTAGGCCACCCTTGCGGTGCCATCAGCTGAGCGACCACAAGCCTGAAGCAAGGTGCATGTACCGAATATCGGGCAATCAACAGCACGCGATGTAGTGTATGTCCCTCTCACTGTGCAGGCGACACAACGGCGAGATGTTGAGTTTTTCTGGGATGCCACAGCATGTCACTGCTACGTAAAGACGGTATTGATGTATCTATCAGCCGGCCTAAATTTGCTCTGCCATATCGTAACCCTCCTTCCCATACCTAATCTGTGGGCATAGTTCGTTGCCGTTGAGGATGGCCTCCAGGTACTTGCGTCGGAAGTGACTAGTTCGAGAATGCTTGATATTTTCACTAACTTAACGGCAACGATTTGTCATTCACCCCGCACCGCGTGCTGTTGTAGCATGGCTTCGTGTATACACACTATTATGGACACTCAGGAATGTCGTCCGTGTTTGGTGATTGGTCTAGACATGTTCTTGCGCGCCTGGCAGTGGATCCCTCCTCCACTGCCGAGATCTTACGCGTGGACTACCATTCTTCTGTTGTACACGATAAAAGAACTGCTGGCGAAAAAGGAAAACCTCCACTGCGCCACGCGTAGACTTATTTCACCGCGTGGAACTGAACTTCCTAGTTGGTTTCTCACGCAATGTATGTGCTGCTATGGAGGCTTCTGGTTGGGGCATCGTCATCCCCAGAAGTGACCCATGATCGTGCAGCATGGTGTTACGTGCTGTGTGCGGACTCCTGTCTCTTTGTGCAAACTTATCGCCTGAAGCTGAAGCAAAACATCGGTTGTGGACCTCCTCAGGCTTCAAAAAACGTACGTACGCCGCGCCCTCGAGGCACATGAATGAATCCTTGTCGACCTGCATATATTAAGCGTTCGAATTACTGCCCAGGCAGCGGTTCCTTCTAGAAATGTCACCCGAAACAGGTGCCATGCTGTACCTTTTTGCCGGTCTTTCTTTTTCGCCGTAGTGCTATGTCTCAATAACAATGTGCACCTCGACCGGAAATATAATGCACCATTTGTTATAAACGTGTGTTAATATTGCGTTTTTTCCAGAGATATACATGCAGGATGGACTATCATAGGAGGAGGTCTTTTGTGTTTTTGTTTAGATCTTATTAAGAAAGAAGTACCGGTGAAATTATGCAATACATTGACGAAATTGTCTTATCTTTTATATGCGCATTCATCGTCCAATCAGTGTGTCTCACCAGTCATTTCACTATATCTCCATCTTTTCTCGGGCGATTCCTTTTCAGGTGATTGTTGTTTCGTACGGGTTATATATTTTCTTGAGAATAGCGAGGTGGCCTCGTGATCAGAGTTTTGTTAGGAACACAAGACTGTGAGCAAATGACGCTATTTTAAAGTAAGCACTTAAACTGAAAACGATATACATAACTGAATCAGGCCCTTAGATGGCACAGTCGCTTCTGCTGTAATGATTCAAAGAGACGTAAAAAGCAGGGATACTATGGTGTTTTAGTCAGTGTTCTATGAAATAAACCACTTATTTCTGACGCTTTGCCGTAGGCCTATAAGTGAAGGAATACACATTGGCATTACCGAACACTGCATTTTCTGAAGGCAATGTAAAAATTCTGAGCAGAAAGTACATATCTGGCTTTTTTACTTGGGAATACACGTTTCACGTAGAAATATTGTAGTACCATCACTAAACTTTTAAGAGCATATAATATTTTAAAAATAAATTAAAAGCGCCACCGTAGGTTAGACTATGCTCAGATGATGTTTACTTCGATTACCTAATTTTTTGTTTTAGGCCGAGCCTTTCACTGTGGAGCGCGTTTGTTTCTCACGATTTACGCGGTGTCTATTGTGACACCTTTGTTTCAGATGCGTGTTGAAGTGCTCCTATATATTTGTCCGCTGGATCAGAATTTTGGGGCAGTTAGCCTGAATAAAACGTAATACCATCCGAGTTACTTTAGGTGTACAAAACAAAACAAAGGCATGGTCAAAGATGCAATTTGCACAACCCGCATATAGTTGTGCAGGAGCGAACCCAACTAAATTCGCAAATACACCCAAGCAAAACCTGGGTCTCCATTTGAAGTAATAACAACGTAAAATTATCCATATTGAAAAGAATTGTTAGTTGCCTTTGTTGTATTTGCTTGTCACTGTGGTCCTAAAAATTTGCCCTCCTCCACATATGTATTGGAAATTGTGTTTTTATGAACTACTTGCGCCTGAACACATTATACAGAAAGACCAAGGTAGCCTACGTTTTTAGTGGGTTTGTGTTTGGAGGCCTTAGGAAAAGCAAGTTGAAGCACGGAACATTTTTGGCCGTTGAAAAGGATTTCCCTATCAAAATTTATGCATTCTGTTCAGTTTCTCGTTGATGTATGAGGGCTGCAATAGCGAACAAAATTATTTGGTAGAGTTACGAATATCAGTAGCTGTATTAAGGGTGTCTGTATTTTAATAAATGTCACAAGAGGTTTACCCGTTCGAAGCACACAATAACGCGAATTTGTGGCAGTTTTCAAGGGTGTGCGTTTGTGTGATCTCGTCTTAAGCACAAAGTAAATATGCTGTACATAAGCGCTAATTATATAAATATTGTGTTTGCGTATGTGCAAGTGCATGTTTGTAGCTTTACAACGCATCACATAAATGATAGGATGTGATTGCCTTGCCTGCACATAGTGATGCATATATGATTGAAAGAAAGTTTGGGTTTCCTATATACATCGCCGACATTTAAATTGTCAGAACCCGCCGCGCGTATTATTATTGATAACCGCGTGCGTGAAAAATGGCCAAACAGCAATAATTCTGTTGCTCTTCCTACTCTGCCGCGCCCGCTAGCCTTCCGGAGTGTGTTCACTTCTCAAGCCACCCCCGCTTTGCGGAAATTATAAAAAATCGATGACGTTTTACAGCGCTCCAAAGGCGGCGCTGCTATACATTCTTCTTTTTCTCAATGCCTTTCTGATGGAGTCTTACGCTTACGAAATCACCAGGCCAATCAAAGACACAAAACCACTTCTGCTGCCGCAGGCTGATGGTGGAATTTGCACGCTTACCCACTTTGGCCATGGGTTATCCTGTTCCTTGTAAAAGTACTATAACTACTAGCACCGGAACGGCGGAAGAAGTCGGTGTCAAGGTGCAAGGGTTCGGAGCTCATTAAGAACGTGGGGCGGAAGCTGATCATCTTAAGCGTTTGATTTGGCATTCGCATGACTTCTGTAGCATCCGAGAAAACCGGTTTCATGTTTGCGTTCTGCCGGTTCGTTAATATGTTTGTAAACTATTTTACTTCTGAATCCTTCACCTATTCTTTCATCCTTTGCGGCGGCATCAGTTATCCTTTGACGCCGCAGGTATCAACCGAGTGTTAGGTTGAGCGCTTTCCCTTAGGGTTCCGAAATTAGCACCCAGCCGTGGATGAAGTGTAAATAAAACGGCTCTTTAAATTCAACAGCAGAGCAGACAAGTATACACTGTATGTGAGGGTGCAGCATTTCGGACTCGTGCGCTGTGACGCAAGGAGGGACGTCTGCCGACGCGCGCCCTGTAGAGGACGAGCGGCTGGACTAAGCATTCCTACCTTTGCCGCTAGAAAGCTGGCGGCACGTTAGGCCATAGCATGGTCTGTTTAACGGCGAGTATCGTGAAACCACTTCCACCTTTGCGGCAGTTTATAGATTTGCCTTTAATGATATCCTTCGAGAACCCTCGTGTCATCTTACATGACGTGATTCTGTATGTATTGAAGCTATAGATTAAAATGCTCTTCGGATCGCCTTATAAGTGTTGTTTTGTGGTTGGAATTTCAAAGCACAAAGATGGAGTGTTGGCTTCAACCACCGATATTCATCACGTGTATTTCACATTAGGCACTGACGATAAAATTGTGAATTGTTTCCGCACAGCCTGCACTTGCGTATATTGACGTTGTTTGGAACATAGAGTCAGCTGCGCTGAGACGTAGAGGGGTAAATTTTCGCATAGACTGGTATAAACCCACTGCTGTTCGTTTTTGGCTTCTTTGTGAGTATCGCGTAAGTTTGCACATTCAAAAGTGTTTTTAGTCGTTCAGGACTCATTTGCATATTTTTAACATGTAAAGTTTATATGTGTGTAATAATTTCTCTCGCTCTGTCTGTGCTTGTATTTTGGTTCAAAGACGCTGTATTAGAGCGCCTCAGTAAGCTTTTGTTTAAAATTACATTTTGTAATAAACCGGTGATATCCTGTTAAACACAGTTGTGTGAAGCATTTTCACAATAAACTGTACGTGTGTTCGCGCACGTCTTTGAATATTTGGATCTTGAAATTAAAAAGCTCGTTTCTGGAATGTGTCTTTCCCGTAGAGAACAATTTTATGCTCTCAATATAGTGCTATAATAAAATTTTACGTTTAATATGAAGCGAAGGATGTTGTTTTATTTATATCATCTGCATTGAAACTCCTTTACAGTTTTAAATGCGAATGCATTTCTTGTCGAGCCATGTCAGGCGGCGTGCGGCGTCCACGCGCCCACAGGTGTTATCTCTCCGCTCTCACCCCCTCTCCCATAGGAACAGCTGCGAGCGCGCAGGCTCCTGCTCTCCCCTAGCAACCGGAGGCAGGTGGTGGCGGGGGGATCAGGCGGCGAGTGAGTGGAGAGGAGGAGCGGCGCTCGGCGTGTGAGGGCGCTCGCAATCGCGGGAGCTCGCCGGAGCTCCCCCGTGTGTGGGAGAATGTAGGCGAGGGTAGGCGCGGTGCTTCGGTGCTTCTCCTCTCGACGCTCGCCCCACTCTCCCACGCCCGCATGCTTCTCAAAGACCCTTTGACTGTGCACTTTACCGAACACAAGGCAGTGATCGTGGCCGTCAAGTACAACGACAACACAAACCGGTGTTAAAGAAATGGTTACGCTACAAATCACCGTCTCCTCATTAATTATAAATTCTGCGCACTCTCGCGCAAAAGAATGCATTCGCATTTCCTCACGATTCCCTTCGGGGAGGTGGGGTGAATTTTTTTTTACTGAGGATAAGTAAAGTGCATTTAATAAATTACACGTCTGAAAAGAAAACCCACGAAAGAAAGCCTGAAATGCTTCTTGCGAGGTTGTGCTACCCAATAGTGTGTCGGGTATTTTCTCTGACGTAAACCTTCACGGTGCGAGAGCCCACTCTCAGGCGTAAAACTCATACGAGAGTAAGTGCACTGCTTGAATCCACTCTCAGGCATCAAACTCAAACTAGAATGAGAGAGATGCATGTTCTCTAACTTTATCCCTTGTCTCCACCGAATCAGGAATCATTGAGTAGCTGAGGGCCTCACTGTGCACTTGATAATCGTCCCATTGTCGATACCATTCTTCGCGGGACGGAGTAACAGGAGTAAAACTGAAAATAGCCACATTTGCCATAACCTCCGGATAATACCGGGAAGGAACAGCCGTCGCTTTTTTTCAAAGTGGTTTCTTGCCGTACTAAAAAGCTGAAGCAGAACTTCTCACCTTCTGTGGCAGGATTGCCACCTGCTTTTGCCACCTTCCAGGAAGATGAGGCACAGTGAGCGGAAAGGTTTCAGGCCGCCTCTTCAGGCCTGAAGACACACTCGAACAGCTAGGGTAAAGTAGTAAACAACATCGTAGTAGTTTGGGTAAAGATTGTTAGTGCGAAAGGTAAATATTACACAATACAAATGTGGTGCGCAATAAAAACTGACACCCACTCTTGAAACACCTGTAAAAGAAAAAAGCCGCGACTACATTTTTTTTGCTGGAACTCAAATGCGAGAGTTCGTGTAGAGAGTCAGAGTACTGTGTATATGCAGTATTAAGGATAACCCTAGCAGCAACGTAAAAGTTTTGATTGGTGTGCAGAGGTGGTACCTGGATTACCTGTGTGAGAGATCTGTTTACGTTGTCGCTATTTTCTGCATCTTCGCCGCTTCTCTACGTCACGGCTTTCGGACCTGCAAGCATCCTCTACAAACAAAATATACGCACCATGAAACAATAAAAAAATTACAGGCTAAAATTGGGCTCTTTTGAAGCCACACATTTGAATTTTTGTTAAAACATGTCTATAACATATATCATTTCGGTCCAACGACACCTCAACTAAGCTGTGTTTTGCTCATGGGCTGTCATCGTGCGCAGTTTGTTTAGTGGTACAATGGAATATTTTCTAATTACTAGTGAAATAACTCGTCATTTCAAAAGTTAGTGAATCAAAATTTTCTGCATCCTCTTTAGATGAACAATGTTTCTTGCGATTGAAGAGTACTGGGTTTTTCAATGTCGAACGTAGAAGTTTTCCATTCAGGAGATAATATAAAATGCAAGCATTATAGCGACAAATATCCCACGATACATGAATACACTGGGAACATCAGCATCCATGTAGCCGGAGCGATATTTGAAATGCATTTGCCGGCACAAAACCACAGGCATTTTTGTTGAGAACAGAATGCACATTTTGTATCGTTGAGTGTTTTTTGTTTCTTGAATAGTTATTTCTCCTAAAGAAGGCCTCTGAATGTGACATTCTCTAATTGCACGGATATGCTAAATCAGCAAATTAAACCGCCGCAACGAAATCACCTATGATCGTATTGTGCAGAACAAAATGCCGCCGATATATAATAAAAGCGCAAAATGATCGTCTCGCCCGTATGTTTGAATCAATAATTTCGGATGTGCCCTGAAATAAAATATTACAACAAAAGCAGAATTTAAAAGTTTTATATTCTAATCATTTTTTACCCTTAGCACATTGAGAAAAGGTGTTCGTTCCTGCAATAAGAATTATGAAATAGACTGTATACAATTTCTTTTGCCTAGCAAAGGACATACAAGTAAAAGCTTGCTATGGTGATGGTTTTGTTTTTGTGTGAAAATATATACATAATCGAAGCCGCAGCAGCATCAGCATCAATGCGCTTTCGGTCAGTTGAGGTCAATAGTGCGAATACGCAAAACAATTCTTGGGCGAAGAAAACACTTCGGCGAGTGATAAAAATATATCAAACCATACTGCTAATACTGTGAAACTGCAGTTTTCAGACCGACTTCAGCGTTCGTCCCATATTATTACTGATATCTGCATTACAAAGAAATGTTGGGCTCCTCAACCTTCTCTGTTATTATAGTTGCTTCAGCTCATCGCCTATACCCCAAACCATTTCAGAAATCAAAGAAAGGACGTATTTTACGTCCTAGAATAACAGAGCACAAAGCGAGACTTATATAATGTTGGTGTCGACGTAAAGCAAAATCAGCATAGTAGAATAACTCGCGTGAAGCTCTCATCGACTCGACAAATTATTACTCGACAAATATTACCTCTTGAATCACAGAGAGACTGGAGATCGAAAAGAGACTGCGGTCATAGATTCCGATTCACAGAACAACGCATTCAGGTGAAAGGTGCACGGAGTATTTTCTTACGTATGCATTGTAATCTACGCCATCACTGGGGCATACCAAGAGTCAATGTTGACTCATGTGTACACTGCAAAATCGAGACAGTAATAAAAATGTACCTTCTAGGGTCAATGGTCAACTACTATACATTGTCTATAAGGTCCTGTCTATAGATTAGGTCTCAATCATTAATTATGTTGAACCGTATAAAATAAAATCTTCGCCAGTTGTTCTAACGTAGTTAAGTTAAAATTTCTGAAGGGGATATTCGCACTGCAAAGAATGAGAACGGGAATAAAAATTAATCGGTGATAATTATTTCACCGTTCATTGTCGTCGCCTTTTGTGGCTGCCTGGTGGAAGTGAATGCCTACAATTGGTTTCGGTTACTTGCCGTATTTGCGGTATTTCTTGGGACGTGCCATTCAAAAAACTCAACAAAAAACTCAGTGCCCCTCGGACAAATGAAGATTGTTCGTTGACCTGTTCCGTGGGAACTTCCGCTGTTGGTTTCACGCAAGTTTTTGTCATGGCGTTGCGGCATTAGCTTCTGTTACCCAATTTCTGTTCAGTGCCAAATATTAGGTTATGTCCAGTTAATATGAACAAACGACTATCTCTATGCTCGAGAGCTATCCCCAGAATCAATATATGTATATATTCATTGTTACGTTTGTGTTTTGCAATAAAATGTGTTTGCTCCACTTTCGTACTTGTACATTGGCATTCCAAGCAACTATGATTCTGTCCCCCAAGAAAACGTTTTTGCACTATGGCGGGTGTACAGGTCTGGACACACGCTTTCATTCCGAACAACCACCTAACGAAAAAACAGTATAGGTCAATTTCCTTAATCTAGGAGCTCGAAGCTTAACATCGTAAAATTTTTGTGACTTCCTGGTCCAGTACGGATCGGAAGAATGATTTTTATTGATCCATCACACGATTACCAAGCACAAGGCATATAAACCGAAAATACAAAGCGATGTCTTAAGTGTAAAACGCAATACACAAGTGTGAAGTGTTACTTCTAAGTGAAATTACAGATAGGCTGGATGCACGCAATGCTACCTGAGATAAACAGTAATTGTCAAGCCAGAAATTTGCGTTGGTAGGTTGAATACTTTGGTAGCGTTACAACATTGCTAATTACAACCTCCTCATTCTAGCAGAACAGGTGGTGCCGCTTGAAAAAGGCCCAACAAAATAAACACACAAACGAGCACAATCGTCTTTATGTGTATTTGTATTAGAGCTAAGCTTTTTGAGCGTAAAGATTTTATTTGGACCCATGCGGCCGTGTCAAAATATTTGCTCACCTTCGCAATTGAGATGTGAAGACTAAACAAACAGCCCATCTGGTGGTATTCATAAGCTATAATTGGGCATTTCTTGGTGGTACTACATTATAGGAGAAATATAGCTAAAACGCGAAGCGTTTTCTTTGCAAACTGCGTTAAAATATCATCATCATCTTCTTCACCAGCCTATCTATGCCCAGCGCAGGGCAAAGGCCTCTCCCATTATTCTCCGATTGCCCTGGTCCTGTGCCAACTGTGACCAATTTATTCCTGCAAACTTCTTGATCAAATCTGCCCATCTAACTTTCTGCCGCCCCCTGGTACGCTTGCCTTCTATAGGGATCCATTCTCTTGCCATTAATGACCAACGGTTATCTTGCCTTCGCTTTACATGCCCTGCCCATGTCAAATTCTTCTTCTTAATTTCTACTAGTATGCCCTTAACACGCGTTTGTTCTCTGACCCAATCCGCTCTCTTGTCCCTTAATGTTACACCTATCAGTTTCTTCTCCATTGCCCTATAAGTCGTTCTCTATTTAGGTTGAACCCTTTTAGGGAGCCTCCAAGTTTGTGTCCCGTAGGTGAGTACCGGTAAGATGCAGCTGTCATACACTTTACTCTTCAGGGGACAATGGTAGGCTACGATTCATTATCTGAGAACGGCTGCCGTATGCACTCCACCCCACTCTGATCCTTCTAATTATCTCTGCCTCATGGTTGGGATCCTGGGGTCACAACTTGGCCTAAGTGGATATATTCTTTTATCACTTCCACTACCTCGCCCCCAATCCTAAACCGCTGTGCTGTCCTGAGGTTAAGGATCTTTACTTTAGTTTTCTGCATATTAATTTTCAGGCCCACCGTTGTACTCTGTTTCTCCAGCGCGGAAAGCATATTTTGCAATTCGTCCCCAGAGTTACTTAGCAAGGCAACGTCATCTGCAAATCTCAGTTTACTTAGGTGTTCTCCATTAATCCTTACTCCCACCTGTTCACAATCCAATGTTCTGAATACTTCTTGCAAACATGCTGTGAATAGCACTGCAGACATTGTGTCTTCTTGCGTGACGCCCTTCTTTATAGGTATTTTACTGCTCTCCTTATGGTGGATGATGGTAGCTGTGGACTCGTTGTAGATATTCTCTAGTATTTTAACATAATGCTCATATATCCCCTGGTTCCGTATGCCTGAATGACTGCTAGGGTTTAGACCGAGTCAATTGCTTTCGCATAATGTATGAAGGCTATATGTAGGGGTTCAGTATACTCAGCCCACTTCTGTATCACCTGATTAGTCGTGTGACTATATGGTCCGTTGTTGAATAACCTTTAGGGAACCCTGCTTGTTCTTTAGGTTGACTGAAATCTAAGGTTGCAGAAATTCTGTTAGCGATTACTTTGATAGTACCTTGTAGACGACTAACAGTAAGCTGATTGGCCTGTGATTTTTCAAGTCCTTCATGTCACCCTTCTTATGGATTAGGATGATGTTCTCGTTCTTCCAAGATTAGGGTACACTTGCGATAATTAGGCATTGTGTATACAGGTTTGCCAATTTTTCAAGTACAATTTCTCTGCCATCCTTCAAGAGGTCTGCTGTTATCTGATCCTCACCAGGTGCTTTGCCCCTTTTTCTTTCTGTCAAAGCCTTCCTTTTTTCTTCGGTCGTTACTGGTGGGATGTCTATCTCCGCTAAACTACTTTCTAATTCGGCTTTAGCCTGGATGTCCTGGCTACTGTACAGATCCCTATAGAGCTCCTCGGCCACTGTGACTATTTTATCCCTATTTGTGATGACATTGCCTTGCTTATCTTTGAGTGCATACATCTGATTTTTTCCCCACGCCAAGATGCCTCTTCACTGCTTTCAGGCTTCCTCCGTTGTTTACAGCGTATTCGATCCTTTCCATATTATTATACTTCCTTACGTCAGCTGTCTTACGCCTATTGATTAACTTCAAAAGCTCTGCTAGTTCTATTCTGTCAGCTCGGGTGGAGATCGTCATGGTTTGCGGTTTCCTAATGAGATTTTTCGTCTCCTGGGAAAGCTTGCGAGTATCTTGTATAGCCATCGTGCCCCCGACATCTACGGTGCACTCCGGGATAATGCATGTAAGGTTGTCGCTGGCGTCCTGTGTCGTAAGCTCGGCTTCCTTGGTATGAGCTGAATATCGGTTCTGCAGCGCGATCCTGAATTCTTCTACTTTACGCCTTAATGTTAGTTCATTATTCGGCTTCTTTCCTAATAGGATAGTTATAGTCGCGATATATGCCCACTTTAACCTCTTTTAAATTCCGAAATCCACCGTGCTGAAGTCGAATCCTAGCGAGATACAATGCAAACTTGTACACTACGAAACCAAAAGAAATGCTTGATTGCATTGATTGTAGGCTTTAACGTGCCGACGCAACGCAGAGCAATGAGGCGCGCCGTAATGGAAGGCTCCGGATTAATTTTGATCACCTGGGGATCTTTACAATGCGATGAAATCTCGTACACATGGGCGTTTTTGCTTTTCGCCTCCACCAGAAAAGCGGCCGCCGCGCCAGGGAATTGAACCCGCAACCTCGTCAAAGGATATGCTGCGCTCCCTAAATATGATGGTAGCGTAATTATGGGATACGCACCAGTTGTGCAATGAAAGGGTCCCACGTTCTATGCTTAAAACGGATAGGTTTTTTTTTTGTGGCCCATACACCCAACCCCTGCTCGTGGGCTCCACGACTACTCGCGTCTTTCCGTTACCGTTCTTGGACTGGCATATGTCGCCTCTGCACTTCGCCGAGCGTAATTTCGTGTTAACAATCCCGGCATAAAGAAATAGCTGAAACACCGCTGTTGTTATAACTATGAATTTCCTCTTAGACCGTTCTGTCACCTCAAAAGCTCGGATAAGAACTGAAAACTTGCGCTTTGTGTGTGATGCTGTGCTTGTATTGTGTGGAAACGGCTGCCTGAAAACTGCAAAAAATACAACAGCTCAAGATAACAAAATACACAGGTCGATCGTGAAGTAGGAGCGGAGCAGTATACTAATACCTCTCAAGCAACATATAGATATACATTTAAATTCTTCATTGATGCGTTCACTCAGTGCGCGAAAACTGTCGCTTGGGCTCGTTCTTCTTTTGCGAATTGGGTCTTTTAACATTTCACGGTAAAATAACGCACCTTTAGGGAAGGATGAGGAGGTTTCGCTGGAATGTTGTCGCACGTTTCCCGCAAATATGATGTAAGGAAGTTTTTCCGCTTCACTCAATGTTCCCCACTGAGGGAGGATTTATTCTTGGACAACATTCCTTGAGAACGAGAAGATAAATTGAGCTAATATCTAGGAAGACGACACAGCAAGGCTGTGGATAACGAATGCCAGTGCCTCAGCTCATTCACTAAGCGCTGGCTACACCTCCTCTTCAGTATAAGAAGAAATAGGGTAGGCCGACTGAAAGGGTAGCTTCTTGCCTTCGTTGTTTCACCACCAGAAAATAACGCTGTTGTGGAGTTATTATAGATGTGAATTAATATTCCGACAAGACAAGAAACTGCCTTCATCGAAAAGTAGCAGACTGAGCTGGAACTAGTTGTTTAGAAAACAAACTTGCGGCAGTGTCTTGTTTCATCTAAAATATAGAGGAATTCAAAGGGCACTGAAGTGAAGTTCTAAAGATCCAGTTTGTACTCGCACTGCGTAGACTCGCTCTTATAAGCACACTTTTCATCGTACACCCGGGTGATAAGGCGGTGTTTTCTTTATAAAGCCCCCCCCCCCCAAAAAAAAAAATGTTGTGCCCTTCCCTTCTGTGAAGTTGGACAACCTGCGAAGGTGGACGCAGGCCAAGGAGTGCACGAAAGAAAAAACGTTTGTTTGTAATTTGCGATTAAAGATACTTCCTAGCCAATTATCTGAATGAAATTATGCATTTTCCCGCGTCGTAGGCATCTTACTCTTTGTGCAACACACCAACCCAATCCCCTCGACCATAAGAGGACACCGAACAAGTCGCATTGAGCCGTTTGAGGTCCACGATGGAACCTCTTGCAGCGCAACGAACATGTCATCACTGAAGGCGTGAAATCTGCAGCTGCGCGTGCATTTCCCCCCCCCCCCCTCCCCCCGTCCTCCCAGACCGTGCATTCCGGCAGCCAATTATGTGCAAGGGCTTAAAAGGGAAACAAACCATCTTAAACGTTAGCTCTCAAAAACCCTTTAAGCTCAAGAAGTAATTTTGCTCCACGTCGGCGTTCCAAGCGGGCAAGTCACCGTTATCCCGGGAGGGATTTGTATCCACTGGGGAAACTGGAAGTTGAGGCGTAATAGCGGCGGCAGCGGCTCTGCTATGTTTTCGCACCCATTCGCGGTTCTGTTCGGGACGACATTTTTTTCCTCCCGCTCTCCGTCCAAGCGAACGACATGCGTCCGTCCCATAGCAAATTCAAGCTGTAAGTTCTCGAGCTTTATTCTAGGGGGTGCACATGTGACTGTCTGCTTCCTTCCTCCGTACTAGGCATCTTGGTGTCTGTGTAACACATCAACCCAGACCGAAACCTCTCGATTACGGGGGACCGTGACAGGACGTATTGAGCCATTTATATATTGAACCAGCCCAACGGGCATTTACCGGCACGGCATGGATCATAGCCTAGCGTGCATGCCCCACTTCTGCTACCCTCCCCGCAACAAGTTCGCGCATAAACCGACAACTGGTGATCGGCGTATACTTGAGTGTTAAATGCACAAGCGAAATTTATTTATTTATGTATTTATTTATTTTTTATTTATCTATGTAATAATGATATTTATTTATTTATTTATTGTTTATTTATTTATAATATTTATTAATTAATAATTTATTTATTTATTTAATTATTACAAACTTTCATTATAATCTCGTAATAAGTAAATAAATATTGCAGCCACACCCAAGCAGGAGTTTGCCTCCTTGTGGACTTCACTCTCGCTACTGGCGTTCATCTGAGAATGTGAAGTTTTCCCGAATTGACACCACCCTCGCCACCCGCCCCCACATAGGCCGAGTCGCCATCCTTGTGTCCATGAAGATTCATTCATCCGTTCATCCATATTTATTTATTTATTTATTTATTTATTTATTTATTTATTTTATTTATTTATTTATTTATTTATTTATTGTTTATTTATTTATTTATTTATTTGTTTTACTATCTACATCGCCATTACTGGCATTACAGTGTAGGGGTACATACACAGAAATTATAATGCAAGCAAAAAGCAGTCAAATTAACAACGTACAATTTCCTCTAATACATGCGGACACACATTTGCACAAAGCCTTCACGAGCGCTTCATTGAATACGATGCTGACTGTTGGAGTAGGTAGGCGTTCCGTTCCCTCATGGTCTTGGGAGATAACATAACCTAAATAACTCCGTTTTTCTCTGATATTCACGTGTTGAATTGGTGTGGTCGATTCACTGCGATATGTACTGTGGTCGCTCGGAAAATGTCACTCGGAAAGCCTTCCAAGTTAAAAAAAATCATGACCTCACGCCGCCATTCAAAGCGGGCAAGTGGCTCTTCAATTTACGCCCATACGGCGAGATGGAACTTGTGGCAGCCGCACCGGCGGTGGCATTCGGCCAGTTTTACGCACATGCACGCTTCCATTCCTCCATTCTTCCACGGACAAATGTGTCGTGGCATTGTTTCAACTGAGCGAACTAATTTCGACGATCCGTCGGTGGCCGGCGGAATAAATGCCCTGCCAATTGACTCTGTCGTGGGGTAGGTGAGCCGTGCAGTAGCGGAGTCGAGCCAAACTACTTTTTTTTACCTCTCACGAAACACTTCCTAAAATGGGCGAAGATACAGAGAGGGGGACAGCATTTAAGACTTAATATTTCTAGTGAATAAAGTCGCATAAACGCAGCGATTGTGACCGAAATATGGCCTAGACATTCAAGACACTGCAATTTGCGCTCCTAATCCCACAATGATTACGAATGACTTAAGTGCCCCTTTAGGTAATTTGCAAAAACGCTATACTCTATGACGTAATCGGACCACAAGACTAAACGCTTAGGCTGCCTGGAGCTTGTCCTGTTTATCGTGTCGAATTCATATACCTCATAATACTTCCATTCTTTCCCTTCTCGGTGCCCTAATAAACAGAGTATGGAATATATTATAAGCCTTAATAGGCCACTAATACTAATTGGAGAAGTTTCGCTGCATTGAGGTGGATGTTAAACTTTCCTTCATAGAAACTTACTCTACGTGAAGTATTTCCCCTAATTCTTGTCGATTAGATCTCTTCAAGTTTCTTTGTATATTTTTACCCGTACCACCTAGAGAACTCCACAAGCGCACTGTAATTGCAAGGTCCATAATTCTTCGCGTGACAGTGTCTTGCTTTTGATGCATTTGTCTATTTTTAACAGCAGTTTAATAAAATGGCAGCGGCTAAGAATGGGTAATTTTTTAAATATATAAATAATTTCTTCATGTTTCAATAAAGCTCAAAGAGAGCAATTACCTTCACTCCTAAAATATACTAAACGCCCTACAAAACGCCACAATTGTTGTAATATTGCCTTAAGCTGTATACAGGTACCCACCTATTTTATCTTTCCGGTAAAAATGTCATGGTGCAGCATAATGCTTATTGCTCAGTTACGGCTGTATTAGCTAATCCGTCTATTGGTAACTGCAGCACTTTGCAAGCATGCTTACACTTTGAATCTTGCTTAGTTAGAAATAAAGAATACGCAGATTGCACTGGAATATCGGCTACAATCTTTTGAAGACATCATTATTTCGTCATGCCGAAGTTACAACAACGTATCGGTACCACTTCGGTTTTGTGCTCTCCCAAAAAACTACGCTTTATGGTCTGTCTGTGCCAACGGCTTTCCGTGAAATGCTAGAACAAATACCTTGCCCAATAGAACATCTACAATGCTGCTATTGGGTGGTTTAATAGAACAAAAAAGTGCAAAACAAATCTTTAACACGATTCCTTTTATTTGGCGGAATATGTTGTGTTTCCAAAAAAGGGTCAGCATAACGTAATTGTTCAAGGATTGATAGAGAATAGCGAAAAGTACTCGGTTTGCTTCGTTATTAATTTGCCAGAGCATTAGAAAAAATAAAAATCTTCAACAAAATAAAAAAGGAGACACGTATAACGTAACTGTACATAAGTTAAAACATTGCTATGAACAAGCTTTCCCTCTGACGCCTGTTGCAAATAAACGGCAGAAAAAAATAAGGAAGCTGTGGATAACGGCTGAGCTTTTTAGTAAGATTGCACAAAAAAACAAACTGTATCATTCGTTTATAAAATCCAGTGACCCTTCCAAATTCGCCGAGTTTAAAAAATTTAGAAACAAGCTTACTACAGAAATAAAGAAAGCCAAGGAGCAGCACTACGAAAAGTTGTTTTCCCGAATTTCTAATGACCCAAAAAAAATCTGGCAGGAAGTTAACAATCTTTCTAACAGGAATTCTGAGACTAGCACAGTTCAAATATCCTCGACAGAAGGAAATTTGACTGACGAACAGGCATCAATAGCTTTGAACGCACATTTTTTATCTAGTGGAAAATACACCCCGGTTACTGGTTACCAATTTGAAGAAGTAATCTTGCCAAAACCTAATGTAGCGAATTCCTTAGTATGGTTCACCACTAGTACGAAAGAGGTAGAGCAAATATTAAACAGTTTAAATAACACTGCAGCTGCCGGATGTGATTTATTAAAGCCGTTTCCAATTACATACGTTGCAGATATAATTTCCCAGCCTTTGGCTCACATTACCAATACTATGTTGGAAACTGGTGTATTTCCAGACGACCTCAAAATTGCCAGAGTGTGCCCGGTTCATAAAGGTGGAAGGGACAAGACTATAAATAATTTCAGACCAATCTCCGTGTTGCCAGTATTGTCCAAACTGTTTGAACGTGTTATAAGTGTTAGACTGGCTGAGTTTGTGGACAAATACAATGTTTTAAGTGATACGCAGTACGGTTTCCGGTAAAACAAATCCACCGAACAGGCACTATTGATGACAAAACACGAAATTCTTAGCAATATAGAGCAAAAACTATACACACTCGGTATCTTTTTAGACCTGCGCAAAGCATTCGAATCAGTAAATCATGAAGTCCTGTTACAGAAACTACACTACACGACTATGGAATACGCGGAATTGCATTAGAACTTTTAAGAAACTATCTAAGTAATAGATACCAGTATGTGTCAACACCTACCGCAGCATCCAATAAACGTAAGATAGAAAGCGGCGTTCCCCAAGGTTCAATACTTGGCCCATTGCTATTTAACTTATACGTTAATGATTTGTCGGCAATACCGAACTCCCCACGGTTAGTCATGTATGCCGATGATACTAATATGTTCTTCTCCTCAAAATCACTTCCTGACCTGGAAATAAAAGTTAACAAATACATGGATATTCTGTCAAATTGGCTGCACATGAATAAACTTCAATTAAATGTCAGTAAAACTAAATATATAGTATTTGCGCCAGTTAATAAACCAACAAATACTAATTTAACGATACTGTTCCGAAACTGTAAAATAGACCAAGTAGAAACCCAGAAATTCTTAAGTATTTGGTTTAGAAATGACCTATCCTGGAATACACACGTAGAAAAACTGTGTTCTGAGCTAAGTAAAACTGTTGGTTGCCTCTTTAAAATCGCATCTCTTATCCCCCTTTGGTTGAAAAAATTGCTGTACTATACCCTATTTTACTCTAAGCTGTCATACTGTTCTTTGGTATGGGGCACCACGACCACTCATAATTATAATAAACTTATTATATTGCAAAAAAAGGTACTTAGAATTTTTGAAAATTACCACGGAAGAATCCAGGATTGAAGAACCCATGATTTATTTTCCAAACATGGTTTGCTTAAAGCTAGTCAAGTGTATTATTACAAATTGCTACAGTACACCAGAAATAATAATATTTATAACCACTATACACCTCAGCCAGCGAGTCGGTACTGCCTGCGTGGTAGACTTAGAAAAACACCACAGATCCGTACGAATTATGGCAAACAACATAGTGATTTCCAGATACCATGGCTCTTAAATAAAATTAAGGAAACTATGATTGTAGCAGACCGTTGTCTAACAAATTGATTAAAAAAATGCTTCTAGAACTTTGTATTGAATACTGTTAATGTGCTTGTTAGTGCTTTTTTTGGTGTCTGTAAATGTATTATTTCATTTATTATATGTTTACTGTATGTATACAAGATGTAGTTTAAACAATAATTTGTGTGATTGCAAGCTACAGACTAACTTTTTTGTATTTAAGTATTCTACAGCTGAACGAGAGAGCCTGTGAATATATGTATTGATCACCACTCTCGTCACCCTACTCACGTTTCGAGTATATTTTTGTGTGTGTGAAATTGAATATTATTGTGCTGATTCTGTACTGCTGGATTCCCCGTGAAGCAAGAGCCTCTGTCAGGCTGTAGCCTTTAGCTCTTGCTTCACTTTCCACTGTTGGAAAGTGAATAAACTTCAAACTTCAAACTTCAAACTTAAAATACTCTAGAATGTCTAGGATGGAGGGCATCACCCCGTGGAGGCACTGTTAAATTTTGGTGCTTGGACTTGGACAAATTTAAATTGCTATATAAATAATCGTGTCGGGATCCCCGATTTCGCATAGTTCTGTGGGCGCCCCATGTGCTGAACGTTTCGTCAAAATTACAGAAATGCGAAGAACACACAAACTGGTGGCTCTCGGTGAAGCAGAACAATGCTGGCGTCTTACTCAGTTATCTTCTGGTGAACGATTAAGTGTTTGGAAGCACTTTAAAAAACGCTACAAATTTACTCTAATTCTAGAGTCTTTCATTCTTCGTTCGACAGTGGCTTGCTTTGATGCTATTGCCGTTTTTAGGCCGCAGGGTAATAAAAATTCAAAAGATGAGAATACCCATTGTTTTAAACTTTAAAATATGCCTCAACGTTTTTATAAGGAGCGCTGGCTGTATTGTTCAAAATGTTTGCAGTATTCAGCTTGGCTCTGTCATTTTTACGCTACAGAGTTTGGTTGTCGTGATGCAAAAACATTTTTTTTATATTTTGAGTTTTTCATCTCTGCATCGTTTTTGTCAACCGGAGCTTCCACCTAAAGGAACTCGCCACGATGCGGAGACGCCACGTCACCACGTGATGCAAGCGAATTCTACTATGGTGATGGCTGGTGAGTGTTTTTCCCGTACCCTTGTATTTGCGCACTAAACTCACGTTTAAAATCACTGGGAAGGTCCTCATAACCATTTAGACGCTCTCTAGCTCGAGGAGCTCGAGGCTTCTTTAACCAAAAACACAATACTTCCTTGCGGTGTAAACGTTACAGAGCCTCATTTGATTCTACAGAGCGTAGACTAATAAAGGAGTTTAAAATTACTAGAGAGACTTCTATAGTGTTTCCAAAGAACGCAGTCACCACTAGGGTCATCTATGCCACTCCTGATAATTGCCGGAGGAGTTGTGGTAGGCGGCCACAATTAGTGCGCTTTTTGTACTCTCAGTCACTCCGTAGGCTATGAAGTGATACCTAGGGTAGTTCGCTCTAAATAAATGCTGCAACTACCTCTGTTTCATCTCCTGTTCGACAGCCCTTTCCTAAAGCGTGCGCTCACGGGAGACTGTTGACAAAAATATGTGAAACCTCCTTTAGCAAAGTAGCCTTCAACGGCCTTTTTGTGGTAGGCATTTCACAAAAGGGCACAGAAATAGTGTCTACCAGAGAGGTTCGCACAGTAATAGTCTCCATACATATAAAAGTTCATTTACGCTTCCGCACTCTAGCACATATTCTTTGAAAACCTAACTCTGTCATGATCTTTGTTGCAATAAATTTGGAAGAGAACCTGTTAGTGGTACGAAAATGTTCGCAACCAGCAGATGTGTCTATTTTTTTTCGAATTCACCAGCACGTATTCCAACACAATTAAAATTTACATCATTTGGGAACACCACCGATGAAAAGGGTCTCTGACATGCAAATGTTTTAACTTCGCTATTTTGATGACTCGATTGCTTCTGATATGGTGCTACTGTGAAAAGAAAATATGTAACTTTGAAACTTCGGTTTGGTAGAGACATCTCACCTGATTTTATGAAGAATTACTTTTGATAAGTGAATTGTGTGGTGAGTGTGCACTTTCAATGTATTTATTTATTTAAGTTTGGTTTGTTTATAAGCGAAGGTAATTGTTTTTATATTCTTCGGCAAGCCATGAAAAAAACCAGAGCAAAAATGTAAAAGGTATGAAAGATAGGCATTCTTGCAGCATACAAGAAAACGTATAGCAATCTCTCTCTAAATTGGACAGGGTGCCGTCTATAGGTGAACTTATGCAATAGGAAAATTTGATAAAAAGGCTATTTCACTCTAATAAAGAAAGAATCTCCTGTTCTTTATATCTGCTCCAAAGCCATCAGTTTTCGACAATGTGGTAGCTTTCTATCAGACGTGGTGGCCGCAAATCTCATGGAGGTGAAAAAGAAAACGGCAAGGTACCGAGATTTCCGCACACTTTACAGATCTTAAGAATGTCAAATTAATTACGGGAGCTCCACTACGCTGAGCCTCATAGCTGAGGTGTAGCTTCAGGAAAAAAAACCTTCACATAGTTCATGTTTATATAAGGCACGTTCTAGAAGTCTAGTTCCATACTCTAATCTTTTAAAATTATTTCTCTCTGGCGGAATCAATAATATCTGTGTGAATTTGTAAGGATAACCGTAAAACAATTGCCGAAATGTTCAAGAAAACATTTTGTTAAAAAGATTTTATTACCTCCTTAGCAATCGTTAAACCAGAAAAGGAGAGTCTGATGGTTTTCAAATCGAGATATTTGTTCCGTTTGGCGTTGCAGCTATCTCAAACAAGTTCTTTTTGAACTGATCATGCCTTCAAATATATTATTAATTTTGCCCAACTTCGCCACTCTTATACTGCTTTGCAGAGTCGTGTTATCACTGGAGAACTTGATAACCGGTTTTAGTTTGGTTTATTTCTACCAGGTATGCGATAACCCTATTTTAATGCTTGACAAGCATTTTATAGCTTTGATTCTTATGTAACAAAATCATAAACCTATCGCTAATTAGAAGCGTTATAAATGGTTTCACTGAATAGGGGTCAGGCATCCCCAAATTCGTCTAGCGTTTGTTCCACGTAACTCCTGATCTAGTCTGCTGCTCTTCTTGTTAAAGCAGGCTGTTGAACCCAAGGCATACAAAGGGGAATGGAGCCTGCCAGTCTGGTGCGCGCAGTTAACATCATCCTATGGTATACTCCTCAGTTAAGAAGCCCTATTACCAAACGTTATCCTTAGCAGCGTTAAAAGACAGCGAATAGTATATACGCGGTGGTACAATGATCTTTGTCACCGGCTGTGTCCCCAAGAAAGCCTCGTAGTGTCAAAAAAGAAGACGTGTACAGGGAGTCCTGTCCCACACGTGCCATGATTGCGAGGCCGTGTAATTCTCTGCGGGGGGTACCTTCGCTGCTCCGGGTTGCCCGCGCTGCGAATGCCTGATATCCTTTCCTTGCTGTCCTTTCTTGGTTGGAGATCGTAACCACCGTGTGCAATTGTCCAATCACTATGTAAGTTTCTTCAATTGGTAAGATGTGTTGTGAAAATATTAAAGATGGCTGTTTGCCGGGAATATATATTTAGTGAGTTGGTGAGTAATGATTGGTGCGCCGTTCACTGCGAGGTGACAGAAAACGTGCGGAAGCGATAACAAAAAATAGCCTTTAGAACTTATTTTCGGCCACCAATTGCAAAACAATACCTAATATGTTGTGTCATAGAAAAAAATCGCCGAAATAAAAACAACAAATTTCAAAAGGTTCAATTCATTCTGGTGGGACTCTAAATTGCTTGCCTGGGTTACAATATGTGGGTTCATGAGATTGGGCTTTCATCTGCCATCGCCGTCATCCTTGCCCGCTGCTCTCTCTAATAGGATCAATGGGAATATACATAACAGTACAGTTTTTCTACACGGATAGAATGCGGGCCAGTTGGTACATAACTGAGTTATAAAACAGCGCGAGATACGACACTGCAGAAAGGGCACACAGAGAGGGCGCTGCTAACAACTCAGTTTATTTTCACTGAGCAGCACCCTGTCTGTGTGCGATTTGAAAAGTCTCGTATCCCGCACAGTTTTGTAAAAATATTTCTAGCAATGACTCGGAAGAATTATTATGTTCCTAACTTTGCTTTGGACGAAAAAATCGGCGCAGTCAGCGGTTGGCTGATCATAAGATGCAATCACCAAAGGGTTGAGAGGAAAACTACAATAGAGGGCGGTCGCCTTTCTTGCGATCTGGTGTTTCTTTCAGCGTTAAGGAAAGTGAATTAGAAATGAGAGAAAGAGGGGCAGGACAGTCCCCGCTTTTTCCAAAAGCCAGAATTATGGCTCTCTTACAGCAGATTGAATAGTGCGGTTTCATGTGCGAGCTCAACTTTCGTGTCACGGCGAAACACATGTCTCGACTGAGTTGTTTTGACAAGGAATCTTGCCTGTTATAATGAAGTGACATTTACTTTTGATGTAAAGTTTAGTTTATAGGGTTTGTTGTGTTAGAGTGTAAATCACGACTTGAAATTCTTTTTGTCAGCCGCATTCAACTAAAAGCCTATAACACCAACGCAGCAAACTGTTATTAAACTACTTACAAAATGTCTTCCCCACTTTGGCTCCACCTGCTGGTCTATCAGATACAGAACATATTCAATTCAAGCTTAAATGGGTGTCTTGTTCAGGACTCGAGATATTGCGTGCAGCTGAGTTGTTATATTTGAGGAGAATGTGTTAAATAATTAGTGCGCTGAGTTAAAAAGAGTTGTGACAAACCAACAATTTTTACAACAGTTGTCAGCCCAACTGAGTTGTCAAGTGAATTTCGCGTTAACGGGATAACGTTTATAGCGAAAACAAAATAAATGTCTTGCAAATAGAACCGGGTTGTAGCAGGCTTCTCTTTCGAACTTTGTGGTTCTAGTATAAAAAAGGTATGGTACTTTAACATAAAAACCATTTGCAACCGAAAACTACCTGACAATAAATAGTACATAGCATAGAGGAAACCGTGCATTGTGCAACAGACAAAAAATATTGAAAAGCGGGTCAGATTGCTGCAGTAGTAGCATAGAAAACGGAAACAGTCGGTTGTATATCAACTCAACACGACAAACAGGACAAGCTGCGATCCATCTAAGCGTGGAGGTTTAAAGAGTGATTATCAGATGAACTTGATCTTCTGAACAACCAACATAATTCCCCTGCCTTTGGTTTAACATGGACAATTCCAGTTCACTGGACACTAGAAGCGATTGGAAACATCTCTGCCAACAATTTAATGTGTAATGCTGCTTCACGGTTTATAAGTATTCCTTGATAGTGCATGTATAAAATTTCTGTAATTTTATGTAAAAATTGCGATTTTCAGAGATTCAAACCAAGTTCAAACGCTCCCAGATGGCCCGTTTTATTTCTTCTCAACTTAAGTGGCCGGCGTAGGCAGCGCTTGGTACACACATTCAGGTTGTCGCGTAGGTGATGTACAGCCCTGCTGCGTCGCCTTTGTGGATACTAATGCAATCGATCTTGTGGGTCCAAAAAAAAGTGTGAAAAACATACAATCCGTCAATGAAGGAAACAAAGAGAAGTGCAAACCTTTCTAACGTCAAAACTGCGGGAAACGTGCGTCAACATTTCGCTAAAAGCGAGTGAAATCTTCGCTGTGAGTGTGAAAAATCGACCATCAAATCCTAAAAGAACCACATTATGACAAAAAAGAACGACCACAACGAATGATTTTGAGCGCGCTAAGTGCAGGCATCTCCGAATGATTTCAATATATAGGTATATGCGGCTTACATGATAATGGTATACCATTCTGGTCCTTCTTCACGATCGATCTGTGTACTGTGTTACCTTGAACTGTTCATTTTTTGCAGTTTTCATGAAACTGTTTTGACGCCTTGGAAGCCCGCTTTCAAACACGCGGCTTACGCCCTAATATCTTTCCAGGAGTTTTCGATCGGCACACCAGTCCATGGGAACGTGCAGTTGTTTTTCGGAGGAACTGTTCAAGATATTATGTCAGGTCGGAGGGTTAACAGGAACTTCTGCTGGACGAAGTGCTGAGCGGCAAAATTCTAGGCGAAGAAGTGTGAAGGAAAGATGCGATATAAAAAGGCGCTCACCAGCAAGTCCTGGGACGGCATGCCTTGAAAATGACACCCATCACATGATCGGAGTCCCATCAGGTTGTTTGGCGTTATGAACCGGTGTATATTCAATTGCACATTCAATGCACTATGAACGCGCAACGTTTCTTTTAGATGCAAAGCATCTTTTTCTCGGGGCTATGTCCGTTATCCGTTGTTCGTTGTCCGTTGGCGTCAGCGCCTCTCCTTTTGATCCCCTCTCCACGCCAGCTGTGCGATAATACTCTTCTCACTCCGTCCTCCTCTCCACGGCAGCTGCGCGATAGCACGCTACTCCCTCTGTCCTCCTCTCCACGCCACCTGTGTGATAGCGCGCTGTTCCCTCCGTCCTCCTCTCCACGCCCGCTTCGCGAAAGCGCGCACATGCGTGCCTCTCCCTCCATCCTCCTTCCACGCCAGCGCTGTATATAACCCCGTGCACGCGCCGCTGCCTCAGTTGCTTCGTCGGATGAGTCTCGCTCCGGCGTCAGATGAGTACCGACAGTCTTGCTAGCGGATTAGCTGACACAAGTTCAGCCAGCATCAGCCAACCAGTTAACAGAGCCGTTTGTCAGAGTCAGGTTTGCCAGCTTTGTCAGAGTGGAACCCTTAGATGATGCGAAGCATCGCGGAGTTTCCAACAATGTTCACGCGATGTGGGTAACCAACGCAAGTGAAAATAAAGGGAAACTCCGAGATGCTTCGCATCACCTCAAGGTTCCCCTCGGGAAGATGGTGTAATTTTTTTGTTCGTAGCGCACACTTTGCATTTGGACTTTTACTGAGTTGGAGTGAACTGTGGCTCCGGACGTTGGCAGTTTAGATTTCAGACTTAAGAAAACGGGATTTTGGATTTGATTTAACAATCTTAGCATTGAAAAAGGTTCATTTTTCACCCATCTCTCTCCTAATAAAAGACAAACGTAATGAAAATAGAAGCGACAGCTAGTGAAGCCAACAAGCTCTGCTGTTTCCTTCGTTTTCGCATCCTAAAAGTAAACGCTGCGCAGTTTCTTGACAGGGCGCCAAAGGTACTAGCGAGAGTTCTTGAGCCTTAAAAGGCATATCTCTCGCAGTAATACGATCAATGACGACTCATGCTCATTTGTTCATTCATTGTGTTTGGCCTGTTTAGTCCATATTACCTGTTTATTTTAGAATGAAGACGTTGTAGTTGGCAGTGGTTTACCGCCACGATAGTTGTCGTTGTGTGCAACCGCACACAATGAAAGCAAACTTTTGGCGTGAAATGGACTAGAAGCATGAGCGCTTCCATGACACAGGCACTCAACTCTCACAAATAATATTGTATGTATCCTTCCTATGTCTCTGTTTATTTGCAAGCTCCAACTTCTTTAACAATTGTATCCTGTTTCACGCTTCGCTATGTAAATTGCTTTTGTCATTCTGTTTTGTGGCTGTTGTGCATTGAATAGTGCCATAGAGCAATGCAGGTTCTGCAGATAAAATTTCGTGCGCCACTACAGGCCGAATCACTTTAAAAATCTGATTAAATGATAGTAAACTGCAAGCGCATGCTCATGAATGCAAGAGCAAGCCATAATACATGGTTATGTTTATTGTTATCCGCCAATATTGATTACGGCCAATTACGTCCACCACTAAGGCGCCTGATTATTTTGGGGGGCAGCATTAGCCTTCCGTATACGTAGCCGGCCTTAAGCAATATGGTCACTTGAGACAGATTCAGATTTTGTGTCTAAACTTATTGTTCGTGAACTTCTCATATAGGGAAGGAATACAAAGAACCTGGGCCTTGAGCTAATTTATTGTTCCTAGCCCATCTGCAGTGAAGATGGCACTGCCGTTTTAAATTATTATATAGAATTTCTACAGCCCAGCTGGTTCTGTAAATTGCCACATAAGAATCGCGGTTACTCACTGCCACATCACCCAGTTTGTTTGAAGAGTATTCTCTGCACGCTACCTTGGTTACACTAAAATGACCCGTTTATTTACCATAACCTTGTTATTTCCGTTTGTATTGCCACTCTATATTTAATGCATTGGCGTTGCCCTTACTAATACTTTGCAGCGAGAGATTTCGCTTTTGTTTTTACTTAATTGTCGTATGAAACCCCACCGTTGTCAACACCCAAGTAACATATCCTTGAAAGCCAGGACAATAAGGATCAATGTCCGGAAAGATTCATTTTCTACCCGCTCTTTGCCATGTTTTCTTACAGAGGGGTTTTTATGTGTTACAGTCGATCCGGGATATATCGAACTATAGGGGACCGTGAAACAATGTGATATATCGGTAATTCGAAATGTAAAATATGCCCATCTGGAGCTTGTCTGAAAACTCCACACATCACTGAGAGCAGTGATGGGCGGCGACAAGGGGTAGGTTCCCTATTTGCTCTCCAGAGCACGAAAAATATGAAACAGCGCGACGACCGCTGCACTTGGTCCAACACGAAAAAAGTCCGTGAGCATAGCTTGCTTTATCTTCTTGTCATGAAGTTCACCTACCTATCTTGAACCTTACCAACGCCAGTTAATGAGAAAGCCCGCCGCCGTCTACTGCGCCGCCACCGCCACGAACTACGCTGAATGCAGACGCAAGCTCGGCTGCCGTAGGCGGTGTGGAACGTCGTCGGCGTCGCTAGTAAGGTTCAATTTTCGGTAACGGCGAACCGCAGCGCGATCACCTGCGATCCACCACACCTTCCACGTCAGTCGTCAACGGTTACGAACTTATATGCTGTTGGGGCCCCCGGGATTTAGCATGGGAATGATGACAGCTTTCTGTAATTCACTCTCGAGGCACTCAACGCCGTTGCCTGTTGTATCCGAATGCCTCTCGTCTGGAGCCGCAACGAAGCTGATTTGCTGAACCACTGCAGGACCACGCAAACGAAATGCTCCAGGATGGCCGTGCTGTGCTGCCTTTGCCTTACGTCAGCTTGGTGCGCAGTTTCATGCCCAAACGGGCTACGAATAATTTCGAATTTCGAATTCCTCTGCAAGCGACGACTACTTTTTATTGGCCTCCACACCGTCTGATGATATCCGCCTTCATCGTTAAATCTAAACTCTTATGTTCCTTTCACGACCATGTCTTCGGAGACAAGCCGCCGAGAAAAAACAAACACGCACCACGCCACGCCAGCCTCCATGCTAGCAGAGCTGCCGCTGGATCACAACATAGAGTTTCTCTGTACGGGTCACAGGCCTCCGGTCGGTATCCCCTTCCCCTTTCGCATCCAATCACACCCTGCGTTCTCGTTGTCATGAGGGCATCCAATGTTAGTGTGTCGAGCAGATGGAGCCGGTGTTTAAGGCATAGATTTAATTTGTAAGTACTGAGGGCCCCAAAGCAACGCGACGCGCGATAAGTCATCGTCATCGCCCTCAACTCCATCAGAAGTACAGTTGCAGGGGCACTTGCGCGCGGCGTTCGATATATGGAATGTGACGGTGAACGAGAGTTTGATACATGCGTACGAAAGTGCTATACTTTGGCATAGGATTTCTAAGGGGATGTTTGGAGTGTTCAATATAAGCAATAATTCGATATATCCGAGTTCAATATATCCGGAATGGACTCTAATAAGTGATACACTTGCAAACACTGCCGACGTTTCATATGTCGCTCCTGCTGTAAAGTGGTGAAATTAATGGGGAGGATGTTTGAACGTTTTTGTGCAGGAAACGTTTGTGCTGCCTTTTCACTTCCAGAGGTGGCATATAAAAAACTCTGCTCCAATCCGGCGTTACCCATCCCATTGGCAGAGTACGATCCCGAATCTTCAGGTGCAAAGGCTGCAGCCAGGCACGCGTCCAAGCAGTCGCTGCGGAATTGGGTTCCGCGAGACCCCGCTCCATGCCCATTGAATTGCCCCAGGGCGTAAGAGTGCTTCTGCAGAAAGCACGGGCTCGTGCCGCGCCAACCGATGATGACTTGGCGAAGTGGCGTGCCTATGTGCAAAACGTCACCAGCATGCTGTCCAGGATCAGCAACCTGTGGCCGCAGTTTCCTTCCCGCCCTGCTCCACAGGAGCCACGCCCACTGTACACCACATGTTGTGGAAGTTTCCCTGTCTTCAAACGCTCCATTCGAAGTGTCTCCCACCCGGCGTCCAGCGGCTTGTGGACTGGACAACGCCGCTTCAACCGGCCACTACACGGCAGACGCTTCTCTGTGGGAGTTCGCGCGCTCCTCACACGTCGACCGCGGAATGTAACCGCCGCCCTCTACCACCTCCCTCTTCCTTCCTTTATTCCCCATATCAACCGACGTGTCCACCCTCTCTAATAAAGTTTTGTTATGTTATTATTTTTTGTTAAGTGTTTCTATTCCCGACTCTTGATATTAAACTTTGCTTTATAGATCAGCGGCCTTCGAGCTGGTTTTCTCCGAGAAGAAGCCTATCTCTCCGCTACCGCCTAAGTCCCCTGTCATTGGGCCCTACTCCGTTTCGGGCGCTTGCAGAAGGGGGTGTGGTTTGACCTCTAGCTCTCAAGGTGAAAAATGGTCACTCCAGCAAGAACGCCTAGAGGTAGAGTAATAGAGCTTCCGCTACCAAAAATATGTGCTATTGACCTTTGCAAGGACGAAACCGAAGCGGTAATTTATAGAACAAGTTGCATAAAAATAGAATGACATTACAATTGTGTTTGGAGAATTGTTAGTGAATGAGAAATGTGATTAAACACCGCACGTTGTTATGTGCAAAGTTAAAATAATGGGGGACGTTAAACATTCATTACAAAATAAACAGGGAAAACGATAAGCTTGTATAATGATAGCAAACACCGATGGCGTATCCGCGAGCTGCCATAGTGTTCTTCCCTTTGATGTTGGATAAAAGATTTCGTTGGCCACAACTCGGCAGTTTAATGTTGTGGTGTGAGTTTTGGCAGCGAGAAACACGTGCCCGCATAGCTTCAGCTCTAGGACCAACATTTTCATTGGTAGCTAAGTTTCGACGAGGCTCTCTACCTTCTGTTTTTTTTTGTAGTGCTAGTTCTTAGGCGCGTCTTTTATAATCTCTTCTACCACAAAGACGCCCTCGTCTTTGCAGTCTATTTCTAAAGCTGCATTTGCGAGTGGACTTGCGGTCATTTGTCATTTTTGTTCCCATAATTTGACAATTTTTTGCCCTAGAGTGTTTAGCGAAAACCAAAAATTACTTCGGCAACCGATATATTCAGGAGGAGCAGCCATTAAGGCCGCCCGACGACACAGTATGAATACACCGGCTTATTTTCAAATTGTGACAACCTGCAAGTGAGTCATAACCCATGATATAAAACGAATTCCACCAAACATTTACTAAACTGGTGCTCTGTGTTGTTGTCTTGTGCTAGCTTTATTATTTTGCTTTACGACCCTTCCCTCACGATGCAAGTAAAGTTCCTACTAATCCTGTAACTATAAGACATAAACTTGAAAAATACAACTTGTGCAGTATTTCGTTGAGAAACGCGTACTCCGAATTTATTACAGCAGTTTGGGTTATTTATTCTGAATTTTTTTGTTCCTTTTCTGAACATTTCAACAACTATCGTGAGAGTATTTTGATTTACTGGTTTGTTCGTATTGCGATTTGCGTAATATGTACCACCCGGGTACGTAGTTAATTAATTTCTACGCGGTCATTATTTTTTTTTGTTTTTTTTAGCTAACGGCTCCTCATAATTTATGCAATAAAATTTGAATATATACAGCTTCTAAGTTTCTTCACCGCTCACCAATGGTTCACAGCTCCGAAATCATAAACCGGAGAGCCAGAATTGGCAAACTCATTTTGGCGAGTGGCAAGGTGTCCTTGTTCTTGCAGACGTCGCTCATTGCTCATGTTTCTTTTCGTATGCATGGTGTTGTAATAATAATCATTTGATGTCGCGCGTCGTATTATACGTTCTACATATAATCGGGTGAAGGTAGAGCGCTTACCACAGAAGTAGGCCTCTAGATTGATTTTGCCGTGTCTGGGCAGGGGACAGGCACTCGTGCCACGAAACATGTTCGGGCTATATCTTCCAAATAGAAGAAAACATGGCGGGACGTTTCTTCGCATCTCACTTGATATGGCGGGAGATCTGCGGAGCGAGGGTGGTTCCCGTGGCTGTTGCAGGACGATGGGGGGAGTGGCTTCATGCACCATGTTGGTGGTTGCAGCGGTCGTTCTCTTGTGTCCGTCTTCCAGGAGACCAAACTGGCTTGGCGGCTTCCAGAGGTCGTTGGGAGCATAGAGGGTGCGTACACAGCACCTCCAGCAGATGTCACGAAGCTAGAGACGACGCAGTCGTCTTCAAGAAAAACAAGTTTATTGGAGCGAACTTGCACTCCCCTAACAACTAAAAAAATACACAGGCGGCGAAGCAGCAGTCAACAAAGTGACGTGCGAAGGCGAGCGTCGACGATTCGAATGCCATGGCGTCTGCTCTGCGGTCATTTATCTCTCAGCTCGAGGGCTTCTCGAAGAGTCGAACTCCATCCAGCGCATTGTAAATCATATAATATTATTCTACGCTGGTGACGTTAGTTCACGACACTCTATCAAAGTAGATAACACGTGCGGCATAAAGAATAGAACATGCGCTTCATTTCACCCACGGATAACAGAGATAACATACCCCGGCGCAGCCGGTCGGCAAAAGCAAAATGTAAACAAACAAACCCAAAACATGGTTCTTGGCAGTATAGATAGCAACAAACGCACCCGTCCGTGATGTTTCTCCAGTTAATTTTTTGCAGTAAAATTTCTTGGTTATGTACGCCCACCTAACCATACCCTACTGAATCAGTAAAAATCATATTTTTTTAAGGAATATCTTGTATAATAAATAGATTGGCATTTAGTTTTGTGCGGGTGGGCGCTGAAAATTGATTTATTGATTGATCTATTGACTGTAGTGTTTAACGCGCCCGCGACACGCAGGCAATGAGGCGCGCCGTAGTGGAGGGATTCGAATTAATTTTGACCAACTGGGGATGCTTCACGTGCGCCGAGATCTCGTAAACACGGGCGTTTTTGCTTTTCGCCTCCATCAGAAAAGCGGCCGCCGCGGCCAGGAATCGAACCCGCGACCTCTTGCTCAGAAGCGCAACGCCTTAGCCATTGAGCCACTGCAGCGGGTGGCGCTGGAAATGCAATAATGCCAAGGCCGACTTATACAGAAAAGCCACCTTCAAAGCGAAGGCAGCCGTGCCGGCTGCAGGAGAATGTTATAATACCTGTCTGTCCTATATTTGCAGGAGCGCGCACACCTGCACGGGTACAAAGAAAGGAAACCACAGCAAATGTTCGCTCATGCCACTTTTGTCCCGTTGTCTTTATCCTGTATTGCCGAGTTCAAATACTTTTTTTATGCCTTTCTGCTGCGGGTTTCTGGTCGGTTTAAATGCGTCAATGGTAAAAAGCACCTGTCCGCTGGTAATGCTATAAAGCGGCGTAAGGAGGTAGACCGAAATTAGAACGCCAGCTCCAATTTTTCATAATTCCATCTGTACAAAAAGTTGTAGTATTGTTAAGGTTGGCTAATGTATACCTTTATTAGGCAGCGGAAGCAAAACGCCAGGTGCACCCACCAAAGATTAAAAAGCAACTTTACCGACGGCGACATTATCACGCCTGCCAAGAATGCGGTGGAGTGAACAAACGCGTAAGGCGTAACTGTTGTAGATCCGGCAGCAAAAGGGGACGCCGCAGCGCTAAGACGGCCGTAGCATCGCATAAATATTAGCCCCAGTGGAGTTAAGTAATTGTTGACTTTAGAAGTATACTACGCTGGAACATATATTGGCGAATATTTTACTTATGCCGGAAACGCAGGCATCACATCATGATCATTTTCGATGAGCCTGCCTGGTATATGTTAGGCCCGCGCTTCATTTTGTGTTCCTTGGTTTTCCAAACCTAGACCTCATGCTGGATTGGTATAGTATTACGAGTTTTGCAAGATCGTAGTTCTTTGGTGATTCCAGCACCATATAAATTTGCCAGCTATGTTGAAAACAAAAAGTGTTGTTTTAGATTGTAGCAGGTTCCGAATACCGCTTCGTCGGCGAAAAAAAAAACCAATTGAGAATTGAAATTTCAAAATACTATTATTACATCAGCTGTTACGTTAAAACTCCGGAACGTATTTTATTGTGTTGACAGCAGAACAACCGTTAATGAATGGAAACCTATATTATAGTGGCTAGACAGATACTTACTTTGAGGAAAGACAAAATTATGCGATGGTATTTCTGCGAGGGAAGTCTGAAAATGTCCTCGAAAATAGACCAGCTACTTCAAAAGGCGCTATAAATATTCAAACCCGCAAAAATGGAGACGCGAAATACATTCGATGTCTTTGCTACTTACAAAATATAACAGAATACTCACCCAAAATAATTCAAGTGATGACGAGGCAATCGCACGCTCTTTCAGCCTGATATTGAGCCAGCAAGGTGACAGACTGAGATAAGCCCTATCGTTTATTAAGGGATAGCGTCTCAGACAAAACAGCAGTGAGTGAAATTTTAATACGCAGGGACAACTTTCTGTGGGTATGCAGTCAAGGCTCAGGTGTCGAACCAAGAATTTTCGCTGCGCCCCTGAAAGTAGTTGAACAAAAACCGTTGGCTGGCGGTACATTCATGAAAATGTACATGATAATGCCACTAGATTACTAGCAGAAATTTTTGAAACAGGGAACAATATGTAGTAAATATTTATATTTTTTGGTTTGGCTGCTGCCGCTGGCATTGCTATAGTTTCCTTCCGAAAAAAAAGCACTGCGTCCTTGTCGGCGGCTTCGGAAGCAGGTCACTTCATTCTCCACACAAATTTTTAACAAGCTTCGCTGTCCTAACAAAAGAAGAAAGTGGTTTGCAATGTGTACACCCAAGTGAGTCGGATGCAAGCTGGCTCTCCGCTGTTTGTGCAATCCGCTCCGTTAGCCTGCTTGCCGGAGTAAGCGAGCGTGTACGTAAGCATGTCTGCAAGCTGCTCTTTCGGTATACCGTGCCCACGCCATGTACCTACGCTGAAAATGCTGGTGGTGCTGCGCAGATTTTCGCTCCAGAAGAGTTTAAAAATCAGCGCATGTCGTGAGAACTACAGCGCTGACAAAATTCAGTTCTCTTCTCAACGATACAGAGTTGGGTGGTATAGTCCACGGTCGGCCTGATGTGTTCAGGCACAGCGCTGGCTTGGGTTCACAAACACATGCAGCATGGGGAAGCAGACGCCAATATGCCTGCGTGATCGTTGGCAGTCGTTGATAGCACACAACGACATGACCTCATGCGAACAAATTAACTGTACCAATGGAGATCTGTCACGCCGAAAGTGAAACCGAAAACCAGTTTATTGGAACTACTTTGGAGCAGTAACACAGAGCAGTTAGCTCCCACTCGCTCCCCCCCCCCCCGGACTTTCCCTCCATTGCCACAGAAACTTGTCCCCGAGTATGCTTCGCAGGATGTCCAACTACAGAGAACATCATGGGATTTCTGTTTTCTGCCCTTTTGAAGCAGAACTTCTTGCTAGGATTTTATACTTTGGAAAAAAAATGAGACAAATATTTACTAAAAAAACAAAGAAAGAGTGGCGTCGACGTGCGATTCGAAATTCTCCGTGACGAATTCGACGTGCTTTGTAAATGGGTCTCAATTTATGATGACCCATTTTTGAATAAAATTAAAGTTTTAAAGGTATATCACCAACCTCTACAACACAAAAATTACAGAAAAGTGTACTGCTCACGCAACGGTAAATGAAACCTCATTTAAAATAAAAATAAGACGCTCCCGTGGCGGCTCAATGTCTAAGACCTTTTACTCCTGAGTTCAAAGACGTACTTAAAACCTGGAAACTACGGCTGCTTTACTGATGGCGGGTAAAAGAAGAAAACAGCAGTGTGGCGCGATTTCAGTGTGTATTAAGGATATTGAGGTCATCAAAGTTATTACGGAGACTTTCAATACGGCGCGTCTAATCGCCCATGTGTAACACTAGCACGTCAAAGCTCACGATCGATGAGTTAGGCATAAAAAGCAACAACGGCAGCACAAAATGCGTTTCAATCCACTCTGTGAAGGTGGTTGGGAAGCGAAGCCGTAAGCGACATCCACAACGATTACCCATGCGACTCCACTTGAATTTACACACGTGGCTCTACAAAGAACGAAATAATTCAAAGAGATATTCATTGCTAAGGTTGAATCAATGCATGATTTATGAACGGTGGTTGGTTGAGTTGTGTTGGCGAAACACGTGAGTAGAATCTTTTTAATAAAATAAACGATGCCAAAACAGGGTGGTTGACGATCTCACTTGCGACGGAGGCGACGAGACCGGCGGCAGCGCCCGAAGAGAAGTGAGATGCCACGCGCTCGTGTGAGCTTCCTTGCATTTTTATGACGCATAGCACGTGCGCGAGGTACGCGCACGGCCGGTGCACGTGCCGTGGGCGGAGCGCACAGCGGCGCGAGATGTGCCGTGAAGTTATCACGTGGCATTCAGGGATAACGCAAGCGCTAAACCCGAACATGTGCTTGGTGAGTGCACCGTCTGTCTCCCCTGTCATCGCGTGGGATCGTACCTCGATCGGTAAGACAATGGGCTCCCGCTCTGTCTGTCTATTTCGTTCCAGGTTCAATTCCGGTGGGTGTCCATAACTTCTTTGACTTGTTCGCAGGAGTTTGTTGTCGACACCAACGTTCACGACAGAACCCTTGAGGGTTAGGTGTAATAATCTTCTCTTTAAAACAAGGAGAATTTCGGTAGCACATTCGGCAGGCAAGTCAACTTCGCGAGGAAAGTAGACTTGTCGTAGCAGCATATAGCCGGATATCCTGCTTGTGACTACTAAAAAGTTTGTCCCAAACCCAGCAGAATTTGAAATTCTTTAAAGGAATCCCATTTGTTGCCAGATAGTTGCCTCACGGAAACCTGATTGATTGATTGTATGGTTTAACGCGCCGACGCATTGCAGGTGATAAGGCGCGCCGTAGTGGAGGGTTCTGGATTAATTTTGACAACCTGGTGTTTGACAACCAAAATCTCGTACAGACGGGCGTTTTTGCTTTTCGCCTCCACCCCAAAAGCGGCCGCCAGGGCCGGAAATAGACACTTGCGACCTCGTGCTCAGCAGCGCAACGCCTTAGCCACTGAGCCTTCGCGGCAGGTGCCTCACGGAAACGTATCCGCACAGGAAGCAACAATTGAAATATTTATCCTATACCTGGTTGATGAAGGAGTGTCCTAAGTGTTTGAGAAAATCTGCCGCAAAGCCTTTTTCGTGCTTGTTCTGAAGAATCTTTTAGGCGTTCATAGAATCACTTCATCATTACACAGAAGTTAGGCAAAAAAAATCGTTGAAGAAGGTCAACTGCAGTGTCCCGTTTCTGCTCTTTTATACATACGGTGTGACAGCGATTTTTTGCACCTAACAACCGACAATTTCACTATACTGAAAATAACCCTGATAATGACAATGTGTGCGACTTCGCTAAATTCATAACATGACTCAATCAGAAAGAGCAGATTTAATTCATTTTTAAAGCCAACGCACGGCTGCTGTGGATTATATTGTTCTAAACCATCAAAGTTGAAAGTAGTTCACAATGAATGTACACAGGGCGTCATAACCAAGATTGACTTCTAAGTTGAGATATAACCCAGAGAAGTGGAAATTTTGGTCAAGGTGTTGTAGCACCTTCAGACACTGGCATGCACTGGAAGGATACCAATTACAGCTTGGTGCAATCAATGTGGATGCGAAACTTCTGTAGTACAGTCAAACACAGATATATCGAACTCCAAGGCGATCGCGAAAAAGTTCGATATACAAAAAATTTGATATAAAAAAATATGACTCTGAGACCGCACCTGTGGCGCGCGATCACTTACCGATCGACGCTTTCAAGAATTGACAACGAATTCCGCAATCACGACGCAACAGGATGCTTTATTTGCGTAAAAAAAATCGCTGATCTTGGCCTGCTTCTTTGTCCTGGAAATGAAATTAAAGACGCTGGTCTCGATCTCCTCGAGGCTGTCCAGGTGCGACAGCCCAGTTCTTTCCATGTCGCCACAACAACGGCGAATCAAGCTGAACGCAGCAGCAACTTCAGCGGCGGAGTACGATGGTGTAGCCGCCTCCTCGTCCGGGCGATTTTCGCCACTCGAGCTACCACCCTGGGTTCCTGCGACCGCAGCTACGATATCCTCGTCACCGAAGCTTGCAATAGTCTGAACATTGCTGTGAGCGTTCACGAAGTCGTCGGCAGACACTCCGACTGGAAGAGCAGCCGGGAAAAGCAACGACAACTCGCGAAATGTGTCGTTCATGCACTCGTCGTCGTCGTCACAGTCTTCGCAAGCTTCCGAAAGTTCGGCTGTCACGAAGCCTGCATTCCGGAAGCAGTTGGCCACGGTCTCCTTCTTCACGTCGTTCCAGACGTCCGTCATGATCTGTATGCCCCCCAGCAGGTGAACCTTAAGCTCGGTGCCCACGCGGAGGTTCATCAAAAGCCTATCGAAGAGTCGCCTCCTGTACACGACGTTGAACCACTTAACAATGCCCTGGTCGAGCGGCTTCAGCCTGGCTGTTGTGTTCGGAGGCAGAAACTTGAGCTTAATGCTTTCGAGCTCGCAGGTGGTGTGGTGGGCCAAGCATTTATCCACGAGAAGGCAAGCGCGACGCCCCGACCTGCCCAGTTCGGCGTCCTACGCTTACAGCCATTCCGTAAACAACTGGCGCGTCACCCACGCCAGCCTTATTGGAGGCGTAGCGGACGGGGAGCTGCTTAGTTTTGAAGCAGCGGGGTGACCTTGCTTTGCCAGATCACGAAGGGCTGGAGCTTTTGAGAGCCATCCATGTTAGCGGTGAGAAGAACGCCCCCGCGCACTTTGCTCATCTTGCCTCTGTGACATGTGCTGCCTCGGACTTCGAGTGTCTTGCTAGGCAGCATTTGCCAAAACAGCCCCGTCTCGCCAGCGTTGAAAATTTCCGCAGGAGAAAACTTCGCGGAAATTTCTGGCCATTAATTCGAAATCCACTGCTGGATATCTTGAATGCTGGCGGCTTCGCTTTCGCCAGAAATGGTTTTGCCAACAATTTTATATCTGGTTTTTAAACCTTTGCAGCCACCCAGTGTTGTCGTCGAAGTTTTCTTCTCCGAGTTTAGCGACAAACCATCTGGCCTTAGCCATTAGCATGGGGCCATCTACTGCAATTTTCCTGGCCCGAATCTCTAAAAACCACGCATAGAGAGCCTTTTCAACTTTCTCGTGGGCAGGAGCGCGCACACGACAAACTCGGGACGTTCGTTGCTTCGCTGCTTTTGCCTTGATGTTGGCTTTGTTTTTTAACAAGGTACTCAAAGTGCTCCGCGGACTGCCGAAGTCGTCTGCCACCGTCGGACATTTTCCCTCCCGGCTCGACCCGCTGAATGGCTTTCATCTTTGTCGCATAGTCCAGGTTCTTGCGTTTCTTGACGATGGCTGCGGTTGCAGCGGCCATTGCTTCCGCGTCGCTTCACCACCACCCAATCACACGTGTCGTGAGACGCGTACACGACGCCTGCACAACTAGAAAATTCCAGCAGTCCTCTGCGCCTTCGCACACCGTGCACAACACGCACGCAAAAGAAGAACAACGTGCACGCAACACAAGAACTTTGATGGTGACGATTTGAAGGCTTTCTGAACGGACTCCAACAAAGCGCTCGCGATGGCCACCTCCGAGAGAAACAGTCATCTACGAAAGGTGCGGGCCAACTTGCGAAAGTAGCAGCAACAGCAAAATGCAAAAGAAGGAGGAGGCCGCCAGCGCATTCGTTCCTGCTCTTCCCTTCCCCGAGACGACATCGGGGAAAGACAGATCCAGAGAGGGTAAAAAGAAATTTTTTGGCAACGTGGGGAACGTACGCACCCGAAACAAAATAGCTGTTCCTCAATACGGAGAACCTGCGCAGTCGGGGGAAGTCGGGAAATCTCTACCTCACACTGTCACATTTTCCGAGTGTTTCGGGCTGCTGTCCCTGTCGGGTTTCGGCGAAGGCGTGATGTCGCCAGCTAAGCGACCACAGAAACCGGGGGTGCAGCGACCGCCGAAGAGCACCTTCCAGCTCGCGCGGGGTTCGATATACCCAATGTCGGGAAAAATACCGTTCGATATAAACGTGCGAATTCCTATACTTCTACAATGAATTTTCAATGGGATAATTTATGAGTTCGATATAGACAATAATTTGATATACTCGTGTTCGATATATCCGTGTTCGACTGTATTTGGTCTCAGTGAGACAGCAAAGAAGCCTGAAAGGTTGCACTTTACGTTCCCTGGTATTGATTGTCTAGGTATTTTTACGCGAGTATATATGAAGTTTGTTACTTCAAATAGTTACCGTTTAGATAGAGCAATGGTCTCTCAAAGCTTTGAATTTGTTAAGAGCATTTACGGGTAAAAATGTCTTATTTACAAGAGAGTTATGGCGTGTTGTACCGCAGATTTTGTTTTGCACACTGCGCAAACATCTTCGAAATAACATAACTGGCCCGCCAACAGCACATGGCCTTAAGACATCTCTATAACACCACAAAAAAAAAACACTTTGTAAACAGGAAACCTTTCGGTCAAAACGTGCTTTTTGGCTAGTTGTTGGATTATGAATTACGGAAATTGCGCTAACTGGACATACAGAGGAAGGAAGGCAAACAATGCCCGTTATTGCGCGTTATTTGTCTTTTTTCTTCTGTATGTCCAGTAAGCGCCATTCTCGTAGGAACCATTTCCCTTTCGACGCTTCTAGTTCAGGGCCGACACGTTCCGTCAGTCATGAAGAGAGATAAGCTTTGTGGTTGTTTTCATTCGTGTCTCCAGGAGAGGCAGTCAATTGTATTGCTATTGCGGAAGCATGCCGAAGTAACTGAGTTACCTTGTTTGCCATCCAATTAAGTCCGCGATCTTGCGCGCATTTGTTCTCCGGGCTCTTCAGAGCACTGATACTAATGAAGTGGCATTTCCTTACGCTGCTATCTATGGGAATGTTTATCGTGGGCCGTAAGCTTTGATTCCTTTGGCGGGGGCAAGAATGAGCGCTTTTCTGCTAGCAAGTAATGCAAGTAACGAAGCATATTCTAGGTTTTCTTGTTTCCCCTTTAGCGGGGACTAATCTGTCCGTGCAACATATACATGACAGGCCGCTTTCAATTGTTCTCTTCACAGTAGTTGTACAAGGAAGGATGGGTTGAATACGTAAAAGCACATGAGGATGTGCACCAGAATTCTATACAACCACACAAAAACTACTGCAGGAATGCAAAAACACAAAATGTTGGATATGCAATTCATAGGTTCTATTTTTATTTATGTAGTGTTCAGGTTTTCTAGACCAAATGAATTCTTGCATATGACGTCAGATGTCCTCTATGTAGAATTATGAATGCGTACGAACTTTTGCGAATACGTATCGTCAATGTAGTCTCTACTACCCCTCTCCATTGAAGGAATAATAACTTGCCACAGTAGGGGGAATGGCTAACGAGACACATATTCCGCTCTTCAGAACTATAAGTGGAACTTACCGCCCCACGCTGACGTTAGAGTCAGATTGCAATCACAGGCAGCAACCAGGTTCCATTTTTAGGGGCATGCCAGGCTGAGATATACTATAGCGAATGACAGCCAGCTTCTTTCTTTGAGGATATGAATGTTCAGTTCCTGCTGAACAGAGGAAAGGTCCTACTCTAAATGGACGGATAACTAAAGTATGTGTATGTGTGCCACATGATTAATACGGGGTTCTGGAGAAGCTGGTATTGCATTGGTGACGAGGAAAGCTTTACTCGTAAGGAGCAACGCATTACTTTTCAGCATTGCGTCATGTCGTGACGACCGCCTGTGATATAACAACACATTCTCTCTTATCGCTCAGAAGGGAAAACCAATTCTGAACTTTAGGCTTCTACTTTTTATTGTTTTCATTTTAATAATTTGATCCCCAGAGGATCTGCAACCACAATGGCATGAACATAAATATATGAATTGCGAATAAATTTCGAGGCTTGTCAGGCATCCAATGGCGCTTCGCTTAAAATTACGCACATCTTGTCTTATACGAGCTCCTAAACCTGATCTCAAACGTTAGCCGTTCAGACGTTGTTCTAGAGCTCATCCGAAGGTGTTAAAATCCCCAAGTTCTGATGTCCATGTGGCGCCAGAGCTCGTGCAATCGGTTCGCCTTCCGTTGAGCATGACGAATTGCCGGATGTGGTGACTTAAACTTCTTGTAGGTTGATGCGGGCTCTATTTGGTGCGCACCTCAGTGTTGTGCTTCAAAAACAATTATAAAATGAACTAAGGTCTCATTGCCTCTTTAACTTTGTATCTTGGTATCTCAGATTTCCTGTAGAGAAATGTCGTCCAAATAATGCATTTGGTCTTCAAGGTGAAGGTGACTACAGGGAGATCGGTGTAAGGTAGGATTTTATAAGCTGGCTTGCCAACATTGTGTGTAGCACAGCGACGCATGGTCATTTAGGTTTGGAGTATTGCCACTAAACCCCTTTTATTACTTTCCATTATTAGTCGTGCATACCGCTCGCAATGCCGGCGTCTGTCAATGCGCAATAGTGAATGGATCGCGGGTTCGATACCCGGCCACGTTGGGCACCTTTCTGATGGAGGAGAAAAGAAAAACGTCGTGTATTCGAGATTTTGGCACCCGTTAAAAATAGCGTCCAGGTGTTCAACGTTATCCAGAGCCCTCCACTAAGGTGCGCCTCATAGCCTGTGAAACTTCGGTGCGTTAACACCACAGTAAATCAATCAAATATATTGCAATGGTTAGCGCTTCCCGGCGGCTGGCTGTACGGCTCTCTAGAGCTTACGCTGTAATTGGCCTAGCCCCATTATAATAAGAGATCACTGTGTCTACCGAACAAGCGTGTGCGTCGCTATTGTGGGAACCACAGAATGGGCCGCTGTAATTTTTATTCAATACCGCTAATCCTCATTTTAACTGAACTTAACCTTAGCGAAGGCCACCCCGTAGCCAGCTTCCCTGGGCTTCGCTTCCCCCAGCGTGAAAGGTCTCGGAGCTTTTTCATTATTGTTTGTTTCGTGTGAAAACGTTTCAAGCTTAGTATAATGGCTATTTACATATATTCAACGCAAATGGCTTTTAATCTTATACCTTGAACTAACCAGCACTCACCTCTCCTTGGGGTACATTTATGCCGTAAATCTTACGAATAACATACGTACCACTGTGCCAAACAATGGTCAGAGAAGTGGAATTCTACAAATAAGGTACTACAAAAGTGTGACACACTGAAAACCGTCGATCGAAGTTGCAAAAACAAGGGAGGTATGGTAATCGAGAGAAAAAAAAATACCTCTAATACTGATCGAGACAGCCATTTTGGCAATGGTCGAATCAGCTGCCGTCTCTAAAAAGTGTATCGCCTCACATCTCAAGACAGAGGGATTTGTTGGTCTACCGTTGCCAGTGCCGAAATACAGCAGTCTGTCGATGCCAATAAACAAGCATGCCCGCAGTAAATTATTCTATATTTTGTGGCTGTATCTGTGCGGAGCACTTCGACACAGTACCACGACCAATACTACAGTACTGTTCTTTATTTGCCATAAATGGTGCGCAAGAAGATTTTCAACCTAAAAAAACAAGGAAGATATGTCTGCTTCTGAGCCCGTTGTGGTCGCCAAAGCCGAAATTACGCACAAGTGGGGATGTTCAAGTCGACAAAATAAACAACTGGTACAAAATCTTTGCGAAG
Organism: Haemaphysalis longicornis; assembly: GCA_013339765.2. NCBI lineage: Eukaryota > Metazoa > Arthropoda > Arachnida > Ixodida > Ixodidae > Haemaphysalis > Haemaphysalis longicornis. The sequence goes on from CM023458.1 coordinate 3,768,572, forward strand.
AATGAACTACGAAAGAAAGAGAACTGCGGCCTTCTGCTGACATTCCTACAAGAGTGTTCTTTCCAGAACGGTAATGGCAACTTTAGAAAACTCAGCGTGCATTATGGGGACAGTCTGGTAAGGAGGGAACTGCGAAAAGCAAGGATTTCTTTACGGAGTGCGGATAAGGGACCCCTTTGTAGTGAATTTATATCAATGTTTTTGAGTGGCAAATTGGAACAGAAAACACGGAAAGAAATTGAAAACAGCCGCCACTCTCCGACATGAGCTGACAGCAACTATTTAACGCGACGACAGTTTAAGAGGCACAAGTATCAACAGAAGGCCGAATAAATAGGGTGCATTGAGTGTGCAGGTAGGAGCGTGACGGTTTCAAAATGAGGGGACGTGATGTTGTATTGATGCCGTGGTAGAGCCTAAAAAGGAAGAAAAAAAATAGCAGAGGGAGGTGGGAAAACATTGGTACAGGAGGGGCCCCAAACGGAGGAGCTCCTAATCTGAAAATGGTGACTGGAACTGAGTGGCAGCACGGAGAAATTCCTTAACCTAAAAGGAAGTCATCACATGAGGGCAAACAATAAAACGAAATCACAGCAAAATAGAGCGGGATAGAAAGCCTGATTCTCTTTTATGTAAAGTGAAAAGCGAGACAAGGTGAATATTATCGACGGGAGGAGCACGCAAGGCCCATTATGTTACTTTGATTTTGTGCGGGAAGTTTCTCTTAAATGGTTGTAAGTGCTAAAACATTCGTTAGACCAGTATGTTAGTTTCACGAGGCTAGCTATAGATACGTGTGTTCTACTTGATTTTGTTCTCCTTAACTTGTGTTTTGTAAAATTTTTGGCATTGGTAGTTGCTATAAAGGAGAGGAATACGGGCATAAAAATATTTCCTTTGGTATGTTATCTGTTGTGCGACTCGTTTAGGTTATTCGCGTGTCCATACCACTGCAGTTGAGGAGCGTTATGACAGATTGCAAGGCTTCAGTGATGTATTGCGTTATTGCTCCCGGCAGTGGAGCAATAACGCTTGTTGATAACTTTGCAGTATTGCCTTTTTGTGCCGCTTCTTTTCACTATACCTCTCTCTCGCCTTGCGCGCTTTTTCTTCCGTCTTGACCTTGTAGGTATAAATGCGAAAGCGGTTTTCACAACCGAAATGACTTTTTTCAAATTTGCACAATTCCCTATACACTTCAACAGATGAAAATTCACTTGCCATTTGTTGAAATCTTTTTCTTTGTTTTGGTCTCGAGACAGCTATTCCACAAATCTGCTCTTGTGCTCGCGCTTACCTTGAATGTTTTGACAACATTGTGAAACACTTTTTTTTAATTCAGACACAGACACGTGATCCCGTAATGAGGATACCCGCCACCATTCGGCTGCCCTAGCAGGTGCGCTAGTTGTTCGTAAAAGATTTATAGATTACTTAATATTTTTATATCACCGACGTTTAATCCAAATATAGGGAGCGCTGGTACACTCAGATATTTTCTAATATTTAACCTCATATGCCCCTCAGATGTCTTTTGCGCTGGAGAATGTTCACCTTTCTTAGCCATAAAAGTTAGTAATGCCGGTCCGTCTTGTTCTATGTACTTTATTTGGACCCACTCTATCACCAGTCTTTCGCTCAGTGAGAGACTGACAGAAAGGTAATATTTTTCGGTTCAGTAGGCCAAAATAGACTAGCGTTCTTTAAATTTGTCCATTTCTGCATTGCTGAATTTTTAGTCCTTATAACGTGGCCTTCGAGAATGAATACATCGTCACCTGCTTTGAGTACTGAAAGCCATTCGCCCAACGGCAGCGGGAACTTCCTTAATTGCGTTCAGATTACTTTTTGCACCACAAAGTCTGTGCACCGGCTTCCTTATTAGAATTAGCGGGTAGAATTTTTAGTACTGGCCACGCATTTGTCTGTTTTTCTACATCGCGCGTGGCAATAAACTACTCCAAAGAGATCTTCACTTTCAGTCTCCATCCAGCAGGTTCCATTTCGCAGGTTCCAGGAGCCGAGTTCTGTTTCGCCATGGCAGTCCTATTTCCGATTAGCTCGGCGTGCAAGTGTAGCTTGTGCTGGGAACTGTTCCTGGAGGGAGCGGGAGACGCTTTGTGTATGGACGGAGCGAACCGTTTGAAATTGGAAAGAGTACCCTTAAATACGGGCGATTGAAATAATGGGCTCTTGGTTGAAACCAAGCAATTACTTTTGCAACAGGATAAAAACTCAAAACAGCAACGCGAGGTGGCTTATATATTTTGTGAATCTGTTCGCAGCTACGGAGAAAATACAAAGATCTTCGACGACAAATATTATTGTCAATTTTCCTCTCCTACCCTGTATTATACGATGCTCTAGCCGGATCCGCCCCCGGCGCAAGGTGTAGTTGCCTGCAGTCGTCAGGTTGCCGTGTTTTTTGAACGGCTTTTTAAATCTCGGCGAGTCACTCCCTTTTACACCGCCAGAGCAGAAAATCTGTTTGAACGTGTGATTATTTCTCTATTTCAGACAAGAACAGCGCAGAAGCGCATGAGACATTAACGAGGGGACCTTATATGTGTTCCGAGCGTGAAGTGAGAATCGCGACTGCCGATTCAGTGTTCCGCAAATAAATTAAATGAAATATATGAATTACGAAATAAATGAATTACGTCCCTAAAAAGAATAAAATATTACGTTAGAAAATTATGCTCAAGGCGCGAGCCTTTTCTTCTTGATCTTCTGTGCTAAATAATACTTGACGTAGTATTGTATCGTGGGTGTTTAGTTGATAACTAGAACAATGATTCATTTAGAGTCATCTCTGTGGACAAAAACCATCATCTAGATTTTTATATTATGTCTTTGCTCAGTGATGCTAGCGGGAATACCAAATGAGCAATGCACAATTCCGGAAAGCATTTTAATGGCATATGCGCAGTTATGGTGCATTGAACTTTTGGAGACATGGTAGGACTCGAGACGGTGTAAACCTTCGTTGTTTGATTTTGTTGGGTATTCTTAATAGAGTGGGGTGCTTTCTTATAATTGTGGTTGTAATAAAAGAGCACGTATTCGACGGCTCATGTCAAATGTAACTGTGGAAAAGCATGATGTTTAGCTACTTTTGTATTTTCGCTGCGTGTATTAGAAAGTGTATTTGATTTTGCTGAAGTTGGCCTAGGCAATCACGATTACTTATGAACCCGAGGTGTTATGTGTGTAATCATGTGATTATCTCTTCTGTGCCAAGACTGCGTGCGCTTTTAATATAGCATATGCCCAGAAAATACGGGCTCGCATCATTTTACGTGGTTTAAAATGAATACTTTGAAACCTTTCAACTCGCTTTCTTTTCTTTGCGATTCCATTCTTAACTTCCCACCATAAATATATATGGTGTGATTTCTGTTGAGTTTGACAACATACTTGAAAAATATCACGTGAACACGACTGTGTTTTTCAAAGAAATAAAAGAGATGGGAATTAATCTGCACAACTCGTCAGAATGTTTTGTTTCAGTGTATTTCAAACACCTACCCCACTCAGGTTCGAAATCTGCAGAAAAGTATTGTGTATTGGCTAGCGTTTCTGATGGATCAGGAACATAGGTCGCTGTTTACGGTTTGTATGCACTCCGGTATCTGCATAAATATGGCAAGAAAAACATAATTGGCCTCTCTGCAGTGTTTGAAGCAGCTGCGCAATGTACTGTTAAAATGAATAACTTTATGGCTAACATCGGCATGTCGTATCCCTAATTGCGATGGCATCCGATTACTTACTCGAGTACACCGTAGCAAAGAAGGTTTTAACCAATGAAATGTCAGGCCGAAGCGTACGGCCGTTAGCTGCCAATGCTAATTTTAATGACCGGTAAAGTCCATGATTACAAGACGCTATTTTTAAATGTACATGCATTGAAGGTGACATATGTTCAATGGCTTTGTTGCCAACACTGCTAATAGAGTAACCACCTTACTAATCCCGATAGCGCCATTGCTAAGAGAGCATCAGCGGTCGGTTTCAATTAAAGGTGTCAAATTAAGTGTATTAGCACGCCTACATTGTTTTTTTAGTATGTGCCATAGTTAGAAACGTGCAAACAACGTCATAACTTTTAGATGTCGGTCCGGCGTCATTGACAGAGAGAGAATAACCGAAAAGAACTCACTATCAATTAACGGTAGTGGTATCTTGCCCTTTGTAAAACCACGGCATTGCTGTTTCAAAAACCCGATTTCAAAGAATGAGGTATTGTAGCTGCGCCAATCGCAGTGTTTCAAAGTATGGTGACTATACTTTTTCTCATTTCTTAAATGAATATAAGCAGCGAATGCAGGGTATCTTTATGTATTCGTTCAATTTTTTATACATATATTGGTGGTTTTACCGGCCGAAGCAACATGTGGGCTATGGGGCGAGCAGAGATAGTGCTCCCCGGATTTATTCTTATTACCTGGGATACTGTACGTATACCACCATCTTTTCACGTGGAGTCTTCGTTTGTTGCCTCCAGCAGAGAAACGGCTGTCGCAGAGAACGTGTTCGAGATATGGTTATTTGACCACTCCTTGTTCAGTCTGCTCACAACGATGTCTATTGTATAACAAGCTCATAAACTACCAATAAGAGTGTATTTTGATTGCTAAATGTACATTGAAAACACTGCATTCGTCTCTGTTGATAAGTCGCTTCTTTTACCTGCGCAAGCGACATAATAAATGGCGAGTTTTTCGCTTTGTAGAACCCTCGTTCAAATATAACAAATCAAAGCACAGTCAAATCGTTTCAAAACAGTCAAGAAAAACAAAGCTCATTTCATGCGAGAAAAATGGTTGAAACAAAATATTCCTTCCATAAAACTTGAGTCAAAGTCTAAAATCAAATCTGCTTCGTTGTTTCTGACTAGCGCAATCGGTTAGACGTCGCTATATAGCGCGATGAACACAGCTTTCATTCAGACGAGAGAAAGCGTCGTTTTCTTGAAAAGTTTGATATGCCTTTGCTCATCATTATTATCGCTTCGTAAAACCCATTGCGTAAATTTATCCCTTCTGCAGTGCGTTTTGGGACGGGAGAATGGCAATGAGGGCAGCAGAAAAAATCAGCTTTAAATTGGGGCCAACGTGATATTGAACCGGAGTGAGGAATGATGCGATATTCTCTTAGCTCACCAGGGTTGTATGAGCGAAACATAATCTCCATTTTAAAACTTAACAATAGTTTTGCACGTAGCCGTATACCCCGTAGCCGTAGCCGTAGCCGTATACCGGTCAGTCAATTGTCTGACGCCGCCAGTCGCGATTCTAGCAATTGAATGCAGCGTATTTTGGAAACAGACATTTTTCTTGGAGGGGCGTTACTTAATCAAATCAATTAGATCACAACCGCAATTATGGCAGGCGAAAAGCGGTACCGTTGTGTAATGTGATCGCAGGTTAGTACAAGTTCTCAGTGTGGCCTCGCTATCGTGAAAAGATACGCGGTAATCTGATTGCCCCGTCGGTAGAGCTCCTTGTTCACTGACGATGGTACGAGTCGCAAGAGGCTCCAAGTGGGACTATGCCTCAACTTTTGTTTTTTTTCTTGGGAGCGGCTCACGTTCACGTCAAAGAAAGGTGCTGCCGGGAAAGAGTCTTTTAATTCCGGCTGAAAATCGGGGAAGGACATGACAGTGCCTCCTTCGTGAATATCTTCAAAAATTCAATGTATCCACGAGTCATCATTTACGGAAGTTACTCGGGCAATTTAGAAGACCTTCATTCTTTTTCTTGCCTCAAGCTCGAACTTTGTATGGGGAAAATGATATCGCCGTCGAGTGGCAAAGTTTGAGCGCACCCTATGCCGGTTGGTGTGTCAGAAATGGCATTTTGACTAAGATTATCAGACTTCCACGGGGAGGGGCAGGCAACGCCCCTCGGAGATGTTAAGTGCATAACGCTTTAGTGGCTCGCCTTGTCGTCGTAGCTCGCTCACTTGACCCAAGTAGAGCCGCACGGCGTTGTGTCGTCGCGCCGTCTCACAGTGGCTTCGAAAGCCAATGATTTATATAGTCATAAGCGTTCGAAAGTCCGGAACCGCCGCCGCGTGTCATACATCTTTTTGTTTTTCATCGAAAAAAAAAGTGCAGGAACATTTGAGGCAAAACATATGTTATTAACCGCCAGTGCCTGCTTTCATTTATATAGGAACGCTCGTTCGGTTGGTTTTTATGATAGTAAGCGAAAAAAAAGCGGTACTGCAACGCCGGCACGTGCGGGAGGAAAAGCGAGCACAAAAATAACGGAGGGTACGCTGCCGCCGTTTCAGACATTGGGCCCCGGAGAGCTGCAAAGCGGGTAATGCGAATTGCAATGGGTGGCAGCAGTGAGCGGGTAACGTCAATACAGCGAAATCACGGCTCTGCACTTCCGACAGCTTTCACGTTGAGTGGAATGGCTTTATTTTATATATTATTACGGTTTTAGCATAGTAAATAGTGGGGTATAATTCAGCGTCTCTGTAAACCAACTACTACTACCGTAGTTCTCATCTAAAAATTACAAAGTCGCAAGGAAAACGTAACAGCCCTGAGCATAACGCAGAGAACTGGTGCTTATAGGTGCGTCTGACCTTCGCATGCAGATTTAGGCATACTTTGAAGGAGGGCGGGCTTTGCGGACGTGACATTTTCTCTCAGCTACCGAATCTAGAGAGGAGCGCCTTTGCACAAAACTGGATAGGTGCTGTGCTCTACTGCTCGATGGGGTAATTTTTAGGTGTGATTTTCCAGCAAACCCTGGGAAGGGTACACGTTAGTTCTACTCAACATCAAACTGAGCGGATTCACAGTGCACGTCGTGCGCATATTGAAATAGAACAAAACAACCGTACCTATTAGTGGCTGATCGGTCCCCAACGGAATATTAGTTCTAGAGATATGATTGTAAAACATGTAAGCGACACCGGTGGAACTCTCCGCATTCTCTACTAGGATGTTAATAACTCGAAGTGTTTTTAGCCTACGTGTGCAGAACATCGTGAAGATCTTGTCGCTTGAACTCTCGAATGCGATGGGCTGACAGCCCCCCAGTTCTCCGACTAACCGTGCTGTAAAACGGTCTTGCGAACTCTTTCCACTACAATAGGCCGCATTAGTAAGTGATATATGCGGAAGCACTCTCGTTATTTTGGTAGCGGCGAAGGCAATAAGGACAAAGAACGTGGCTGCAGTGTTTTTAAAGATTTTAAACTGTACACAATGCCCTTACGAAAGCTTGTATTCCGAAATCTTAAAAGATGGCCGAGAGTTACAATATTTCTTTTATGTTTGAGTCATTCTGTACATTCAAACTTCATTAATTCCCATATTTGTTTCACGTTCAGGAAAGGTTTGTTTTTTATTTAATGAAGCCCCGTTATTCCGCGTGCAAATTCGGCCAGAAGGGTGTCGTAAACGACTGGCTAAAAAGCACAAACGAATGCATTTCTTTCGCGAAACTCCCATCGTTTTCAACAAAAATATGCTTTTTTCGCTTCTAACTGGATTACTAAAGACGCAAACATCTTGTAGGACAGCTGCCGCAACACAATACTCTCGGGTTTAATTGCAAAATATGATTGTTAAAAAAAGGCTAGGAAAAAAATAACGCTTTCTTTACCAGCGAAGCTGGTGCGTTTCTTCGTTCTGTCCGGTGTCGTACCGTCCCGCCAGGACACTTGACAGAACCTAAAGAGACACAAGCACAAGCACCTCGCTTGAGCTCTTGTAGGTCTGCGAGGCGGTTGCGTCACCTGTGCCGCAGCACTAACGAAGCTTGTTTCCCCTCCAGTTACTACACCCTCTCATAGATGGCGTTACCGCCTCGCAGCGGTTGGGGTGCCACACGCGCTCGCACGAGAAGGGCAGCGTTTTGTGCGCTCACATCGGACAGCGTGATCTCGGCTCGTACACCGAGGGCACAGTGTAAGGAATAGTATAGGTGATGATGCAGGAAAAAATTAGGAGCTTGCAAGACGTCATGCAGGTAGCTATCAGAAGGCAGCATCCGTTGATGCCACCCGATCGCTGTTTTCCTTTCCCGATCCGCGAGGGTCAGCTTAGCACTTGACCCGCGATAATTTGTAATGACGATAGTCTTTCTTGGGTTACTTAAATGCAGAAATTTTGGGTTTTTCCTTTTTTGCAGGTTTTCGATACTACACCACAACACAAAGATACAACGGAGAACACACAATCAACAATAACGACACCATGCCATGGTGGGCTGGCGTTGTATTTTAAAATTGCGTAAGCGTGCCTAGCGGTTCCCCCCTAGGCAGCAAAAGAAATACTGATGCTGCTATGGCAACGCTATTGTTGATGCGCGAAAAGGAAATGCCATGCCGCTTATCGAGTGTATGGGCTCAAAGAGCGCGATTGTCTTTGTGCACCGCAAGCGTGAACCAACCCCGCTTGCAGTTTTCATTTAGATTGTGTGGCTGCTTCATATTTTGTTATCGACAGCTTTCAGATGGTAATTTTCTTGGACTCTCAGTACGTTCACAAAACACTTGTTTGGAAATTATCTAAGTTGAATACGTGTGAGCCAACACGCCCTGAAGCGTGACAATTTAATTGGGAAAAAAAGGAGTAAGCACGAAATGTGGTTTGTTCGCAGATTTTATTAGCAATGTATCGCAAACGAAGAAGTTGAATGAATGCCACAATAACATAAAGCTGTGTATCATGTGTAGTAAGATCAAATATTCGCTTTCTTTGTTGGTTACACAAACAATTCGTATAATTCATCGTATACAGAAAAGGGCTGCAGAGGTCACACCTTCATTCGCTGTACACAATACAATTCTACAGAAACGAGGTTTCATAATAACGCACTTTTTAAAGTGCAAATGACCAGCATATTTAAAACACCCTTGACAACCGCTCCTTTTTCTTCTTTTTGTAAACTCCCAAGACGAAAAAAGATTCTATAGCTTGTCAATCTTCTCCGTAAATCATCCATACGTCACACCTAGAAAAGTGAAAGAAATACCACCATGGACATCAATAAACAATACGCAATAACGAAAGAAATATTCAAAGTACAAAGAAGGTAAAAAAAACTGTGTCCTAGTATAAGTTGAAAAGCGATGCGCAGCTCGACTGCTGCGCAGGAAATTCGACGTTTCTGCAACGCGGAATGCAAGCGGTTAGCTGCTACTTTGGGAGCTTCTTTCGTGTTAATAAACATTCAGAGGTGTTAATGTCACATTGTGAAACTGGTAGTCGGAACGCTCTAAAGCCAAACCATTTTGTCGAACAGGCATTTTAGCCCTTCCGGCAAACAAAATTTTCAAGCTTTCCTCTCGTGAAAAAAAAGAGGAACCGCTAACCAAACCGACACCAGAGCGAAATTTCTGGCTGCGCGTCCACTGGCATCAATCGGCTGATAAGAAACTGCCGACAAGTAGCTTCATATGCTTACACCATTATTAAAAAATGCGTTGTACCAATTACAAAGAAATTTACTGTAGAGCAAGGGCGGAAGATTTTTCGTTTCGTCCTGCAGCGTTTTTGAGAAGAATAGCTTTTTCTTCCTCATAATTTATACTGAATAAAAAGTGTGTTTACCTGGTGTCCGCTGGGAAGCGGAAAAAAAAATCGCTGTGATATTCCGCCCTGAGTTGTTCCCATTTTTTACTTGTAACATTTTGCAACCCTCGACTTACCTCGTACCATCTGTTCTTGAATATCCTGAAGACACTGCCGGTCTGAACCGGGTTTGGCAAGTTTAAGGGTCAAGCATTTGAGTCAAAGGAAGAAGTAAGAACTTTTTCCACCCATATTGTGGGCCAAAGCTCGCGCAGTCTAGTAAAAAAGGAAAGATAGAGATTTTCAGGGGCGCTTATTGCTCCGCTAAAAGTCACACAAAAAAAATGTGACTAAACCACGGCGCATTGTGCCATATTCGCACCGTTTTACATCGGCTATATAAGGCTGCGGCCGACATGGCGTGAAGGTTGTGTTTTTGTGTGGTTCAAACTGCACATTTATAAAACGATAAACAAGGATTCCTGCACTACGATGCCAAGATAGATGCACGTGGCGTCCGGCATGTCTAGAAAATTATTTTGTAGTGCCAACCAACTGCATTTTGTTCTATTTCTATGTAATGTCAGAAACAGTGCATTAGACAGGCGGGGCGGAGCTGTGCCAGATTCTCAAATTAAGGGTCACCGTTAAAAACGGAGTAAGTTGAGGCTCAGGACAACTTGGCTTAGTAAAAGCGGATCACAAGGTATGCAATTGAGGGTCTATGTTCCAAAGAAAGAAATAATATTACCAAGGCACATGAACCTAATACAAGGCGGAACCTTTGATGAAAGTGCCTGAACATGACTGTTCAGGCGAGACGAGCCTTATGCTACCAAGAAAATGTGGCGTATATCACGACTGCCTGTGAGTGAAAGAAAGCTTGTCAGTGTACATCAGTAGTGAATTACCATTTGTATATTCTGTATTTTATCTGGCGCGTGGTGCATCGTTCTACTCCCACCGTTCAGCTTCATCAGAAAAAATACCAAGAAAATACCGAGTGCACATGACCGTGCGCAAAGAAAGGCACGCACGGTGTCAGCCACTCGACCTTCAGGAGCTCTCTGCCCAGTGTTCAAGGCGTGATGTCTGGCTGGCTGTTCTCCTTGCCAGTTGACGTTCCCGCATGAAGTGGACACCACAGACGCCGAGTTGCCCCTACAGACAGAGTTCGCGAAGCCGATTGCGTGGGTTGCAGCGAGCGCTAACGCGGTCTCCTTTGGGAGAGTTGTGAAATCCTGTGGACAGAACAATGCTTGCTTGCCAGTCATAGAGAAATTTCAGCTGAAATTTCTAAAATCCACGCCAGCCGCAGATGCTTATGAACCACATTAGTTTAGTTTATTATTTTATATACGATTTTTACGATTTTTTTATTTTCCATCTTCGGCGCCAGCTTATTTTGACACATCGCAATAACTCTGCCTTGATCACTTAAGAAACGTGACAAATGCATGCCCAACAAAAACAGATTGAACGTACCAGCCTCGGTATTCACAGCACGTTACTGACAAGTAAAAAATACACCCAAGTACGCAGTCGTGAAGCGAACTCAAAAGCATGACTTTATTTCATGTATCAGGCGGTGAACGCGAAAGGTACAAGTGCAAGCTTGCAGCACTTTTACCGAGGCCGACGCTGCTATTCCGTGATGCAGATAGGGCAGCACGTTTTAGGGCATAGGAATGTCTTCGTGCCGATAGGGCAGGCCCGGCACAGAATGCCGCAGTTGGGCCAGATACTGTCGTGGACGCCTTGGCATTCTGCATCAGAGAGAACCGTGCCAGGTTAGTGCGGCCAGTTAATTTTTATTATACAGGTTCTAGAAAACAGCCGCCCCAGGATACATGGGACTAAGAGCAGCAATCGAACACCTAGCACTAAGAAAATCAACTTCATTGAACTCTACAAAAACCCCGGGTAGAAAAATGAACTCTTCAATGTGACGATAGCGGTTTAGTATTGCATCTGCCATGATACAACTTCATTGTGCTTAATAAACCACGCTCACCTAGCTACTCAAACAAAACATGTTCACTTGGAACAAGGGTGATGCGCTATTGGAGGATAGGGATTGCCTTCACGCCGGGAAATAAAAGATAATTCTGTTTTCTCATTATTTGGCAACTATTAATCAACCCGCTGAGCTGATCTAGCAATAACACCTTTTCCGCACTTTCAATACATTTGCGAGAAATGCCGCACCGAAACAGCATGGCCCAACAGATCACTCATCTGCATATACAAGGTAGACAAATAACAAGTTAATAATATACCTGTGAATAGAGGCGCGACGTTTCGAACACTAGAAGTCAGAGCAATACAATGCATCGTTGCATAAAACCTTGTTGCTTGCTGAACGCCAAATAGATATAAAAACAGGTCGTAGAGAAAAACAAATTACGCGACTTTTTTTTCACGTGTTCATTTATTTTTCGCGGATACGCCATTGTATGAGCATTCCGTTCCAATAGGTCCCATAAGATGCTAGGAAAACGCTGTGCTTTGCTTTCATCTGCCGGCTACAATGCAATCGAAATGTTGCCGCTCACGCAAAGCATTTAATCGTGTTGTCGCTGTCTAAACCCGACATGTCAGCATTTATGGCAGAGCGAGCCACCGTCATAAGTAGGCTACCCACTGTTCAGACACGTCAAGAGAATCGCACATGCGTAGAACTGGCAACTACTGCGACATGGTATGATGACGATTACCCGGCAAACGGTCAAAAGGATGAAGGAATTGGTGTGTACCGAAGACCTCACCCAAAATATTTGTGGCTTTCTAGGGTAATTTCTACTTTAAAAGACAATGGTATATAAAGGACCCTTTTAAGGTATGCGGGCTATATTAGACGAACGCACCTTTTGGGAGGCATTTGCTGCAGCAGTCGCACTCCGGCAAATAACTACCGTATGCACACCGTAACTGAGGGCACATCCATGGATTGCAGGCCAGAATATTTGCGCGCAATCTTGGCTGATGTACTTCCCTGAAAAATAGAAAGACAGAACTGTTGCGGCTACGGACCAAAAATCACTCTATCGCAAATATACGCGAAAAGCAGAGAGTCGAGATTTGTGGTTGAATGTTAAAGTCACAGTAAATATTTCTTTAGCACAGGAACGACAAGCACTCTTCTAATGTTGGCTGTGATCGCTGATTAGCGACAGTCCTCCTTTGACACGTTCTGACTTCATTCTAATGTGGTGTAATTGGCAGCCTACTCGTGCGATGCAACACTACGTTGGAGGACGAACACGGAGTACCACCCAAATACCGGGCACTAGCCGTTGAATTTCGCTAACCGCGGAAAGGGAGCTCGCTCGTGTATGCCCCCTTTATCCACTGCACACATAAAGCGGAGAGTAGTACTAGTAGTAGAAAACATTATTATAAAGTCAGACTATTTAGCTCTCAGAGGGTGTGCCCTTTAGTCCAGGGCCCCATTTGCTGCTAGCGATCTGTCTTGCCCGGTCGGAGAACCCGGCGATTTTCCCGTGCGTAGAGTGGATAGCAACAGGGCAAATTGCCGATCGAGGAGCCCTTCAAGACGCAATTTTGCGTACCTTGCGTCGGCCATATTTTGTGTGCGTTCAGCTACAGTATTGGAAACCAACAAAACAAAGGACATTTCCACCTAAAAAAACTACCCTTCGTACTGAAAAGGAAGTGATAATGAAGTAACTACACTTGAGCTACTGCCAGTTCGAACAAATGAGCAGTATGACGGCAGCAGGTGAGGAATACGCGAGATTTGTAAATCTTTAGCATTTTGAAGTAAAAAACACACAGTCGGATATTATATTGATCGGCAATCAAACTTCCTGTGGAAGCTTGCGGTTGCCAACGTTTCACCAAACTTGTGGATTAGCCCTGTAACGCTGGTTCTTTTTGGTCGCAATCCGGCTCTCCCCGCCTAGCAAGGTGGCTCATTTTGCACGTGCGGCCATGGTTTATCTTATCCCGCAAGGCTGTGTCTTTTTTCCAGGAATGATTGAGTGATTATTGACTGTAAGGTTTAACACGCCGACGCAACGCAAGCGATGAGGCGCGCGGTAGTGGAGGACGGCGAGGTAATTTTGGCCACTGGGGATCTTTAATGTGCGCCGAAATCTTGTACACACGGGGATTTGTGCTTTTAACCTCCACCAGAAAAGCGGCCGCCGTGCCTGGGAATGGAACCCGCGACCTCGTGCTCAGCAAGCCAGTACACCTCCTTAGCCACTGAGCCACCGCGGCTGGTTTTCTAGGAGGGTGATCCCCGCCACCGCCTCGCGCATTTTTCTGATACCGATTTTATGTATCTCACAACGCACTTGCTTGGCACAGATCTATGGATTTTCTCTTAAAGAGGGGGGTTGGTCAACGTACTGCCAATCGCTGCTTATTGAGCTTGCTTTTTTTTAATTGACCTGTGTCCACGAGCTGTGGATGTATTAAAAACACTATTTATTTTGTATTGGAAAAGTGGAGTCGTGACAGTCACCTATATGTTTTGGAAGAGAAGTAGATTCAAATATTCGGCCCCGTGAAAATGCAGCGTCTCCATCAGCTGTTTTAACTGCGGTGGTTTTAACTGTGCTGATTTGAAGCTGCTACACAATGAAAAGCTTCCAAACGGCGGGAGTGCCGTCCGTTAGGTGGGTCAGACCCTTGTCATGCTACAAAGCGGCTAAACGAGAGAGAATAGATCGGACAGGACGCATGTGCAGATCGAAGCCCCCAATCATCGTACGTTAAGGGTGCTTCCGCAAGTGCGACACAACCAATTTCCCTGTGTAATCTTCCTTCTATATTCGATGCCAGAAGAAGGCACAGTAGAAATATGTCACCTCCCGGCAATGAAGATAGCCGGTTGATGACCGGCGGGAAGAGGTTGTGTCGTGATTGTGGGATCAGCCTAGCAGACGACGGTTGCACTGGTGGGACCGTTCTTCGCACGCGAACTGCGCGATATACTATCGCTTGTCCCCCTGTCCACCGGCTTGTGAAGTCTCCGACACTATTTTTAAAAATTCGGCTGCTGTAGATATTAATGACCGAATGTGCAAAGGTGGTGCGCATGAAGTGCAGCTACAACGACGGCTAGTAAAACAGCATATTTAGCGGACACTGCGTAGACTAAAAAAAGGAAACTTGGGGACAACCATAAGTACTTTCGATAACAATAAACGTTTAACAACGCTCAATTACTATCGATAGAAAACCCTTCAATTCAATTATGACAAACGATTGCTTCTGTTTTGGGCTGATAATGAAGAAAGTGCTCACGTGGTGAGATTTAAACACGAGTAATGCACCAAGCCTACGAACGAAAGAAGATGTCGAGGCTCAAGTTAAAACGCCTACCCCCTAGTACGTTTGCCCGCAGGCATTCGGCGGCAGATGTATGAAGGCATACATTACGGACAGTTGTTCGACAGGCTTCCACAAAATCTGTTTTAAATGCAGAGCATTTCTTTAACTCACGATGTCACCCGGCGTTGGCGTTCCTCGGCGTCCGCAACAGCCGTTCCAGGTGCGCCCTCTCCCCCACTCCTCCTCTCCCGCATCACGCTACCCTCGTCGCTCTCAACAACAGGTCCGCACCCCTCCCCTACACTATATAAAAAATAATGCTTACCGGCGCCTGGTTTCGATCCCACGACCTGCGGGCGGAATGCAAGGTACATGGTGCTCTACCCACTGCGCCACAAAACCGACACAGACTGGAAGGCTACGAACGCTCCTTATATCCTGGACACATTCAAACTACGTCAAGAAGCTGCTGATACAACGCATTCACTACCTGTGGGTGGAACGCGAGGTACATGGTGCTCTTCCCACTCCGCCACAAAACCGACACAGAATGAAAGGCTACGAACGCGCCTTATATCCTTGACTCATTCAAACTTTTTTACTATGTTCATACCTTCGTTAATGCAGTTCTGGTCAGGACGTGCGGAGTGGGTGTCACGGTGGCGTTCCAGCACTCCGTCATAGGACTGTCAGGGCCGCAGTGCGGGTTCTGTGCGCACACGGAGTCCAGGCAGCGTCCGTACCGCATCTCTGACATTCCCATGTGGCTCAAAAGCCCAACCGTCACAATGATGCCTAGCGTCATAGAGCATGTTGCTTGCAGCTTTGCGCTAACCATCTGGCCTGCGTTCTTGAGGCAAACGATTACTAAACACTTCAACGTACTTGCTGGACACAGCAACGAGCCGGCATTGCACGCGCAATATATAGGGCGGTTGCATGTTCAAGAATTGACGCCCTCTATAGGCTGGTTCTGGTTTTGGAGGAATATGCACCATCGCAAAAATAAACAGAGCGTCCGTGATATCAGCATTTCAGTGGATATATGCATTCTGAGAGGCTAGCTATAATCATTCTCGCACGCCAGCCTTCCTCACGCCCGAACATTCATCCGCGTAGTCACCTTTTGTTTACACACTTGTGCTCCCGCTTTCTGCTTATCTGGTCGGCGTTTTTTAATGCAGAGGCTGTGAGAGGGAAATTACCGAGAAAGCTTGTTGATTATATTCTTTCGGAAGGGAACGCAAGCTTGAAGCGCTCCGCAGAAGGCAGTTTGCGACCAATCTACCCGTTCCGCCTCTTGAGAAACTCGCCCTATCGGTACTACTCTAAGGATTCCAATATAGGCATGATGCGCTGATGCAGGCCACGCAAGCAGCAACGCCCGTTTTTTTTCTCTTGTGGTTGGGGGCGTCATTTCTATTGTGAAAGACGTAATGCTCATCACGGCCTGGGTTGGTAGCATTTCCTTCACGCTAGTGTCGGCGCCCTCTCCGAAATACCAAACGCCGGGATTCTCACGGTTCAAACACATCCGCTGCTGTGGCTCAGTGACTAAGGCGTCGCACTGCTGAGCACGAGTTCGCGGGTTC
Organism: Haemaphysalis longicornis; assembly: GCA_013339765.2. NCBI lineage: Eukaryota > Metazoa > Arthropoda > Arachnida > Ixodida > Ixodidae > Haemaphysalis > Haemaphysalis longicornis. The sequence continues at coordinate 3,785,012 of CM023458.1, forward strand.
GATTCCCATCCGCGGCGGCCGGTTTTCTGATGGAGGCGAAAGGCAAACACGCCCATGTCTACGAGATTTCGGGGCACGTTAAGGATCCCCAGGTGGTCAAAATTAGGCCGGAGCCCTCCGTAGGCGTGTTAAACCCTTCAATAAATCAAATAATCAACCAAATGGTTAAAACACCGGCGCCCACACAAAGAAGGCATCTAGGATAACATCATGATAACAAACGCCGGAACGAACGAGCAATTTGTGTGGAGCAGACAAATGTCGTTCGTCGCGGTTACTGTAGCCACCCAAACAGACTGCAGATAATAAAAAAGGCAGCGAAGAACCCATGCATTATTCACGGCTAAATTTTTTTGCGCCGTGTCTTAGTGTCAGCAACACAGATCGTTGGCACGGCACGCTGCACGTATGGGGTGATGCCTGGCCGAGAAATTGCAACGTATTAATCGACACGCTTCTTGGGAAAAGGGCTGCGCTCACGGCGTCCTCTCTCATTGAAGAATGCCTATAGCGCCAAGTGTAGCAGTCAGAAGCGGCCGGTTATTCGGAAGGCCCTCTGGGCAGGCGGCACTGTAGCAGGCTGCCAAAGGCACATCACATCTGATTTTAAACCGGCCTGCAGCACACTCTAATGCTAGAGTGAACAAATTGTATTTCGTGTCAAGTTATTATCCAGTCCCAGCCGCACCATAGCAATGTTTTGAAGGCGCCCGAACGAAAGCCACGCTGCGTAGGAATGATAAGCATAAACAAAAGTGGGAAGAGCGCACCCAAGGGTATTTCTGGTTTTAAATTTTACAACCAAATTGTCCGGATATAATCATCGGAATTGACATCTTCTAACCTTTATCGCCTCAAATAATTATTATCTGTTGGAGCCTTTCCTTACCAATTCATTACTCTGCATGCCTTGTTTTTCTGGTCGGCGGCGGCATGACGCACAATGAAATTGCCTGTTCATAACCCATGCAGGGCGGTGACGCTTTCGTTGATCAAAGGTCGTGAGCAGAGGCAGTGAACAGAAAGTTTACGCGCGACAAATATTTTGGTACTGCAGCACTGTGCCGTCCACAACGGCGCTGATTTTCGAGCGACGAAAATGAGTCAAAATATTGAGAAAATACCCCTCACAACAATGTCTCATTATTCATTTCTTGATTACTTTGTATATCTATGGAATCTGAGTGGAGGTGTTATCTCTTAACCTATCTGTTCAAGACACCGGCTGACAAGAAGGGCCTTGTGTGTTTGGTGTTATATAAACTTAACTTGGTTTATTTATCCCAGCTTGAAGGTCTCACGGTTTTTTTGTCTGTCTTGTTATTTTCTATTTATCGCCGGCGTAATGATCCGTCTGCAGCCTATCGGTTATGTAACGATGTATTTTCAGTCAGTTTCTAACCAATATACCTAACATTAACGCGCAAAGGCTATGTCACCAATGTGTTTTGCTGCAATGTCGGTTGCGCTCTACCCCTTTGCAGCAAAGATAGGCTTTAAGGATGGTAACATTTCTTTGTTGTCATAGCCGCCAAGGAGAAAGCCACTTTTTTACTCGTGGCCCAAAGTGCGCACAAAATTGTCGCGAACCTCCAGTGACGTGAAATGTTCTAGAATTGGCAGCAGCAGCCTTTTCCAATACATTTCGTGGAAAGTGGTTTAATTAGAATACGCTATGTTTTTTTGCCGCTTGTACGGCAATTTTTGTAAGCATCAAAATAGTGGTGACTTTTTTACGCTTAACATTAAAACTGTAGTCAATCCTTTATTGTAGCAGAAACTACGTGTATGCAAGGCCAAATTAATCCATTATAGCTATGCACTGGTCCTCACCCCCACTGCGCTGCAGAAGCATTAAAAGCAATTTTCTTTGATGTTGTCTGTTTATTGATTATTTTTAGGTAATGCCCATGGGCCATCACTCCAAGATAATTTTCTGATGGTTGGGGGATATGGCGACAGCGGTTGATGCTAAGGCCTAAATCGTTCAGGTAAGGTTCTGAGATGAAAAGCGCTGAAACACCTGGAAAATTGCGCTGGTTATGGCAATGTGGGCTATTGGGAAATAATCACAACATACATTTGAGGCGTTTTTTTTTCGAAATGAGTTGATCCACAAAACGAAACTAGGTCGGATAAAACAGCAGTAGATGAGAAAAACTCGGCAACTTTCCCCTAAAAAAGGGGTGGCAAGAAAATAGTTGAGCTAACGCTCTGAAAACACACAACTTAGATCGTAGTTTGTATCGAAAATTAAGCAGATTCGATTCTGTCACGGAATAAAATGAGCCACATTAATTCGCCCAATAGAAGTTTTGCTTCTGGATTGACTGTTCAGACTGTTTCCGGGTGTTTGCGGAAATTTTTTTTTTTGCTTTTTCGAGCTGGCGTATCATGAGTTCAGATGGCCATTAGGAGATCGGTCAAAGATCAGTCGCCAGATGTCAATGACGCAGTAATCAGACAAAGAAATGAACGAAATGAAACTGAGAGTTCTGCAACAATGATTTCACTTCGTATCACCCGTCCCTACAAAATACCTATTGTTAAATTTATTTTAATTCCTATATCTGCTATTTAAGAACTTCACTTAATTACCGCCGCTTACAAGCTCTGGCGAATACCCCGGTCTGAAGGTACGAACCACTTCATTAAGATGAAGAAGAAGATAAGAGCAGCCTTCTTGTGAAGTGTTTAGGAAATTCACGGCAAAGCACTGAAGAGCTCGCTTGCTTTTTGAGTGCCTTCAGGCATGCCGAAGAAATTTTCATAGGGAAGAATTCGAGAAGAGCTGCTACTGGAGCCAAGAGGACTCACCTGCTCTACTGTTCTTAAAGCCCTGTTGCATATTTTAACGCTTTTCGACCAAAACCTAATCGACAGTGCTTGAAAGCCAATAAAAATAGTTTTCATAAGAATTCCGCATCAACTTGAGCTTTTCAATTATTATGAGCCATATCAAATCTTATCACCCCACTAATGCTGAAATTCATGGCATATTTTTAATTAAGTGTGGCCTTCAACTTATCTTAGCTGATAATACAAAACCTTGGGGGCGTTGCATATAGGTCAGGTAACAGGGTGCATCTAGATCATTTCGAAAAAAACGCCCCATTTATCCGTTTATGCGGAGATAATAACCAGAAGCAAACATTCTGGATTAAATTACCTGATGTCAATTCTACCCACGAGTTTGCGGTATCGACTTCTGCTTTTTCTAATCTGGATCTGCTATGTCAAATATATTTGAAAATGAAAGCATGTTGTTTCGAGAATCCCATGGTATAAGTCCAAAATTTGTGATATAAATAAAGGAAAGAACACATTTTGGGCTCAAAATTTTGGGTCATTTTCTATGAAACTAATTGATGGGATGTCCATATTTCCATTACCGTGGAAGTAAGCAGGAATGTGGAAACTGCCCGCGGCGGGATAAAATGGACATGATGGCCTTCAACAGTAAACCGCTGTTTTTGGCGACACTGTACATGGTAATGTAAGAGGCGTAACAGTATTCTAAGACCCCCTACAGCTTATGATGGCGGACAATATATTTCGCTACCATTCCCGCATCACACAGCCCATGGTCACGGCGTTCTATTTTGTATGGACGTGGCACATAAGTAGCGTGCCCCATAGCAAGTGGTGGTCACGCGGCGGTGGTGGCTGTATTGAAAGTTAAAACGAAAATATATAATTTAGGTTAAAAACTGGAGACCAGTTGTGGCAAGAAAATGGATTAAAAAAATACTCGGATAGAAAACGCATGGTCGCGTTACATTGTAACTAACACGTAATGTTTAGATTTGGCGAATAACACCGGGCCGCACCCGGGTATGTTATTCTCAACGAGATTCACGCCACGGTCTTTTTCGAGCTTTGACGCTTCCAATCCTCTCATCGCTGTCAATTTACCAGTGTCCTTGCGCCCTTGAATCTACGCCCTTAAAAGTACCAATGCCAGTACGTAAGCTGTTCACAAACAGCTGGGTGTCGATGTGGTTGGCTTTGAGTTTGTGTTCGGCCGAACGTGTTATGATATCGTGTGCGTGTTGACAGATCGTGGGTACGCGTCGTAGTCGTCGTCGGCGTTATTTAGATTAAAGGCAGATTTGTTCATGTTTGGTAGGCGTCGTGGCGTATGACTGCCGCATTGTTCGGGTGTCACATCAGGCGGATATGTTTCGCAGAGGTTTGCTCCAAGCCGCAGCAGAAAGTGACGCCGCACGCTGACGATTCACGCTTATATGTCTCACTTTCTGATCGAAGACAGCATAAGAACGGAGTGGATGATCTCGTATTTGCTGTTTAAGCTCTGCCGTGACAAGGAAGAATGGGAAACAGCACAGCCATATAGGTTCAGGTTGGCCCTAGTTCTAGTTCGCTATAGCTTCAGGTTGGCCTTAGTGAGCGGGGGCACGCGAGCACACCGATCAGTTCGGACTGGTTTGGTCACTTCTCACACGTGCGCTCAAGTAAACATGGTTTGGAGAGACTAGTCTTCTTTCGACACTGATTGCACGCATACACACTTCCGTTCTGCGCTGCAGCTCCCGGTAGGATTTGGTGGGTTCTAACACCTAAGCTACAGTGCAGGCAATATGGGCAGTTTGGTTCAGCTGGACACTTGCGGAAGGCACGCGTGCATATCACCGCAACAAGGAGTAGAAAGGGGCTCGGGCATTGTCGCGTCGTGGCACTTCGTCCTCAAGCACGGTTGCGTCGTTGACGGCTTCCGTTTTTAGTGCGCCGAACTTAATCTCCGGATCATGTGGTTTCACGGCGCAGCGTTTCTTGTTGTAACCTGGTCGACTAAGGGGACACCAAAGGCAAATGAGAAGTAATAAACAGCAAAGCAGAGGGGCGAAATATCGCGAAAGCATTCCGAGATGGTGGGAGACCTTCTCTTCCGGCGGCGACGTGCTACGAGATAGGAAAGAGAACGGTAATGGTACTGAAAGTAGAGCAAGCAAGAAAGCTTAGGCCGAAAGTACCTTCGATAGAACGCTAGCGTACATCACCCGCATTCATGCGTTCGCTCATACGGCGATAACCTCGTGAGACGCAGCAGGCGTTCGCCGGCAACCAGAAGACTGCAGTCCTCCCTGGGCGCAAATATCGCTTTAGGGTGTATTGTAATCGGGGAAAAACATTATTTCCAAGCGCAAGATCAATTCCAAAAACGCTCTGTTTATTTTAGGCAACCTGGACGTGTGGACCATGCGCTCACGAAGACAAAAATGCTGCTAGGCTACGAGAGATCGAAAGTGGAAGGGCCGTAAGCCGCTGGGTAACGGCTATTCGTCAACAGGAACGCTTCTATCTCATTCGGCCGCTGTCTGGGCAACTAGCGAGGCGCGTCGAAGGGGAAACCAGGGCAACGCAGCAGTCCGATTCGGTTCTTTGCAAACCGTGAGAAGTGGCCAGTCTCTGCGTAACGCGAGTATAAGAGAAGACACTCATGCGTTCACCACATGGCGCTTTCCCACGTGGTGGGCATTGCACCGCACTTGTTAGGAATGGTGACAGCGGAGGGCAGTGATGAGAGTCCTGCTGAGGAATTGTAACCAGTGGGCGTGGGGAGTAAACAGCAGCGGAGTATAGCACAACTTGCGGTGCCCAGGGTGCTTGCAGAGATGTAGAATTGTTCAGTGCTTGTGGCACTACTCCACGGATCACATCGCTTAGGAACTGGCTTAAGGATGAACACACCACTTTTACTTGCATTTTCCCAATGTCAGTTGTTTTTACGTGATGTTGACATTCACATCAATGTAAAAATCTCGCAGTCAGCGTAAACTTTCATAATTTTTTTATTGCTGCGTTATTACAGCGGAAGTGACGGCTGTACAACGATTCTGCCTTTATTTGTCGTGGCATTCAAATGGAGAGGCGAGGTAACAGGTCAGGTCTAGGCAAAGATGGCTGTCTCACTCCAGCGAGTAACCGCCGGTCACAAGCACTTAAGCCGTTGTGTCTTCGAGCTAGCAGATGACCAAGCAAGAGGGAGTATCTTCTTCTCTCGGGGATACTACAAAACACGGCGACCAGTGTACACCTCAAATAGGCGAATAGTTGGCTTAACTCATAACGATACCTAAGCTGCATAATTGATGTGAAACTGTTATTGCATTCCGGCAGAAGATGCGACAGCGACCTCAAGGTTTTGCGAATGTATGCGTAAAATAAGTGGAATTTTGTGAGATTTTACGGGACTATACATGCGTTCATTAGGCAAAACTGGGCAGTCAACGCACAAAAATTCTGACTGTATGGGCTCCAGGAACTAAAGGCGCAAGAAAGAGCACTTAAGGCGCAATACATCAATAGATCATTTGCAGATGATTACGTTCCCAAGTTTTGGGAACGATCGCTTAATAAAATTTGGTCAATTTTTAAAAACAATTTGGTACACTTGTCTTTGTGCCACGTCGCCCGCCTAGTATCCCTCGGTAACAATCCTTGTTTTTTCGTGTTAATGCCGTGAATTCGCTCTCATCAGGAAAAAGTTGAAAGTAACGGGCTGCGAGGTAGCTGGAGACGTGATCGGCGGATTTATGTAGCCTCTGATGTGTAGATCATCGACAGCGTGAGGCACCTTAGATACAGATGCCATCCGACTCCAGCGTGATCTTAACTGTACGTGGTGGGGTTCGGTTGAATGAATTAGGGTGAGGGGAAACAGCAATGAAGTGACTACGACACCGTCTAGTCTACCCTTTTCTGCATCGTTGTAAGAAATGGGTCGTTGGCGATTGGCATAAAATGATGCCGTCATTCCAGGCACTCCGATATCCATGGTTTTATACTGCACCTGAAACAGTGGTCTTAAATAGCGGCCAGGATTCCTGCATGGAGGACAGAGTCGAAGGCCGCTTTGATGTCCCAGGAAATGGCGTTTGTTTTGCTGACAGAGTTGATTTATTCTTTAATAGAACACACCAAAACAATGATGTTATCAGTAGCTTATCTGCACTAGGAGAAGCCACTCATTTCTTATGAAGAACATTTTTCGTCTGCCCAAAAAACCATGTCACCTGTGAATGTACAATATATTTTTATTAACGTTTAAACCCCAAGGAGCGATGCGATAGGCCAGAAAGATGCGTAGCTTCTTGGCGCTTTCGTCGTATTTAAAAGTGTAACACTTTTTGAAACAATCAACTCCCTTATCCCTTCAGCTTTTTTTAATGTTAAAAGAGAGTTATAGAGGAAGCAGCTGAGGAAGCCGGAACACAAGTTGTAGCGCCTTATAGCTGACGCCGTCATAGTCTGGTGTGAAGCCCATGAATAGAGGCCATTGAAAGCTCTTTTATTGTAAAATAATTGTGAAGGGATGGTTCTGACACTCTCGAGTTCGCAAAGGAGGACACACGTACAAGGCGTGGTGCCGGCATTGATGGCGTTGAGACGCCTGCAATATTCCTTGGAGACCAAAAAAGACGTATACCCGTTGCCCCGCATCGATGATGCCCTTGATTCCGTTCACGGCGCTCAATATTTCTCATGGATCGACCTGCGTTCAGGTGATTGGCAAATTACTGGGAACAATACGAACCGATAGAGAAAACCGCGTTTATTACAACAGACAGACTTTACCAGTTTAAAGTCATGCCTCTCAAGTTATGCAATGCGGCAGCAACCTTCGAGCGCATGATGGACTCGCTTCTCCATGGCCTTAGGTGGAATACGTGCTTGTGATATCTTGATGATGATGTCGTTTTCCCCCAACATTCGAAAGCCACCTTCAAAGCCTCTCCGCAGTTCTCGGGATTTAGCGTTCCGCCAGCCTTCAACTTAACCCATCAATATGCCATTTTCGATGGCGACAGCTAACCATCCTTTGTCATCTCTATGACGACACTGATATTCAGCCCGACCCTATAAAATCCGTGCCGTCAGAGAATTTCCCCAACCTATGTTTGCGACAGATGTCCGCAGTTTCATCGGGCGGTGTTCGTGCTTGCGGCGCTTTATTAAGAACTTCGCCGATGCCGCCCCACCACTAACGGACCTACTGAAAGAGAACGCACCCTCTTCTTGGGAACCTCTGTAAGCAGAAGCTTCTTCTACTCTCATCACCCTGCTAACCACACCTGCCATCTTGGCAAATGTCGACCCATTTGCCCCTTCGGAACTCCGCACAGACGCAAGCGGCTACGGCATCGGAGCTAGCCTCGCATCAAGAACAGGACCGTCACACCCGAGTGATTTCCTATTCATGCCGCCTTCTCTCTTCTCTCGGAGCGGAACTACTCAATACCTGAACGTGAATTCCTGGTTCTTGCGTAGGGCGTAGCAAAATTTCGCCCATACCTATGCGGCCGACCGTTTTCTTTGGTCCCTGACCACCATGCACTGTCCTGGCTTTTGTCTTTACGAGATTGTACTGGCCGCCTCAGACGTTAGGTTCTGCGGCTCCAGGAATACACGTTCTCTGTTGTGCACAAATCAGGAAAATTGCACCAAGACGCAGACTGCTTCTCCCATTATCCCGTCGATCAGGCCAACATCATCTTCCATGACACCGACTCCGTCTTTTAAGTGCGAATGCACTTCTTAAGCGAGGCTGAATCGTCCGCCGCCGTAGTCCGCATAGCAACAGCTGCGGGTGCGCGCGCTCCTCGTCTTCCTCCTCGTCTTCCCTAGCAACGGGGGGAGATGGGCGCCCGCTACTCTCCTCCTCCTCTCTCCGCTCAGTGACTGCGGGTGTTGGGCGCCTCCTCATGGCACATACCCACGTGAGGGATTGACCAGGAATGGGGCGTGAGAAGGGCTAATGCACCCGCTTAAAGGAGTACTGACACGAAATTTCAAAGCTGAGATAACTATGTAAAACGCTTCCTTTTTATTAGGAGATATCTCTCAGCAAGTTTTAACAGCAACCGTTCAGCGATCGGGCGCCTCCTCTCCCCTAGCAACGGAGCGGAGCGGAGGGGAGCGCGCCTAGCAACGGCGCGACCGACGATGGCGGATAGTTCGCAGGCAACGGTACCAGCAACAACGAGTGAAATACAATCCTGCACGACCATTTCACCCGTCGCTGAAGGTCACGTCACCGCGGGAACTTCGAATACTTCGTCGTCGGTCGAAGACAAGGCTGCGAAGCGGAGGGCCTGCGACGCCGAACGAAAGCGGACGAAGCGAGCTGCCGATCAGAAACTGCGAGCGCGGGAAGCTGCGGCCCAACGTCAACGGCGACCTGCGGAGTCCGAAATGCGAGCGCGGGAAGCAATCAAGTACAACGACAACACAAATAGGTGTCTGTGAATAAATGCATCTTTCTTTTAAGTGCGAATGTAACCGTGCATTCGCACTTACACACTCTCCCCCTCGGGGAAGTGCGAGGGAATTTTTTTTGCCATCTCCGATTTGCACCATGTAGCCGATGAACAACGCCGCGACGACTCCTTATGGTCCCTACTCGACACTCTCTCCTCTAACCTCTCGGATCCATCGTGCCGCCTTTATTAACGCCAAAAGTGTACGCTATATCGACGAAATCTCTCTTCCGACGGACCTGAGCTGCGACCAGTCGTATCAAAACATCTTCGCCTAGACATACTTGAACAGTTCCACGATCATCCCACTGCTGGACATCTTGGCGTAGCTCGCACATACGACCGTATCAAGCGTCGTGTGTTTTGACCGGCTTTATACTGTGCTGTGAAACGTTACGTTAAATTAACGGCTGCATTACCTGCGAACGCCGCAAAACACCAACTTCTCTCCTAGCTGGGCCCCTTCAACCATTGGACGTCCCATCCGAACCATTTTTCCGTTTTGGGATCGACCTCTTGAGGCCAATTCCTACGTCGACCGCAGGTAACAAGTGGGTTATGGTGGCCACTGATTATGCGACCCGGTAGCAATAACCCGTGCTCTTCCTAGCAGCTGCGCAACATACGTCGCCGACTTTCTCCTCAACGACGTAATTCTCATCCAAAGAGCCCTTAAGCATCTGCTTACTCAGCGAGGTCCGCTACTTCCTTTCCAAAGTAATCGATGCTATTGTGCGATCGTGCTCGACTAAAAATAAATTGGCAACCGCTTACCATCCCCAAACAAATGGCTTAAGAGAGTGACTCAATGCAAACCCTGACCAACACGTTAATTATGTACGTCTCCCACGACCACCGTGATTGGAACGCTGGTCTGCCGTACGTAACCTTCGTGTCCAATTCCGCTTGCCACGACACTGTGGGGTATTCCCCGTTTTACCTGCTATACGGTCGACACCCCAATGTCCCATTGGACACTTTGGTTGCGTCTGCGGCAAGCCCCACTGAATATGCCCGCGACGTGCAGCGCCAAGGCAGACGCGGCTCGTCAAATTGCAAGCACCCTGTCTTAAGACATCCCAGGCCTCCAGCAAGCTTCCCTACGATAAGCAAGTTCCACAGCCAACTTTCATTCAGGTACCCTAGTGCTTCTGTGGACACCTACGCGTCGTGTAGGTCTCTCCGCTAAACTCTTCTCTCGCTACTCTGGCCCTTATCAGTCGTGCGCCAAGTCACTGATGTGGTTTACAAGATATCACCACTCCTGCCCTCGCCTGCAGAGCCCCCAACAGACATTGTGCATGTTGTGTGGCTCAAGCGATAAGTTTGCCCGAGCCTAACAGCTTCTGTAAAAGGCGCCGGGATGGAGCCTCGTCACAGGCGGTTATGTTACCCGTCGGTGTTGTGAATGACGATGACGACGAGGATGGACGTTTTTGTGCTCACGAAGGAAGACGGGGATCACGTCAGATTCTGGCCTGCGTTGCTATCTACAGTAAATACTGAGATGAGTGTGAATACATTGTGTTACCTCTTCTTTCATCCTCGGAAAAATACAGTGATGTACATAGCACAAGCACGCACATTATTTTTAAAAGCATTTTTTTCTTCAGATTACGCGCGGTGTTACAACAAATACATCTGTTTCTCGCTTGCTTGAAGGAGAGTAGCAGTTGGCATTGGCACCACGAAAGCCTCCATAAATATCCCGGAGATATATTGTCTGACCGCAGCGAAACCACATAACATCACAGCGTTCCCACTGGTGACCACGAACCTCAAGGCGACGGCACACAGTTAGGACTACTTATCAAACGGTGGGACATAAATCGCCAAGTGTCGAATTCAGGCTATTTGTTTCTTTTGAATATGAAAGCAAATATTCGATGTTCTCAAAAAAAATCTTATGTCAGCAATTAACAATTTCATGTTTGACAAAACAGCTGTGGTTTGATTTGGTTTGACGACTAAGACATTTCTCGTTTTGTTTTGTTTCCGTTGATGTGTTTTAGTAGGTTGGTTATATTCTTTTCTACGTTTTAAAGCATGAATTTTTAAATATTCCTGCAATATTTAGTCGAATTCTTTCGACAAACATTTTGTTGTAAAATGGTTTTTAAACCTTTGCTTTTCCGGCGTCAATTAAGCTTGCAGTTGATATTTGCGATATTGCAAAGCTGTTTTTATATAGTGGGGTGCTTCCAACAAGTGTGGCTGTTTATCTTACAAAATATTTGGCACGGACGTTGGGCCGTCCATGTAAGATGATGACGCAAAAATTTCTTGTCTTGCAACCCTCTTAATTTATTTGACCCCTAGCGTATGAAGCTAATTGTAGAGAGCGCTGGCGTCAGACACGTAGAAAACCACAAAATCCATTGCTGATCCTTCGTCGTTTCGGTATGAACAAAGCCCCTGAGTATGAGCAAGCACTTTGGGAAAAAACTTTGCACTGGAGTATTATGATAACCTTCAGCTATTAAAATGATGCCATTCTTGTAGTACATCGAAGCCTAACCTGCTTTCTTCTAAATCAACATGTAAGCCATCACACAAATGTGGATTGTTGACGTCTTTTACGCCGCCAAGACCCAAACTACCGCCTAGTATTGAACTTTTATTCCTGGCTATATTTTTGTTTTTAACATAGCGTGATTTTGAAGAAAAAAAAAGATTCCTTGCTGCTGCCTAATCCTAATTAGCTTGATAAAGATAACCGTAAAAACACGTAATGGCATACCGACACAGGTATGTTTGACATATTAACGCTTCAGCGTTATAGATATCACGCTCCGGAACTTGTTTTACTTTGCGAGAACCACAACTTGGATCGTCAAGAAAAGGAGAACAACACCGCTGATGTGTTTTGGGCAATGAGTATATTTTGCGTCCTTGATACAGAAATAGGGGTGCTGGAACGCGACGCCGGACCACTAGGGCTAACTTAGGTGATTTATGAGTAATCAAGTGAGCAGACACAACTACGCATAAATGTGAATGAGTGTGACGGCGCTAGCCAGGAAGTTAGTCTCGAGGTTATGTTGCGTAGCCTTTAGAATAATTCAAGCAAGGGCACATACCCCCGGAGCTCAGCATGATGGAGATATGTTGGGACTTGGTTTGGATGCGTCATAAAAAGGCTTTGAAGAGATGGCCACATAACATAAAAAAAGAAACCAATGATGCAGTACTTTCAACTGCAATCTTTTTAGAAAACAAACTCATAGAGCAGTTCCTCCCATACCCCGGTGGTGTTCAGCAACAAAATAAAGGCATGCTAATCATCATCACTATACCTTTCTTCCGAAGATCACTAATTCGCCGCGGGTTAAAAGACCAACATACCACTGAAAGAAATTGACCCCAATCTCCCGCCACACCACTTCGAACCACTCAAGAACCGACTATTTTCCTTTGCGTTTTTGTCTGGGCCTAACTTTACTGTTTGAAAAGCATTATTCACAAGAGTAAACCTCGAGGAACATTACAATTCGTATGATATTGCTCCGAAGAAGTGTCAGTTCAACGGTAGAACAGCCAAAGGATAGTCGTAAAAAATTCAGGTGGGGTATAGTCGCAGTAGTGCACTAGTACCGAGTTTACGTTGATGTTGTTTCTTTGTGCGAGTTTCAATACTCAGAGAGATCAATCCCCAAAGAATAGTACATACCCTCTGAGCTTTTTAGGGTGGTGATTGTCTGCCGATTTGTAGTTTCGAACGAGTTCAAACTGTTACTACTTCCACCCAGGTAACAAACAATCATTATGAAAAATATGTTTATGGAGAATCTAATTATACACAAAGTATATCCCCACTGATTTGATCATACTTATCTAGGTTCATTAGTCTACGTTTCCGCGAAGTTTCGTTGAAGTTTTCAACATTAAAAATTGAATATTCGCCTTTTTACAGCTCCTACACTGCTTCAACACGCCCCAACCTGTTTAAGAACCCCAGAGTGTGCTTCCAAGTTCTTGACGCAAAGCACTGATGAAATGTCATCGTCCCCTTTGAGGGAAGATATAATGATTTCTTCAGTCTCGTCTAAGACTTATAGGCAATTACTGAACATAAGGCGTGTATTTAAAATATTTAATGTCCTAATTCGCATTTTCGCAAACCGATCGACCACTATAGACGTTTAGCTGCGCCTTACTTGATTAGCACGATTCAGGCGCTACATGTATTACAGGAGACCCCGATACCAAGCCTAATCATTATATGGCTTATATTATTATGTCAGAATATTATAAACCATAAGTTTGATTTACTTGGAATCGGGGTCTCCTGTATCAGCAATTCAATTTTTTTGCCGTAGGACTACGTAATTTTAGAACACTGTGGTGCAGATCTGTCACGAAGGTTTTATACTAAGCTAGCATACTAAGCTTCTTCAGCATTGCCTATGAAAATGCTCAGGCTCTGTGGAGTCACTCTGTAAAAATAGATCGGACACATGCCGGAATTTTTAAACATGGCCCTGTAACAAGAAGGGTACCCAAAAGCCCAGAAACGCTGAAAGAAAGAACCCTTATATATGAACAATGCATAGAACGAAGTAAGAAAGGAAATAGAAAAAAAAAACTTTCGGGTATATATTTGCCTATTTCTTTTAAGCGACATTTCAAGGAAAGAAGAAGATTCTTACAGTAAACGTAGAAAGTATAAAACACTATAGTTTTTTTATGGAAACCACCTAAAAGGACTTGGAGAATTTCTTCCCATCAGGCTCAGCAACATACAAGTTTGGAAAAATGTCTACTTTCAGTGTTAAGGCCATAGTTATTCCTTGCTTGTTGCTTCCTTTTGTGGTGATTGCGCAGTTTGATCTTGGATATGAAACAATCCGGCGGTGCTTCCCAACTCACCTCCGATGCAGACTACTGGGGCGGCCATTCATTATTGACACATCGCAGTACGTAGACAATCTTGTTCTAATTTCTTGTGAAATAACTGAATTTTATATGGTTATATACCGGTAGTTATATTTCCAGCTTCAATATAAATGTTTTAGAGGGTCAGCTGCATGCGACACCCCTTTGAATGAGTAAGTGCTCCCAAAGTTCGTTTAAAACATCGGAAACTATAAGCAACCAACCCTACTCTATCACAATGCCTCAAAACGTTTCCTTCGATTACGTGACATTAAGTTTTTCTCCATGTACAAGTTTTTTGTTTAGTTTTCCTTCCCCAGCAATGCGTTCGCGAAACCTTCATATATTTTTTCGTGTACTTAATGGCAGTTTTTTTTCTCACAAGGAAGAATGCCTTGTATAAATTGGAGAACTGTACAATAAATTCGTATTATCATGCAAAGTAACTTTATCTGCAGTGTGACTCTAATAGTATTGGCCAGGTAGGAGGCGCAATCAAGTGATTTCCTAATGCAGCGTCTTGATTTGCTGCTTTTAAAAAAATTTAAAATAATTGCCTAAATCTTTATAACTTTACAAAAAGTTAGAATACAATATAATTATCTTCCTATGAGAATAATTGCGAACCAGGTGTTTACTGTGAAAAGTCATTTTTTGAGATAAAATTGGGCGCTGCTTTGACAGGAGCTAATAGACTATTTTGTAAAGGCTACCTGAAAGCTGAACAAAACGAGAGAATATTGGCCGTTCACTAACGATGTACGTAGCCGAATCATGCATGAACTGTCCCCTCGAATCAAGCATTATTTTCTACTTGAACGTCGTAAACACCGGATTTGAGATATTTAAATATCTTGAATAATATACCTTCGCCGCCTACCAATTCTTGTCCACAACCCCCTTTATAATTTCTCAAGGTGAGTAGACTTGTAAAGTGTAAAGCACTTTCCCTGCAAACGGTATGAGGCTCAACCTTTTATTATACTACCTTTGCTTCTAGCGCAAAGTTTATGAAAAAGCTGAAATCAAAAGTAATAATTATATGCAAAAAAAAGCCATGTACCAAGTTTGTATTTACAATTTTTTAGTGTGTATTTATTGCTAAACAAATATATTTTCATAATTTCTACCTGTCGCTGATGTATATCAGAAAAAAAGACGGGTATACGAATGGTAAATCAGTACTCTCCAGTCAGGTGTTTGCCCTTTTGTCTTTACAGTTGGTTGTTAACAAAAACAACTCTGCCTAAATTAGTTCTTTACTTGTATTGCCTCATCTCACCACTACGTATATATATTTACGACGAAGTATACTTCTTGTTATAAATCTGAATTAGGCACAAACATATGAAGAAAATTGGCAGAGGTTGCCCTACTTTTGCAAAGTTCAATCAAAGCAGCGGTGACGGCTCCTGTCCCTTCGTCAAAGACCCGGCTGTTCCATGCGAAAAGGATTTCTCAAGTTGCCGCTGAAACGTTTTGATGAGTGGCCGGCAGGAGCGCTTTCTCCGGAGGCTTTTACGTCTCTACCAAGTGGACGGCGTTAGAACGCTCTAGAGCTTTTGACAACCGGTTTCGCAAAGTCGGCGTCTGTAGCGCCAGCTTTCCTATTTGTTCCACTTCAAGCTCCGTCGCAAGTGAACTCCTTGCTTGGTATATTTTTCGCGAGCTCCTGACGTTGCGCAAGCCCGCGCGCAATCCTGGACGGCACCGGGTGCTCCCAGCGACGAGAACGCTCACGTGCGCTCGGTATTTACTCATTTGGTTTTTTGCATTCACATTTTTCGAACGCCACCCGTAAAAAGCTCAAGCTTAGAGAGCCAGGCTGTTAAAAAGTAAACAAACGGAAAAATGTTCTCCTATTTAGGTCATGCAATAAAACAAATGTTTCTGTGCACGTAGGGTGCCGACATCGAGAAGTGTGGAGGGAGTGCGAGAGTAGCAGCTGTGCTGAAAGGAAGTGTGGTCAACCGTGGCGCATCGCATGCACACGGGACTGCGTCGCCGGATGCTTTTGTGGACCGGCCTATTGCCGAAGCAAAAGAGGTTCTTGCAGACGTGACCAGTACTCCCCTCCAGTCAATGCTTACTGCTATTACACAAATAAATGATATCATTGCAAATGAGTTACTAAAACGAGAACACTTAAACAGGAACACCAGAATATTGCAGCTTGCTCTCTATTATGCAAAATAAAAGAATTTCACAATTGTGGTAGATCTGTCAGTGCTGTAGAAACAGTTGAATATGTTTTATTAGAAGGTGTGGCCTACTTGCCACTAAGATCCCGTTTTTCTTGAAGACACAGAACGCAGAAGAACGGGCCGTTAACTCTGAAGACCATCATAGGACCACGGACGTGCCCCTCAAAGCATTGTCAGGCTCTACAAAGTTTGTTTTCTTATTTGGAGGACATTGGTAATATTTAAAAATTGTAAATTTGGGAAAACTGTTATAAAAAGTCGTCCGGCAAGCACGTCAAGCCATGCCTGGAATTTTGTTTTTTTGTTTGTTTCTCTTTCTGCCAACCTGTTTCTAGGACTTTTTTTCCTACATCCCACTCTGTAGTAGAGATTCATATAGGCGATAGCAAACGCTGGCAAGAGTCTCTCTTTTTTAAATAAAAAGCCTTGTTTCTCTGTATTTCTCACTAATTGTGGTAATAGCCACAGTTTAGGTAACTTTTTGTGGCGAGCTTTGCTGAACAGCTCAAAGCAGAAGTACATGCTTTAGGCTTTGTGGAAAAATAAAAAGAAATCTTTGTGTTCGAACTGCATAAATTCAGAGCCTTGTACACAATTTTGTAATATATGCTCCTAATTGTAGAGGCGCATTTCAGTAGGATTGAAATTTACCTTAGCCAACATGGGACAAAACGAATTACGACTAACTTTGGTACTGAAAAGATGGTTATTGCACATAAAAATACCTTGCGCAGGGCCAAATTTCATCCCAGCAAACATTTTTCATTCTACACTACCTGCGAGTTATATGATTGGACAACAACTCTCCATAGCTTTCAATTCAACCTTTTAAGGCTAACTTTTTATTGCCTACATTGTGCATAGCTTTTCAGGGAACGCTTTTTCGTGTACCTGATTTGTGACCGCAGAGTCACTCGGGGACGAATTTCAAAAGCACGATTACTGCACTGAAGAAGCAGAGTAGGATAGCCGGCATCAAAATTAGCATGAAAAAAACTAAGGTATTGCTTAATAACCTCCGGAGAGCACAGCGGTATGACATATCGTGGAGAGGCAGTGGAAGTGGTAAGAGAATATATTTACTTAGGCCAAGTACCGACTGTGGATCCCAACCACTGGGGAAGAGATAATGAGAAGCATATTAATGGGGTAAAGCACATTCGGCAGACATTCTAAGATAATAAATGGCAGCCTAACAATGTCCCTGAAGAAGAAAGTGTAAGACAGCTGCATCTTACCGGTACTCAACCACGCGGCTCAAAATAAAGGCTCACTAAAAGGGTTCAACTTAAACTGAGGAAGACTCGGCGAGGACTGGAAAGGACGATGATAGGTGTAACATGAAGGTACAATAAGAGAGTGGAATATATCTTGAAAAATGCGTGCGAAAGATATATTAGTCGAAATCAAGAAGAAATGGGTGTAGGCAGGACACGTAATGCAAAGGCAAGATAAACGTTGGTCATTAAAGGTAACAGAGTGGATCCCTAGGAAAAGAAAGCCTGGGAGAGGGCTGCAGGAAGTTAACTGCGCTGATGAGATAAATAAGATTGCGGGGATAAATTGGAAGCAGTTAGCGCAGGACCGGGATGCGTGCAGTTAAAGCTTGATTTTACGAAGCCAGATTTTACAAAATCCCCGATTTAAAGAACAAAGTTAGATTCCCCCCGCAGTTGCCCATAGGCATAATGCTTCTACGAACTCGAAATAACAAAGCAAACTTCGCCGCCAAACCCGATTTTACGAAGCATTCCGGGAAAAAGTTGTGCACAGGAAAAGAGGTCGCTCGAAATTTATGGTTTCTAAAATGTCTGCCAGTGTGCGGCCAGCGTACGAGCATTGCAATCGATGGAGTGTTGGCACGAAACTACAAACCGAAACTGCACGGAAGAACAAATTGCGCCTTTCCTACTAACTTCCTTTCCCGGCGATGCCTTTTCCAACACAAGCAGCAGAAGGCATCGTCCAGTTGTTGGGAAGAGCTTCGTCGGCGTGACGATGTGGCCGCAGATCAGAACTTCCACGACCTTGTGAACGCCGACGCCGACGCGGACACAGACACAACAGAAGTTCTCGACGATGAGGAGATAGTGCAGCTTGTCTCCGGTACAATAGAAAAGCCTGAAGATGCGAGCGATCCGGATTCTGTCGGAGCTCCCTGCCCACACCAAGGAAGATGGACATCGTCGCCGTTCTGAGGCGGTTTGCTCGGGCACACGAGTGCGGCGTGGACGCTTTGACTTCACTGGCCAGCTACGAGAAGTGTGTGCATCCGCTGCTCGCGAAGCGCGCACAGGCTAAAAACACAAGCTTTTTTACTAGGTAATAAATTTTTCGTTCTCTCGCACGAAATTTGTCGTTCTCTTGATTTTACGAAGTTCACGATTTAACGAAATATTTCGCGGGTCCCGTTTACTCTGTCAAATCGAGGTTCAACTGTATTTCCAAACGCTTCGCAGCACGAAGCACTACGTGACATGTGTGTTAGCGCGAGCAGGACGGTGAATAATTATGGTCATTGGAGGCGAGTCAAACCTAAAGCGACCTAAAACGTTCCAAAGCCAAAACAAACACGCAGATTTGTTTTTCAAAAAACTAATTTTGCAAAAATAAACAACTAAATCTTACACCTTCTGGAGTTGAAACCTAACCGCCAGTACCACTACTCAGTACTGCACATCGAGAAAACAGAGGCCTTTGGTGGGCTTGTTTTAGTAGGCGCTCAAATGAACAGCGCGCGCAGTAACACCACAAATGTCACGTGGATACTCTGTGCAGCGAAGCATTTGTAAACACGCGACCGGGATAATAGTAGATCCATGGGAGTGACTTTTGCCCGGCAGTGGGCGTCGATATGATGATAATGATGATGGTGGTGGTGGTGATGATAAAAAATTAGGGAAAAAACAAAGCAAAAAGCGTTCAGATTTAAAACAAATTTTACTTGAAGGAAAGAAAGCGTTTAGGACATCTTATGCCTAAATAGGCTTTGTTGCTCAATGTTTCCTATGTTTAAAACCAGATTTGTGAGCATTGAATAATAAATATTGGTGCCTTATGCGCAACCTCCCTCAAATCTTTGCATTCAAGCTGAAGACATAACTCCGTGTATAAAATACTAAAAATGTAGTTTTTTGTTCGAAATGTTTGGGGCGAGATTTTTTTTACGCACTGCGATGCGTGGATAATGAATACCGCCACAGCAGTCTCCTTCGAAGGTGAGTTAGGAATAACCACGGAATGTTTGATATTCAAAATCACCAAACTGGGCCATAACAAAACCACAAAATAAGCACTATAAAACTAGGGCCGAAACATTTAAAGTACACAGTTTTCCCTCCGTGTATGTTGCTAAGCTTCATTTGAAGGAACTCACCAAGTCTATTACCGTGGTTTTCAACAAACACACTGCATTTTTATGCATTTCTTCATTTACTGGAAGAATCCTGCTTCTCTTGAAATGTCACTTAAAAAATGCGCAGATATCCGTCAGTGTTATCCTTTTTCTTTTCTTGCTTTGTTCGATTCATTGTTCATAATTCATTGTCCATTGTCCTTCGGATACCCCTCTTGTTAAAGGGTTATGTTTTATAATCCTGAAATATTGCGGATCGTACTTTTGTAGAGTACCTCCGCAGAGGTTCAGCCATTTCGTAGGAAATACTGAAGGATCTCAAAATGGTAGCTTAATATAAAACTCTCGCCTTAGTTATGTGCTTGAAAGGTCTAAATAGATCATGCCCTGCAGAAAATATTGAATTCCTTTACACCTAACCAGAGTCTTTCTTTATGAGGTTCATGAGCAAACACAAAATACTGAACAGCTTCTTGGTATGTATTGTCCCGGAATTTAGTAAAGGTAAACTGTGGAGCGGAGCTGAAGGTACTGGAAACACCACCACGTTTTACACCTGTTCTTAATGTAGACGGTTTATAGTCTATCACCGCGCATACCGGACCCATGAAACGGGTGGCAGTGTGATGTAGGAGGCTTTGCGTAACTTGCGTGCATAGTACTAACATTGCACTTGCAACCGCACTCGTCCAAAAGTATGAAGGTGTCATTATTTTTATTTTTGACGCAATGAGTGCAATCATAGCATAAGCAGACGCAGAAGCAGCATATCCTTATTGGAGTGTTTCTTATTTTAACAAGCAAATAATTACGGGAAACCAGAATACAACAGAAGTGCGTCATCGTGTCCTCTCAACCACCGATTCAGACAAATGCAAAAAGGGGCCTCGGCCTGGCCAGACCCAGTGGCCTTCGGTAAAACAAATTCTGTTTGGTCACTTTTACAAAATAATACATGCATCCGGTTTCTGTATGTCATTCCAAGCTGAATGTTTCTGTGTTGTATATGTGGTATCATTTGTACAAGCTCTTTTCATAGAATATTAGGTATGCTTGTGGAATATGCGCCACTTGTATATTCAGGAGCACTGAATTTTTACCGGCGCTTTTTTCTCACCGGTGGCGACAATCCCCATGAACCGGTTGTTATTCAAGCATGAGCTCTATGACAGAACTATAAACCACAATTTTAATTTATCTTGGAATCCCGGTCTTCTGTATTAGAGTTCGCGCCTGAATGGTGTTAGTTACTCAAGTGACGTGCACAAAAAAGTCCACAGTGGTTGATCTGTTTGTAAAAAACCCAAATTGGGAGCTACAATAATATTTAAATGAACGCCATATGTTCAGCCGTTGCACATAGTGCTGTGCCAATACTGAAAAAAAAAATTATTCTTCCTCCCTTCAAGCGTTACCCTGACATTTCATCAGTTCATTACGTCAAGAACTTCGAATGGAACTGTGAGGTTCCGAAGTGTGAGTGTAGAAATTGTGAAAAAGCGAACACTAATTTTTAAAGTTGGAAAATTCAAGCGAAAGGTCGCGGAAAAGTAGACCAGTGAACCTCAATAGGTATGATTGAATCTGTCGGTATCTTTGTGTATACTATAGAACCGCGGTTTTCAGTTCTTAAGTGCTGCGTTTTCCCGGCTGCTGCGTTGTTTTTGTCTAGTCCCGGCAGAGGTCGCCTAAAGTACAATGTATTAAAAATCATCAATGTTAAGTGGAGGCTTGCAGTGCGTTCCAGGATCATTAGTCGCAATTTGACACTCCTGACGCACCCGGGCAACATGCGCGGACCGCCATTTTGACGTTTGACGAACCTTTGCCAGATTTGGCTACTGAACTGACTGCATAAAGCCGCACGCGGGTTCGACTCGTCACGACTACATGGTCCTATGTTACTATATGTTATCCCCACCCTCACTGCGCTTACACGGGATTTTTACTTCGGAATGCCGGAAGTGCGTCATTGCCATAAAGCATCACCGCAAAATAGCACGTGTTCTGGTCGTCACCACGCGCTTCAAGCTTTGAGGGCACCACTAATCATGCAACCTTGAGCTTTGTCGTGCCTTGATACAGAGAACTCTGCAGACCACCTGATACTCTTCCGAGGAAGTACACGACACTTTTAAGGCAAGCACAAACACACTCCCTACCAAAAGACCACACACTGCATCAAATACTGAGCAATCCAAGCAGACCGCATTTCCAAGTGTGCGGCTTCATACCCACACTCACCCACACTTACTGGACCTGTCCAAGATCCCACAAACCGCAACGTCGCTCACTATCCCATCACATTTCCTCCTGGGAGGCCTGGGTTGCCCACCTCGGCAAGACGACCTCTTCGTCGACAACTCTCCTTCAGCACCTGCTCACCATCAGCGGGGGAGGTCATTTGATCTCAACCTTCTAGAACGCGGACCCGGACATGCGTCGTATAATAAACGTTTACTCTCTGTTTCTTGATGGCCTCGCAAAAACGGGAGGCGCTTTCCCTTCAGGAAAAGCTTGACGTAGTAAAGCAGTAGAGAAGCAGCCAGCGCACAAGAGAGTCGACATCGCTAAGGACCTTGCTTTGCTACGCCTGGTCTTTGTCAGCGATCACAAAAAGCGGCAATCCAACATTCACGAGTTTTTAAGGTTCGAAAGCTAATGTTCCTGGAATACATGACTGCAAGTCAAAGCTGCACGGTTTTCGTTTATTTTCGAAGGTTTTCTCACTGCGGCGTTTTACTAGTTTGTTACGTTTTGTTTCTCGGTTCGGTGACAAATATATGAACTGGATTCCACTGTACTGAGATTTTCTAGAAACGTATTACCCTGCAGATGCTTTGTTACCTGGATATAAGATGTAAGAGTAGTAACTCCTGCGAAACAACAAGCTACACGTAATCACCGCCCTACAAAGCGAAAAAAGTATATACTCTTTTTTGTTTATGGAACGCTCTGAGTAATGCAACTCTCACGAAGACAAAAAAATTCCTCGTGTATGCGTGGCCAGTACACTACTGCGACTATAAGCCATCATCCTCAGTCAAGCCAAACGTTTGGCATTTCTAAAGTTAAACTGGCCCATTTACGGAACAACGTTCTGCTCCTGGTAATGCTCTTCAGGTAACGCTGGCGAATACAACCATTCCCACAGTAATACATAGGCACAAGACAAAAACGCAGAGGAAAATATAGGCTGTTGGCACGTCCGGAAGAGGGTGGCGGTGGGGTGGGGGGGACGGTCGGGGTTTCGATATGTGGGAGTGGCGTATTGCTTATTCACCACGAGGCCATTTCGTTCTCCTTGGACGACACGTGTAGTGATGATGGCTTGAATGCTCTTATTTTTCTGTTGAACATCTTCGGGGTATGGGAGTAACTGCTCTGGGAATTTGATTTCGAGTAAAATTTGAGTCCAGTTGAAAGTAGCGCATTGTTTTTTTTTTCAAGGTGTGCGAAAATCTTGTCTACGCCTTTTTTATGATGTATCTAAACAAATCCCTACAAATTTCTGTAGTGGTCCATTACGCGCCTATGTCTGATTGCTGTAATTAGCCTCAAAGCTAGGCAGCCCTAACATAAAGAGTAACTTCGTGGCAAGTGCCGTCACCCTCACTGAAAATTACACCTATTTATGTCTGTCCATTTCATTACACGTCGATAAGCAAAGTCAGGCTCAGTCACGCGCCATCGCTCTCCCACATCGCCATTTCTCTATGTGTTGAATATCACCATCATCTGCCCTCAAGAGCAAGCAAACCAGCCCCTCGCAGCGCGAGAGCGCTACCTGGTTGTGCCAGCCAATAAAGAAAGAATGGAACGGTTCCCCGGCCTCTCTCGTGTTTACAATGGCATGCATGCTACACGTTGCCGATTCTTGTGATTGAACCAACGCGGCTTGTTGTCCTGCATTCATTGCTTGTTTCGTCCGACACATCGACGTCGTGTGCTTTCCTTTTCATTGCTTTGCATCGCACATTTGCTCTGCAAATACCTGCCGTGTGGTTTGGCCGCGTACACCTGAAGCATGCCGTGCTGGCTGCGAGCGCCGCCCTTTTCTCTTCCGTCAGCAAGTTGCGCCGACAATCTTCTGTCGCATGGTTGTTTTGTTTGCAAAAGATGCACACCTTTTTTCGATGAGCTGTACAAACTCGCCATTGTTGGAAACTGTCTCGTACTTTCTCTTGTATCTTTCTGAGTCCCCGATCTTTGCAACTTTTCTGTCTCCTCGTTTAAGTAATGCCAAAGAAATTCTAGTTGTCTTGTTAGTGCGTCCGCACTTGTTGTTCCTGCTTTTCTGTCCTGCCTACCCTGAGCCATCTCCTTCAACTTAAGACTCAACTGAAAACTCTGGTGGAAAAACTCCCTTCAGCACTGGTATGATGCATTGGACATAGAACTCGGGTTTTACATTCAGTGAATCGAGGGCGAGCATGTTCACTGGCACGGCTTGGAATAGCTTTCTTAGCTCTTCCATATCTCTCGCTGATTTTACCTTTGCAAGGTTCAGCAGTTTGCTCATTGGCATATCCACTGATCTTTCATGCTTTCCGAACGTGTCCTTCAATAACTGTATTGCGTTGTTATAGTTCTTCTCAGCGGAAAACTGCAGTCCATCTATTGCAGCCGCTGCCTTGCCCGTTATTGAAGCCATTAAGTAGCTGAACTTCTGGGCTTTCGTCATGCTAGGCCTGCCGTGAACCGATGATTTCGATTGAGTCCCAAATCTGTTCCACTCCAGCTCATTTCCGTCGAATTTTATAAGCTCAACCTTCGGTAGCTTGACCAGCTCCATGTCATCTGGCCAGGCATTGTGCTGAGTGCTTGGAGCTAACGTCTGGATGTTAGTCTGGGCATTTACGCAGCTTGGCATGGACTCCGCAATGCTTATTTCTAACTTCGATAGACTACCCAATATATTTATGTCGTATTCAATTAGTCTCTCAACTTCACTGTCTGCCACTTAGTCCGTTAAATACTGCTCCATTTGGTTGTTTGCTTTATTTAGTCGCGCTTCTAGCCCCTTGATTTGTGCTTGCGTTGAGCAAAGCGCCATTCTTTCGGCTCCTTCTCCTATTTTCTGTTCAGCTGCGTTGATGAGCTGCGTTATTTGCGATCCGTAAAGCCTTCCCTTTCTTCGTTACTATCTCTTTGCTCATCTTGGAAGGTGATTGTCTAAAGCTCGCTTACATTTCCATCAGCTCGCCGGATCCCGGTGATTTCCGCGGCAGCCTCCTCGTTGTCTGGACCAGGTGGATCAGCTGCTCCGACGCCGCCATCTTCTCCGCTGCTTTAATGCAGGTTGTTGGCGTTCGTTGCTTGGAGGTAGGAATCCTGGTCACGGCACAACTTGGTAACAAGAGAGAGGCCGGGGAACCATTCACCCTCTTTCGTTAATGGCTGACACAACCAACCAGCTCCTCGCAGCGCGAGTGCGCGATCGGTTGAGTCAGCCACTAAAGAAAGGATGCGAATGGTTTCCCAGCCTCTCCCGTGTTTACATTATGTAAAGGTACAAAAAAGTATTGCCGCGAAAGCATTTCCAAAATACATCTGCGGTGTTGTTCTTGTCTGGCTTCTATCGACCTAAGTTCTGGGTCTCGCACAGCATAAAATAGTCCGGGAGCGTGAGCTGTATACCGCTGATGCTTTAATACAGTAAGCGTATCTGTAAGCGTAAGCGTATCTGTAAGCATATCTGTAAGCGTAATAGAGTAAGCGTATCTGAGTAAGCAAGCGTATCTGCCCTTATTTCAAAATATCTTTGTCCACCTGACTCTGGGTTAGGCATCAGCTAGCAATGTTTTCTTTCTTCAAAATGAGACTGTCTTGAAAGCAAAATAGAGCCATGAATAGACGTTCAATAATAGGCGGTAGCTTGGGGCTTGGCGCCGTAGAAGACATCTACAACCCCCTTCATGTTTATTAGTTTACATGTTAATTTTAATTAGAAAAAAATAGGTTTGGATCAGTCGTATGGCAAGAATGATATCATTTTCAAAGCTCAACATTATCATAATAATAAAGGCTAAATTTTTGTACCAAAGTACTTGCTCCTACTATTTACTTTGTTCATACCGAAATGACCAGGAATCATGACACGATGACGCTGTTTTCTTCGTGCGTGCACGAGAATTCTCTACAACTATCTCCATAAGCTTGTGGTAAAATGCATCAATAGGATAGCAAGAGAATAAATTTTTGCCATCATCATCTTACATGGAAGGACCACTTTTGGTGCCATAGTTTTTGTTAGAAAAAACGCCGACTCTTCGAAAACAACCCCATTTGAAATCAATTTGTAATAGCGCATATATGAGCTGTAAGTTTAATGATGCCGGAAAACAAACCACCAAAAAGTAACTTGCAAGAAAGATTGAACAAAAATCCTCCTGAAGTAACTCTACACTTCTTAAACATTGGTTTTCAGAACTTCCAAGGGAATATTCCTAAACTACAAAAATACAACGGCGTAAATAAATTGTGACCAAAAATTTTTTATTCGTCAGAGCACACGAAATATACCTCTGTGCTAAACGTGGAATTGTTTATTGCTGACAAAACATTTCTTCTCCTAAAAGAACATCAGTATAATTCTTACAGATTCAAAACAACTAAATGCCCGCATTTCGTCAGTTTGAGATTGATTTCACAACGTTTGGCCAGTGGTCGGAACTGGATGCCGTTGCCGCAACCGGTGTGAAGTGCATCGTCACCAATCAGAACGCTGTAATATTATGTGGCGTCGTTCCTTCAAGATAATATACGTCCGGCCAATCCGTGGCGGCTTCCGCGGTGTCCATGGTAGTCGCTCCTGTCGTTCCCGCGAGAAACAAACACATTTGGTGGTACGAAGTGTGTATTCTGAACAAAATGCTTTGTAAAAGCGGTTCTGGGTTCCTGTTCCATTTAGAAAACGTCGCCATAATTTCTTCTATTTCACATGTGAGGTACAAACCGTTAACTAAAGAGTTCCCGTCACATTCCGTACCTCAAATTTTGATGATCAGCAAAGCGTCTTAGGACATGTCGTATTCAAAAGCATTATTATTTTCTCTATGGCTGTGTAAAGCTTCGAAAGTAACTAAAAATATTTCTCCTCTTTTTGCACTACAAAAGACTAAGGTAAGCTTTGCTTGCAGGCAAATGGCAAATAAATACAAAGAAGTTAGGTAACAGGTAAAATAACTTTTTTTAGTTTTGACATGGGCCATACCTAGAACACAGAAGTACAAGAACACACATTTTGTCCAAATAGTCACACACTAGGTCCTGCACTGCGCCAACCATTGCCAAATACAAATCTGCGACATCAGCGGCGACATGTGTCTGCCTCGGTTGTTGCCCTAGAACTCTCACTTCTCTGGGGAAGCGCTTAAGCAATGACGCGATGGTAAATACGACTTTGCATTGGCGATGAGGTTAGTGATTCTAAGTTGTCCTTTCAACAAGGCGTTTTATCGCGCGCGCGACGAGATCGACTGATTGAATGATTGTGGGTTTTAACGCCCCGACGCTACACAGGCGATTTGGCGTGCCGTAGTGGAGGGCTCCCGATCTTTAACGTGCGCCGAAACCTCGAATACGCGGGTGCATTGTTTTCCAGACGGGTGCATTGCGGGTGCATTCCACCAGAAAAGCCGCCGCAGCGGTCGGCAACCAAACCCTCATCATAGGAATCAGCAGCACAACGCCATAGCCACTGAGCCATCACGGCGGCGCGTGCGACGAAATCCCTCAGCCCACCCACAGAAGCTTAGCTGAAAACTCTGAGGCGAGTGCAGAATTTCTGCCGGTGAGAAGAAGTATTGTTGCGACTTTTCAATGAAACAATCACTTCTTCTTTGGGGTAATATGTCATAGCTGAGGCAAAGTAAAACCGTGAATAGAACGAGAGAGTGCTGCTACTATACTGCACATGGCTGATCTGCGATATATAGAAGCAAAGCTGGCGTTGTTCCAAAGAAATGTCTATGCTGCTATGGAATATAAGAGAAGATATTAAATATCCCGGAACTGTCTGGGATAGTGCAGGTGATGCAACAGCAATGTCACCTTTTCTCACAAAGTATACGTGTGCTGGTAAACTGTCGGGCTGGTCACAATTTCGGAAAACAGAGAATTGCGTTTTCTAAGCCCATACATTAGGAGTTTTGTTTTTACTACGCTTACAAATTATAGGGGCGGGCTCCTTCTGTTACTACTAAGGTTCCACACTTTTACACGGTGTTCTTCGGCTGCACCCAAAAATAATAAAATGAATGTCAGACGTTAAGGTACCTTTGGAAAAATGAAGTGTATTTTGGAACACTCATTCAAACAGTGTTGGTACAATTTCTAACAGTTAGGCCACCTCTCTGAGAATTAGAGTGCTCATATTGGTATCACACGTGATTGTGGTTGTGAGCGAACGTAAGGAGCGATACGTACTTCATCCCACTCTATGACGAAACAGCCAGTAAATGACGCTGCTTCTTTCAGCACAAACAAGATTTTTTAAACCCACTTGGAACTCCGGCTCAGTTGGGACATAGGTGTGCTCAAGCTAACTTCTTAGCATGGCCATAATTTTCAATAATAAACTCCCCAAATACACCTTCACTTGATGTATTTAGCTCATTTTAGACATGATATGAAGGAAATATTGCACAAACAGACACTGTTTTACTTTGAGAGGGCGTCTGGCTTGTTCAAAGCACAAGATAAAAGTTGACTTATCCGGTTCTGACCCTTTAACACAAAAGTATTTTATGCCGGGATACACCAGGATGTCACCGACGTCATATCCGTCATGGAAATTACATCGCCAGAAAAATTTCCATTGAAGCGGCCGAACCCGTATTCAAGCCCCAAACTCTCTCACCTCAACGGGAGGCACAATGCGTTGTGACAACTGAGCTATGAACTCAAACGCAATTCTGCGAAGGCGCCTCATATCTTTCCTATGACTTCTTCATTCTGATGTTGCTGCCGTCTAGGAGAGGCGAAGCCAAGTAGGGCAACTTGACGCTATGGAGCGCGGACAGTTCTCTCCTCAATGCCAGCGCCTTCGTGCACGGTGCACGCGCGTGATTTGAGGCACCCTCTGCCGCAAACTACTTCGGTGGGAGGGCCCTGCGTAAGAAAACTAGCAGTAAGCGTCGCAGAAAGGCAACGACGCCCACTGGTGAACATCGCGCTTGTGACTGCTTTGGTGCGACCAGAGACAAGCCAATGGGAAGCGGAAACGCGTTCCCACATTCACGGCCACAGATACCAACTCTGCCTCTCACGTTCCACAAGCTGAGCTCGTTGCAACGCAACCGTTTGCCATACAGGCCGGGGAAGGACCGAAGTTTTTGCTCCTTTGCCGAAGCGACCGGCTACCTAGACGTCGCTCACAAAGCACACCCACAAGACAGCTGCCGACCCGCACGTCATGATCCTTTTGCGGCAGAGAATCCTGTGTTCCCCAAACGATTCACTGACAACGTGTTCTGCTTCGTTCGCACGGTTTTCATGTGGCTGTAGTTTTAGTCGAATTGCCCCAATGCTTCGGTGCGTGCAATCCTGTGTCTAACATTGATTCTTGTAACAGTGCGATACACAAATATAAAAATAGCGATGTGCAAGTTCATATCGATGCGCAATAAGCATTCAAATGCTCCTGTAAAGGCACATTTCACTTTCGTGTTCTACCGATTCCTGTCAAAGACGGATAAACCACATTTTCATCCACAAATGCCCCACTTCTTTAAAGCCTATTTTATTCAGCTCACATAAGGAATACAACTAAAAGTTAATTTCGTGGGGTAAAAATTATATATAAAAATTACTTTACACTTTTCTTTGTATCCGGACAAAATTAAAACATCAGTGTTACTTAAACCTAAATAAACTCTGCAACACAAACTATTCATCATTTTGAACAGTGTATAATGTTCATAACGTAAATTTTCCATTGTATATGTTTTTTCCGGTTTATATTTTTCGCCCCGGTGCGTGCAAAAGTATTACTTTTCGCACCAACTCAGAAAACATTCCCTGTTAGGTGACAGTGAGGAAAATTTTTAATTGTTGCTAAATTATTCCGCCGTATTACGCATGTATTTAGATTGCGACAATATTTCCGAGCCGTAATTTTACCCTTTCACTACGCACCACCCGCTCGACTAAGCAGAATATGATGGTGAAGGTACACCCTACATATCAGGCATTTTTTTAATCATTCAGATCCAGAAACCCTAACTAAATTAGATAAAACTGCAGTGACGAAAAAAATCAGGCAATTTTGCCCTAAAAGAGAGGTGGAAAGAAAATAGGTGAGATAACGGCGTGCAAATGTGTACGCAGATCGGAGTTCGCCTCGGAAATGAGCCGCATCCCGCGGTTGCACGAGTCAAAATGAGCCAAATCCACTTGCCATATCGGAGTTTGCATTTGACTTGACTGTTCAGATTGTTTCGTGGGCATCTTCAGAAGGTATTGTTTGCGTGTGGGAGTTGGCTTACCATAAATTCAGATGGCGAAATATCGGCCTTCTGATATCAACGACAAAGTCACCAGAAGAAAAGAACAAAATGACACTCAAAAACAGCCTGTATAAAAACAATGCGAACTCTAGAAGATCGCAGTAGAGCACTCCAAGAAGCGAGGGGTCAGGCAGAAAGCGACAAGAAACCTACGCGTAACGTGTATCCTGGGGAAAGAAAACTAGATTTTTTGGGTGGTAGCATT
Organism: Haemaphysalis longicornis; assembly: GCA_013339765.2. NCBI lineage: Eukaryota > Metazoa > Arthropoda > Arachnida > Ixodida > Ixodidae > Haemaphysalis > Haemaphysalis longicornis. The sequence continues at coordinate 3,815,443 of CM023458.1, forward strand.
GTGTTGGCAAAATAGGTATTGGGTGTACGGTCGACTTAAATTGAACCTCTTTAAAGCACCGTTTTTTGAAAGTGCTTTTGGAGCACATCCTCGAAGCAGAACGGTTGATTACATCTACTGACCAAGCGCAAATAAAAGGTACGGGGACACGTATTAAGAGTAGCCCCGTCGTAATAAAATTTCAGGGGCCGCAATCTACATATCGAAGACAAGCGACATCTCAAAAATGAATAGTGTGTCAGTAACCTTGCAAAATAAGAGGCCAAAAATACCACAACCTCGATATGGCGGCGGCTGCAGAAAGGTGTCCTCTGTGGTTCTCGAAAGCCCTAAGAAGCTAAACAGATGCGCGGCGGCAACTGAGGAACAGTGCTACTTGCAGGTGAAGAATCCGCTGGGTAGCAGGAATCAAAAGTGTGCCAAAATAAAACCGAATATATTTCGCGAAAAAAACGACCCGCCGATCCTCTGGACTAACACTTTCGCGATTTTCGACATCATTAGGGTGTCCTGTAAGCCAGGTTTTGGATTCCAGTACTATAATTTAACTCGGTACTGCAACATAGAAGCCCCAGCACCAGTGCACACGACGTGAAGGGAAGGTAACGATCCTTTACTTCAAAAATTGTCATTAAAAAAGGAACGGCTACCTATTTTGCCATGCACCGTGAAAAAATCTGTTGACATTCTTTAGCCATTACGTTGGTTCGAGATTGCTGACGAAAACAGCCACAAATCTTCTGTTGCTAGAGCTACAGAGGTATGTTCATGGCCACTACTCATCTAAAATTGCATAGCCCATCTTGAAGGGTGGCCCGTGTGCAACTATATTATTCACGGCCTCTATACAAAGTTATAGAATATGTAATGTCCAAGCTGTCCTAAACGACGATGTAAGCTGAGAACGGGCTGATTATCCTCGAAGGAAAACTGGACATCAGGTACATTTTAAACTTTCGCCTTTTGTTTTTACTCTGCTGCACGTCATCAATTTTTTAAAAATTGCGCAATATTTTGTTTTAGGTAATACCAGTACTGCTTACACCTCTTCCCGCACGCCAGTGAAGTTAAGGTTTTATCGGAATTATAGTTTACAAAAAAAATGACAAAAATCTTTCCCAACAAGTTATGAGCCTTGGTGCTTTTACCCACGGATAGGAAAAACATTGGAGGTGGAGGTATGCAGCTTTCATGTAAAACTCTCGTGTCTTTGAATCACGAAGCGCTCTAGCACGAGGTGTTCGAAAAAGAGTGTCCGGTGTGTTTTTTTGTAATATTTGTTTTGCCGACAGAGATGAAACGTTCTAGCACGAGGCGTTGGAGAACGGCTGTTGTGGTGTCTTCTTTTAATACGCATTACGTACAAGCGCGAGGTGTTGGAAAACGAGTGTCCCGGTGTTTTAGTACCCTGACTACATGACGCAAACAACTACGACAGGATACGCTGAGAGCCGAATCCCCTAAAGAGCTTCGCCCCTTAGAGCAAAATAAAGTTTATGACATTTTCCAAACCTGCAGTTCTGTTTGCGCTTTCCATTTTCATTTTCCTTTAGACGTGTTTGCGGAACATGTCCTAATACATGGCAAGATCGTCTGGGTATTCCATTTTCTTTAAAAACCTGTTATCCAGAAGAACTGCGAGCTGGGCGTGTTGGTACATGTTCATGGTGGGAAAAGCGCTACAGCAACAAGGATCGGGACAAAGCGCTCTAGCCTGGCCCCAAGAAGTTTTTAAAAGGCCAGGGAGCACCAATCAGAGCAGTAGATCTAAAGAAGCAGATTCCGGCCAAGAGAAGATAGCGGTGATTCCGTACCTTCATTGCACGTCTTATCGCCTAAAGAAGATAGCGTCAAGATATGGGGTGCGCGTGTGTTTTCAGCGAACAAGTTGTATCGCGCGCGGTTTGCACAAAGACCGCGACGCAACGTACAGGCATGAAGTGGAAGACCACACTTTTTCTCGTTTTTGCTTTCGCATCAGAAAAGAAAGCGACCTTGTGCTCAGCAGCGCAGCCACTGAGGTAGTCACAGAATGCAAATCGCATTAGAAACGTCGCATCTGGCGCAAGTAGTATACCGAAAAGACTTACCTACTGCCATGTTCGTGAACGATTTTTTCGTTTTCCATTCTGCCAAAAAGAATTCCTAAGCACGCAGTGCTTGCTTAGATTGACCAGAAAATTAATCCCGTACAGAAGGCTTCGATACATAAATGAATGACTGACTAAATGAATTCCCCTGCAGGCATTGTCTTTAGTTGGTTGGGAAACCCAATAGAAACCCAGAAAAGAAAGCGACAAGGAAGAAGGGATGTGGTAGGAAACACGGCACGAAGGTTTCAGAGTGCAAAAAAGACGTAGTATACAGTATTCCATTAACGTGTGGAAAGAAATACGTAGGGCAGACCGGCCGATGCCTGAACGTACGCCTTCGCGAACATCAGAGCTCGCTAAAAGGGTCACCGTATTCACATTTAGCCGTTCATTGCAGAGACTGCAAATGTCGCCCAAAACTGCGAGATACTTTAATTGTTGATAAACACAAGAAACGACTAACAAGAGAAATAATAGAAGCTTTCCGTATAAAGAAAGAGGCGAATGAATGCGTCAGAAAACCATCGGTCTTGCTGCCTGACACTGAGTATGCCTTTTTAAATCACGGTTGCTAAAGTGTGTGGCGCCTTTCTTGTCAGCACACGTGCGGTCTGAATATGTATAAAATGTTTGGTTGTTGGTGCGCCTTGATCTTTTCAGATGGTAGATTGTGAAATTTGAAGTCATGACAGTGGCGTTTATTCCTTGTATATACGTATGTTTTTTCCAGTAATAAATTCTTCAGTTGCTAGTAGCGCTTTGTCCCGTGTACTCACTTGTCCTTGTTGCTGTAGCGCTTTTCACACCATGAACCTGTTATCATTGGGTGTATGTGTTTCGAGATTGTGGGCTGCATAACGCCTGTTGACATGGCAGCTACGAAAACCTGAATGGCCGTAGACGCACCAGGTTCTTCGTATATTTGAAGTGATCACATACTTTTTTAAGAAGCACCACTCGGAACCACTTAACCACATATGCCTTTCTGCGACTTTCAATATATATATAGTGGAAGCCTACCGGGCGTTTCGCTGCGTTCTTAACTTCAGCTATTTTTTTGTAGCTTTAGAGCACGCAGTACAAGTCATTTTGTTTTTCAATATTGTCTGGAGCGTTTGGGTACATATTTTAGTATTCTTTCGAGCTACAATTTTACAAACATGTCTTTCTGTAGTAAATAAAATTTTACACTTTTTAAGCTAAAAGTATTGCATAATGCACTTGTGAACTCTTGCCACGATGGTTAGTTACTTGTAAATAACAAAAATGAAATTATTCCTTTTCGTTAAAACGAGCCTATGGTTATTTTCCGAGGTGAATATTTGGCCCTATTTATTTACATAGTGTGCTAGTGTTGCATTCCCAGAGATTCACACGGAACCTCACGTTACCTTTAGCTCTAACGTTTCTAAGGTGAACTAATCAACTAGTTTCTGGCGCGGGAATTAATTGCCGCTCAACGCTTCTCCCATCGAAGGCTCTTTATATATCGCTTTCGTTCGCAGTCATTTTCTACACACGCGTTTTTGCCTAAAATATCTATTTGGTTCTATCAGGTCAATCAAATCAAAATCTCTAGGTTCGCATTACACCTTTTACTTCATTTTGTCCTTCCTCCGCAGGTGCAACGATTTAAAAAACATACTATTCAATATGCGCTTTTTACTGCAACTGAAGTGTTCTTGTAACTACTGCACTGTTACCAATCATGCGTACTGAATAGTAGAGTAATTTACCCAGTAAAAGCATTCACAATTTTTCGCCAAAAAACTTGTCATGGCAAGTGCCAACACTTACCACAATAAAAAAAGAGATTCGTTACTCAGCTTCTCGATTTTAGAACATTTTACTTCTTACATTCGATCATTTTTGTCCCTACATACGTTAAACTTTTGGTGAATGTTTTTGGTGTTTGTTTTTAGTCCTTTTTACCTCGATTCCTGCTCTTTGTTCTAACAATTCGCTAGTTATACATTTATTAATAATAATGTTTATTTCTGCCTCAAAAACATGCAAAGAGAGACAGAGGAGCTGCAGCCGTCATTACGGCTTGACTAGGCCGCAGCCCCCGTTCAGACAAGCAACAGCAGTAGCAATTAACAGCGAAGCGGTTAATTATAGCTAGAAACAAAACTACGCCCGCGTACAAGCTTCATGCGTTGCATAACAAATGGATGAAGAAATAACACATTCCTCAAACAATAAATACAAACAAACACACATATTTAGAGCATAATGATGCACCGAAAAAATTCAGCTGAAATACATTATTTATACCTGCAACGCAGTTCCCGGTGCGTACATCTGAACAAATCAAAACCTTCACAGTCATACCTGTTCAAAAGAGAAGGCAGAGCATATTTCAAGCATTCCCAACCGGTATTTAGCGCACCATTGGAACAAACCAGCTTCCTTGCATTCTGAACGGGTAAATTGTTTTCTTTTGTTGAAGATGTGACAGATTTCGTATATGGTCTATATTCCTTTTGGTTTCCATTTTAAATCGAACACTCAGCCGGTCGTTGTACAATTCATATATTGTAATTACACCTGCTTCAAGAAAGAGATATTTGCTTGGCGCACAGTACTTCACATTGAAAACATAACGAAGGAACTTTTTTTGCAATAGATGAATTTAAGCTTTCCCGTGCCAAAATTTTCCTTGTGTTCTTTACTAATTATTTTATAACCTATAAATTACAGTTAGGCTTACCTTTAGAAGGTCAGTAAAAATAGGCTACCTTTTCTCATATTTCAACAATATGAAACCATATTGTGAACTCCCCACCCATTTGCCTGTGGCATGCAATTTTATTTCATTCAAATGCAGGGTCCAGTCACAATTTTTCATATCTTTCACATTCGCGATTATATTATTTTGTTACTAGCGCTTTTATAAAAAGGCCTATCACTCTCCAGAAGAACATATTCAGAAACGTGTATATCGCTTGTGATGAGTTTTGCTCAGCTGCCTTAACTTACCCGTCGTGGTGCCCAAAATCAACACTGCGGCTGCAACCGCCACGAGAAGTGCCACTAGGATAAGGCCGCACAGGTAGACTCCGAAGTAGTGTTCGCTGCGACGAAGCAGAACCAATAAGCAATAAAGGAGAGTCTATACAACAAATGCCATCATAGGTTTATGGCGCTGTACATAAACGACGATACAAATATTTACAATAATTGATGATTCAATTTTAGCAGGAATAGTACAGCAAGAATATGTACAGCTTACATTGTTAGGGAGGGGGAACCATATTGAATAAGACACACATACCCATTGAACTACAATCACAGGTTTATTTTATTACTCAAGAACACATAAGCCCATTACATTACTTCGAGAAACAATCCTCTGTAAATCTTTGATGATATAAGTATACTCAAATGAGAACACAAAACTCCCGAAGCAGTTCACACAGAATATTTACGGATGGTGTTTCTGGCGCTGTTAGGTCTAATTTACGCACATTTTTTTTTTGCTGCAACGGAGCCACTCAAGATAATTGTGCACCAACCAGAACTATAAATTATTACCAACAATGAATCCAATGGTTTTTGACAAAAGTCGACAAGAGCTACCAAAATTATGTATACCGTATACTTACTGTCTATATTTCCAAGCAACAACATACCAATTTTTGTTATCCATTGGCCACCGTGTCTGAATTGATACAATTCTGTACACTTTCTACAGAAAGCATTGTGTAGAATTTATACTCAATCTCTGTTGCTAACCAAAGCGGGTTTCACTGTACCCTGAAAATGTGATGCAGGAAGAAATCCCACGTTTCGCAGACCGTGCAGTCAGTACATAAGCTTAATTGACGGTCATTATTCTTCTCTAAAGGATTGTGTAGTGGCAGCAAGAAAATGATAGCATGGGACAAGCCTAACGCAGAATTACGTTTTAGGGAGCCATGCATTCACAAGCGCCACTCAAAGAAATGTAGAAACACAACCCTAACCTCAAAAACGCACCACAGCCGAAACAACACAAACGCAAACAAACGCGACACCGTAATCGCAAATCCACCGTCAGTGCACTTCTTTTATATATGACCGCCATCCGCCGGATTCCGACACCATGGTTTGCCGTGCCTCTCATTGCACGTTTACAAAACTTCACATCATTATTTCCAAAATACAATACCGGGCACCACTAGGACTTAACGATTGCACATATCTTCTTCTTTTGCTTTATAGTTGGAAGCTGCTCTAAAAAAACGGAAAAGTGGAACTGGTTACAAGAAACGATGAGCACGGCCAAGAGCGCCACGTGGTGGCTGCTTCCCTTGATTGACGTGGTTTTCCCGGCGGTATGCAAGGAGAAAGGGGCGCCGGTTGCAGTTGTTTATAAACGAGACCGCCAAAGTATCTGTTCCTGCCGGATTAGGATAGCATAGCCGGCGATTTTAGATTATCGCCATTATTATAGGCGCGTTCAGCCGTCTGTCCCGAAATATTTACGCACAAAATTCATTCCTTTCCACTATGTAGCACATATATTGCGTAAATTAGAACACAGTAACGAGGCGTTGTGAGTGATTTATGCCGCTGACTGGCGCTTGTTCTGAACCGTTGATTAGCCATGTTTATCACAGTGGAGAGTGTAAGAGAGCGGTTTGCGAAGGAACAAATAGTGCGGCTGACGGAAGAGCTTGTTGGTCCAAGGGAGAAACGGCACGGATCCAGGTACGAATTCTGAATTTCGTTTTCTTTAAGTGCGCAAGTGGGAAGAGACATGCAGACAGACAGAGGGGGAGTAGGTGTGTGTGCGTGTGTGTGTGTGGTGTTCGTGTGTGTGCATGCGCGTGTGTGTGTGCGTGTGCGTGCTTGCGCGTATGTGTGTGCGTGCATGCGTGTGTGTGTATGTGTGTATTGTTTGTGTATGTGTGTGTGTCTGTGTGTGTGCGTGTTGTGCGTGCGTGTGCGTGTGTGTGCGTGCGTGCGCGCGTGTTCGTGTGCGTGTGCGTGTCTGTGCGTATGTGTGGGCGTGCGTGTCTGTGCCTGGGCGCGTGGGTGTTTGTCTGAGGGCTGTGCGTCGCACTAGCAAGATTTTACAAAGTCGCGGAGAGTATGCTAGTTGGCCTCAAATGCCACACCTGCCTTGTCCACCTCGACGATGCTGTCATAATCGCCAGATCTTCACCGATCGCCTCGCAAGTTTGGAGTCGGTCCTCAAGAAAATTTGAACATCCGCAATAAATGTAAGCCTTCAAATTGTTACTTCGCGAAAGAGTAACTCAACTTATGGGCCATATCATCAGGGCTGCGGGAGCCCTGCTTGACCCGCCGAAAACTTCAGCTATCGACAACTTTCCAAGGCAGAAGCAGAATATGGGCGCGAGAAGGTTCCTCAGACTAAACGCAAACTATCGGCGCTTCGTCGGAAACTTCGAAAAAATCACCGAACTCCTCACATGCCTCGATCTAGACCGAGTTCGTTACATAGGGAGGATGAGCAGCAGACATCGTTCATCGACAATCAAAATCGTTTACAGCGCCCACCTGTGCTTGCCCATATCTAAGAGCACGTGAATACAGAAACGTACACAGACGTCAGTTACGTAGTCTTGGGTGCTGTCGTTGTCGAAAAGCAGAGCGGTAGCGAAATAGCAACCGCTAGGCTGACGGCCGCCTATGAAGTTCGAAGATATATTCTATTCGCAATGTGAAAAGGAGTTCATATTCACAATAGGGGCCACTTTTATGTTTTACCCAAGTGTGAACGGGAGGCCAGTTAGTGTGGAGAGAGGTAACTGTGCCCTTTCTTGGCGTGAAATTTGAAGGACGTCTCGAGCAGCTGTTGGGACGGCGCTTTTCAACAAAAACATCAAAATGAAACCTGGGGCGTTCGCGTTATAAAATACCTGCACATCCGACTGCGCGGTTTTCTCATTCGGAGCGCACAGGTTTTTTTCAGATTCGTAACGCGAGCGCTGTCTTTGACTTTGGATAAGCTAAAGTATATTTTGGGTTGGCAATTTACAAGTTTTGGTTTTCGATATTGAGAAGAGGGATGAGAGTTTGAAGTTAAGCAGTTTTCACAAACAGACCTCCTCCTTTTAACCCCTTTTTCCTAAAATGGGGGCAGGCCAAGAACATTCAACCACGAGGGAAGACCGAAAGCTCCTCTGTTTCCTGAGTATTCGGAGTTTATGTGCGAACGTGGCGCAATTTTGGCCCTCTGTGACGTCGTTTTCCAGCTCAGTCCTTCTCGAGAAAACTTTAACTGGAACTAAAAGTCAAGAGGAGGATATCGGTGGACGCGTACGGATATGGCACGTGACAAAACTTTACCGGTGTATCAAGCAGGGCAGCGCATGCACACATACCGAAAAAGCAACCACCAGACGACACCTCGAAGGGGGAGAGGTAACTCTCGCTTTCCTCGCCGCAGCGTATCTGTACACTGCGCTGGAAGGTCTGATCCACAGCTCCAAATAATATACTTCCTTGCTCCTCAAATGGTAGAAACCCCGCCGGTTCGCACAAGAGGGCCAGGGAAAATGCAGCGGCTTTTTTTAACCAGGCACCCGCATGCGATCCCACCAACTAACGGAGTCTAAATCTGTCACGCGTGCACGCTCCAATGGCCGAGAAACACGGGTCTTCTCCATCGCCCGAATCCCGCTTTATCGACCGAAGGCAGAACATTCTGTTATAATTTGTTCGTGACAAGGTTTGCCCTTGGTTCTACGCACATGAACTCTCCACCCCTTACCACCGTAAGTGGTAAGTGGCGGAAATGAATGCGTTTACTAAAACGCGGTACCCAAACCCCACTGGCATGCTATTCATGTCCGTCAGAGGCGATCATCAAAATTGTAACCATGTAATGCCGTATGTCGCTTCTGCGTACAACACTTTTCGCCGCGACCAAGTACATTCTCCGCTTATAACTCATGTATCACCAGGAGCTGTCGTTGTTATAGACACCTTAGACGCGTCCTAACACCAAGAACATAAGCCAATTACTCTATCACACGTGCCATTCTTGCACGACGGGTCACTCGAGCTACAGTGCAAAATCAGCAACCTCCCTAAAAACCTGTTACAATCGCCGCCACAGAAGCGTGCGCTATTTTGTGTAGCTCTTGTACTTTTATGGTCGCCCTGTGCGTACAAGGGTTGTCCCAAAAGCGTTTTTCCTGCTACACTAGCCCGCACCATGTACTTTGCCAGGTCCCTTACCTGATGTATAAAATTTCCCCAGCGCTTCGTTCGAAGCCCCTTGGTGCAGTACGGTCATCATACACGGTGCGCACCTTAGCCCCAAATTCCGCCCCGTCCCCTCCCCACCCCTTAGCTCCGCGATGATGCTCTTCATGTGGGCGTGACGTTTCAAGGCCTCTCGTGAGTAACGATGAAATATACTAAGGCAGAGTAAAAGTATTCCGCGTAGAAAGCCCCGGAGCTATGTAACGGGGCATGAAGTGATATTATGAAGAAGCAGCAGTATATGTCATGGTGTTTAAAAAGTTGGGAGAATTATGGTGGGCTGTGCCACCCAGCTCAAGCCTACCGATGCCACTGTGACTTCATTTTATACACTGAAAAGAATCTGTAAATTCGTAAAATATGAAATATAAAAAGTAATCTGCAAAAAAAATGTGCTGGTTGATTTTGCTCTTAGGGCAAGAAAGGACCATTCTAGAAAATAGGCAAAATAACCATTTCATTACATTTTATTTCATTTATTTTACCCTCAAGGCCAAAGGCGTTAAAGAGGCTGTTGGTAACAGAAAACTAACCCTCCAGTAAAAAGTTAGTGTATCCAAGATTGCGTGGCTTCTACAGTAACAGTACCATCAAAAGTAGTGCGGCACAGACAACGGTCTTCAAAAGCCCTTGTCAACTCTTATGGCGGCATGCCATATAGCTGTTGTCGCTTTATTATCTAATAGTACAAAGCTCTATGCTTACTCTATGTCTCGACAATCATGTAATGTGCACACAGAATCGTTCTCTGTGCCTACAAAGATAATAATTTGCGTTTGTGTGCTGGTAATGATTCGTTGCATCAATTCTACAGCAGCCGACGGCTCTTCTGCCAACACAAATCAGGGACCCATAAAAACATATTCACTATTGTAAAAAGACAAACCGTGCTTTGTCGCTGTTGCCAAAATGTCTGTGCTGTGCAACTCTTGATGTAATTCCGTAGTTGGCGGGCCAATCGTAGTACGGACCTAAGGAAATGAAACTCGTATAAATTTTACGCAAAGGCAAGAACAGTACATCCCATTGCGATTTGTTTTCAGTGATCTATAAGGAAGTTACTGCAAGGTACCACCAGTCTACCCTACGACCTACGTCCTGAATTGAAATAATATAACATTCAGTGCAGTATTGCCCATGGCTGTTGAGGTATATAACAAGTAACGTTGTGCGAGTTGATAAATGTTTTGCGGAACAGCTCGCCAATACAGCCCTAACTCGTGACAAAGTTTATTGGCTCCAAAATAGTTGTTTTCAGTAGCTAAGCAAACCAGCACCGCCCCAATTTTTTTCAAGCCGCCATCCTAAAGACATCTCGTCGCGTATGCTCGCTTGGGAGTTGCCACTGCAGCCTGCTGCCCTTTCCCTGCTACAGACGCCACATGACACCCCGGAAAAGCATCAAATCGCCCTCATCACACAATAGCCTAAGCTGTACCGAAACAAAATGCTCAATCGGAACTAAATTTTGTGGTTTGCGTTGTAAACGTGGTGTTATCCAACCGCGCGTTTCAAACGCAAGCGACAGTACCCATGCGATGTTCAACTATTTGTTGAGAAAGGTTACTTAGAAGAAAATTCAAAACGGGTGCCTACATGGAGTCCCCTGCGGTTAGTGCGCAACAGAACCGAAGGGGTTTAAGACGGGCTGTACCAGCACGCACATGTGAACTTTTATTGTGTTACACACTTCCCTGAATACCGATGATGGCCATTATATCCAGGGGGATAGGGATCGTCAAGAAGAAGAGAAAGTGGAGGAGTGAACGCTGAGCGTCCATTGCTTCCCCCGCTGTGTCGTGATCCCGATTGTAAATAAAACTCTCTGCTTCGTCGTCCGTAACTATTTTGGTCAAGGTGCGGAATACGTCAGCACGAAAGCCCAGTACTTGCGCCGAAGCCGACGGATGGCTGGACTACCTCCACTGCCTCCTACCATGAACGGTAATCAGCAGCCTCAGCAACCGGCGCCTACTGGAAGCTGGGTGAATCCCAGAGAGCCCCGTCAATTTGCTGGTTGGGCTGAAGAAGACGTCGACGGCTGGCTCACGCACTATAACACGTGAATTGCTATAACCAGTGGGACGCGGCGACAAAGTTAGCTAACGTTGCGCTCACTCTCGATGGCAATACGTTGGTGTGGTTTGAAAACCAAGAAGATACGCTGAGGAGTTAGTACCACTCATTAGAGAAGATCAAGGCCCGTTTTTGCGATTCTATTTCCAAGAAAAGAGGAAAAGAGGGCAGAGCAAACACTACTTCAGCGGGCTCAGATCCCCGAGGGAACTTGCACCACGTATATTGATGCAGTTTTGAAGTTCTGCCGATATCGTGGATTCGCAGATGTTCGATGTCGATAAAGTAGGCACTTTGCTTAAAGGCATTGCAGAGGTTTCCTTTACCTTTTTGAGTGGTCGAGACAATTTAAACACGCCTTCGGATGTCATTTGACATTCTCAACATTTCGAAACCCTAAAGATGCGCCGCCTCACTCCTAAGTTTGGTCGACTTCCCATGTGCCCACCATCTCAAGCTGCGACTACGATGGTCAAACCCACATGGGCGAAACCATACGCCGCATTGTGCGCGAAGAGTTGCCACGCCTGCGGCATAGCGGTCCGTATACACGGGACCTGCGTCACGAATACGATGAGACTTCTCTCTCAGGGGTACGCCCTCACCAGGAAGAACCAGAGTTTCTAGCCTACCGCTATACCACACACTTCAACCCCAGAATGCGAGAGCGGGTTGCACGTCTGAACAGGCCAATTCGTCCGGAAAACGTGAACTTGGTTTGGCGTTTTGCCAACCGCTACAGCACCCCTGTATTCTACAACTACGATCGAGAGAGTGATTTGAAGCAAGTTCCCTACGGTCAAGTTTGTTATCATTGAGGCGTGATTGGGCACATTTTCCGATATTCTAGATGACGCCGAACAGCTCCGAGATATCACTCGCCAACACCGTTTTCTCGCCCTAACGCCAACTCTTACTACAATGATTTCCGCTTGTCGTTGACCGGTGTCCGAGAAATCTTTCTACGCCTGAACCTCCAAGCACTGGATCTCCGGCGTCCGGCCGAAGTTTTAAACCGCCTCTCCGCCACCGTTCCCCGTCGCCCGGATGCCGTCTCCTGCCTCCAGAAAAATTGTTTGCGTGACCGAAAGTGGTGAGGCCTCTATTCAGCGCCTATACAGTATGCTTACACCTGTGGGGATGCCAAAGAAGAAAGTTTAAGTGGTTATTGACGGATTTCATACATTGTCGCTAGTGGACACTCGCGCGACGGTTTCTGTTATGAGCGTAGTTTTTAAAACTCAAATTGGACTTAGAGCGATGTTTGACTGGAACCGACCGGTAACTTTTCGTGGTGTTGGTGGCGACTGGTAGTGTCCACACGGTCTTTGCTTTGTTAATGTCGCATTCGGTGGACACGAACCTAATTGTGTGTGTACTGTGGTCTCGAGGTCCCCTCATGACGTGATATTGGGTATAGACTTTTTAGAACAGTGTAGCGGAACCGTTCATTGTGGAAGTGTCGAAGAATACGTCAATCGCTCTTGTCGGCGCTTGTGGAGGACTGTCAGAGTTCAAGGTCCGGCATGCTGTCCTGACTAGAAGAGTGTTAGTCCGGGACTGGTCGCTGGGTTTCTTCCACTAGGCACACCTAACACTGCTTCTATCAAATTCGAGGTTACTATTGAGGCCGTCGCCGTGTCCTGCGCTAATAAGAACATCGTTGTGCCTCACTGCATTGTTTCTGTTGAACAAGTACGCTCTGCGGTGTGGGGGATAAAATACTCACCTCATCCGGCAATTATACCGTGTTGGTTAAAACTTGCCCACTTTGATGAATACGTGATGAGTTAAGCAGCTGTTTTAAGCGAACGCGTTGATCAGTCGGCGCACCCTTCCACAAGCCACTTCAAGTTTTACCCATTGTCAGTAGGCGCCTGCCCTAATGTTAACGATCTGCCGTTCTTAGTGTCAGTGCGAAGTACTCAACAGTGATCGAATTCTCAAGTAAAGTAGGTCTGTCTCCGATTCCACCCTCTCGCACTTCTCACTTCATCAACACCGGGAGCGCCCAACCAGTTGGACAGAAGCCGTACGGAGTGTCTCTCGTCAGCAGCCAAGCTGATCAATGAACAAGTTCAAGACATGTTGGCGATGGGTGTCATAAGTGAATTATGCAATCCATGGGAAGCTCCGGTAACGTTGTTTAAAAAAATTCCCGCATCTCAACGAAGTGAATCATGACGAGTGGGGGAAGAACTGGGGATTGCTCTCACCGTAAATCACCGTGGCATTGCCCACTCCCGCATGAAAATCAGTGACAACGCGTGTGTATTGTATATACAATTCAAATCCGATCCAATCCGATGCAATTCAAGTTAACTCAATCTAATTCATTTCAATTGAATCCAAATCCAAATCCACTTCAATCCAATTCAATCCATATTGAATTCAATCCAATGTAATCTAATCTATTCCAATGCCCGTCGCGCATGCGCAGCACGGATATCCAGAAGCCACGCGAAACATCTCAACTACTCTGTCGCTCTCCCCCTCTCTCTCTAACCTTACACGAACGTTTTTTTTCTTTTCGTTAACCTTTTGTGAACCTTTTGTTCACAGATGTTTCAATTTACACCCTGCTGTGCGTCTCTCTCGCTCTCTCTCTCTATCTCTAACCTTTTTTTCCGTGAATTAGCGTTGATACTTCCGGGTTTTTGCTTTTTTGCCGCGTTTTGCAACCCTTTAGGCGGTTTGACATACACATATTCGGTTTATACTAATGTGAGCACGGACTCCAACCGCGGATATTGCGAGGTCCTAAGGTGCTTCGCGCCTAAAAAACACGCGTCGCGGGGGTTTTGTGTTAATTATCGCCGTTTGCTATCACCAAGAAAGATGTGCTCCCACTTGCACGCATTGAAGACACCGTTGACTGCTTGCAGTCCGCTTCCTATGCTTCGTCAATCGACGTGCGGTCGGGCTATTGGCAAATCCCTGTTCATCCAGCCGACAAGGAAAATACCGATTTCCTAACGCCAGACAGCATTTAGGAATTCAAGGTAATGTCTTACGGGCTTTGTAACGCAGCTGCCACTTTCGAGTGATTTATGTACACCCTTTTAGCGGTTTAAAGTAGAACGTTTGCATGTGCTACCTGGATGACGTCGTGACTTCTGGTCGGACGTTGAAGGAGCATAACGACCTCCTGGCTATGGTACTCGACTGTATGAAGAAGGCGGGATTGGTGCTCAACTCTAAAAAGTGCCGCTTCGGAGAAGGAGAAACCCTTGTACTCGGTCTGCTGTTGTACAGCAATGGTATTCAAACTGACCCACAAAAAAGATTGAAGCCGTTACCTCTTTCATGCCTCCAAAGTCTCAGAGAACTACGCAGCTTTCTGGGACTATGTTCTTATTTTCGTCGTTTCATCCCTGGTTTCGCGAACATAGCCGCCCCCGATACTCTTTTGTACAGAAAGATGTGCCTTTTCACTTGACGCCCGAATGTGACTCCGCTTTTTGCCAATAGATATCTCTCCTAACATCCGGACCCGTATTTCGCCACTTTGACGTTCCACCCCAACTGAATTTTACACGCATGCGGGTGGTGTCTTCAAAGGTGCCGTGCCCGTGCAGCGCATATGCGGCCGCGAACATGTTATTGCCAACGCTAGTCGCTCTTTCGGGAAGTGTGAGCGTATTCATACGGTGACCGAACCGGAGGTTCTGGCCGGCATCTACACTACCCAGCGATTTCGTGCATACCACTATGAACGTGCCTTCACAATAGTCACCGATCGCCACTCGCTATGCTGGTTGGTCAACCTGTGTGATCCTGCGCTGTGCCTTCAAGAATTCATCTTCACTATTGTGTATAAGAGCGATCGAAAGCACGCCGACGCTGATTGTCTCTCTTGCATTCCCATGGAAAAGACCAACACTGTCACCAATGCCTTTGACCACTATCTTGCCTCTGTTGAGCTGGCATTTCCTGACGTGCATAGATTCCGAGTTAAACAACAGAACGAAAACACTCTAGAGCCTTTTCTTGCTTCTGCACGTCACCCAACGTCTCGACCACACATTTGCCGCCGTGAAGGTTTGCTTTATAAAAACGAGTACTCTTCCGAGGGAACTCGTCATCTGCTTGTGGTGCCGCATAACCATGCGCCCTTCTGTTCTCCAAGTCTTGAATGTTGATGTTACGTCAGGTCATACGGGACTTGTACGGACACTCCATCGCTGACAGCAGCAGATTTATTGGCGGAAAATGCGAGAAACAACCGAACGGTATGTGTCCAGCTGCTCGATTTGCGAACGTCACAAACGTCCCACTACTGATCCTGGTGGTCAACTTCATCCCGTAAGCCCACCTACCGCTCCTTCGAAAAAAGTCGGTATAGATATACTAAGGCCATTCCTCCGGTCTTCGTGTGGCAGCCGCTGGATTGTGGTAGCCGTTGACTACCTCTCACCTTACACCAAGGCCTCTGCCTTACCGTCCACAACAGCATCAGCAATGACAAGCTTTGTCCTCCGATCTATTGTGCTTCGTCATGTATCTCCTCGGGTCATTATCGGTGGCTAAGGACGCCAGTTTACTGCAGACGTAATCGAACCGCTGCTTAGACTTTGTGTTTCCCACGGTTGACATTTTACCCCTTATCACCCGCAGACCAATGTCCTCACCTAGCGCACAAATCGGACCCTCATGTATGTCGCTTCGATCACCGGAACTGCGATTGTATCTTGCCGTTTATCACATACACCAATAATACCGCAAACACGAGGCGTTTGGCTATAGCCCTTTTGGCCTCCTCTACGCCCGTTTGCCAAGCAGCGCTCTCGATACCATACGTCTCTTCTATGACAATACCAGCCCTGATATAGCTGACATGCCTTGCGGTGCCGAAAAAGCCCATCGGCTTGCCGGAATCCGCGTTCTGGCCTTCTTAGAGTCCCCAAAACGCCGTCATGATCGCCAACAAAGGGACTTTTCTGATAAAACCGGTGACTTGGTATACCTCTGGACGCCTCGGCGCAAGCGCGGCCTATGTCAGAAACTGCTCGCTAAGTACGACCGCCCTTTTGTCGGGCGTGAGAGATTAAGTGACGTTAACTGCGTCCTATCCCTGCTCCCTGCCAGGGGTCGCTGTCACACCACGAGTCAAGTTGCGCATATCGCTTGCCTCAAATCATTTCATTCTCGTGAAACCAACTGACTCGCCCAGCGGGCTTCGTCTGCGCCGAGGGAAATGTTAAAAACTTGCCTGGATACCAATGATGGCCATTATATCCAGGAGGGTAGGGACCGGCTAGAAGAATGGAAGTAAGAGGAGTGAATGCTGAGCTTTACCTAGCCGCACCAGCAAGAATATAACAATCCATGTGGTCCTCAGACTAAACGTATCTGGCACGAAGCTCAATCGCTTCTTAACTCCCGAAATTCGGATTGTATTTCCCCTCTTTCTCACATTTGTCTTCCTCCCAACTTACATACATACATGCATCCATCCATATATACATACATACATACATACACACATACATGCATACGTAATACATACTTACACACATACACACATAAATACATACACACATTTTTTCTCTTTTTCTCTCACAAATTGTAGGCTTTTCCGCGCCGTTAACGACCACAAGTGGTCATGTACGGTGAAAAAGTGATCACTTTGTTCTTTCAGAGTATGTATAATGCATTTACGTTGTGGTACAATGTTCCTGTTTTCCATTTATGCTTTCTATTGTTATTACGTTTTCAAACGCCCCCTTACTCTATGCCCTCCAGTAGGGCCTGCAAGTTTGTATGAATAAATCAAACATACATACATACATACATACATACAGACATACATACATACATACATACATACATACATACATACATACATACATACATACATACATACATACATACATACATACATACATACATACATACATACATACATACATACACACGCACATACATACATACATACAAGTAGCCATACAATTTTGCTGGGCCCAATCATGAGGGCACCAAATAAGCACTATATACGTGCATTTGAAAATATTTAGTTTATTTTCATTTTTCAGTCATTTAGTCTACCTTGTGCGTATGTTTTCTGCTTGGTAAAATCAGAAAAACACGATGGCTTCCAAAATGAACGCAACGTACCGTATTGATACCAGGGATAAGGGGCGTGTAATGGTGGCGCTGCCCGGTTTTGGGTTGGTTCAGGTCCGGTCACTCGTGGAGGCCAAGCGTGGTATTTAAAGGCCACGTCTTCTGAAAAAGCGTATTCGTTTACGTTCCAACGTCAGCAAAATAACTGAACCTTTAAAAGGCTGCCATAGGTTTGTCGTCATCGCCTGACCTTTCGCCTCTAAAATTAGCAGATTTATGTAGATGTCTCTTAAGATCAGGCACTGTACTAATTCGTTCGACCTGTCTCTCTTTACTTCAAAACTCTCAAAATCTCAAAATAGCGCGAACAACTGATTCGTAATAACATTCCCGAACATATCAAGGACCTCCAACAGAAACTTGAGCAGGCCTTGCGTCGGCTACATGAGTCCAGGCCAGGCGTTTTATGGCGCGATCATAAACAAAACATCACTAGCACTCACCCGCTTTCCCCCCTATTACTGGTCTAGATTTCTCTCTTTACCAGAGCCATTGCATTCCTCTCAATGCTTTTGCTCACCTGTATCGGCATTTCACCACAGTCGCATAACTTTTTTCTCATTTGGCTCCCACCGCTAGCAACGACTCGATTTGGCAAAACGTTGAAGTTTGACAGTACACACCTGGCATACTCACGTGGCAATAATACACAGCCGTAGGCATAGACGGACCCACACCTAACTGACATCTCCTCGGAAATGTCACTTTTCACTCTAGAAAGTTGCCTTCCACAAGCGCTCTCTCCAATCAATCAACCTATGTTATCTCTTGCTCGTTTATTAACATAGCAAAAGAAATCCATGCCAAACTTTTGTGTACATGCGACATTTATTACCCAGGATATGATGCAAATGACTCATTATAATAATGAAATACATTCACCTTCAGAAATTTGTGATATGATTGCTTGAACAAGGTATTTTTTCTCAGTAAAACGCGGCCTCACTATTTGACTCTACTGTATAACAATACGGCTGTTTATAAATATCACAAGACAAATTCTATGACACCCCACTGAGACTGTGGAATGGAATGCTGCCATACCCTTACCGCTGCCAATCGTGGTCTGCACAGGTCTATTCATGAATGCAGATTTTGTCAAGGGTATTGAGTGCGAAAAGTTGCTAGGTAAGCATTTCTTCCATAGACTCATTTTGGGGATCATATCTACGTACGTTTGCCTACAGTACATGGGCCTAAAAAGCGGCTGGTAATTAAAACATATTTTATACAGACAAGAATTTTCATACAGGGGCCACACATGTTTCGTTTTTGCCTTGTATTGGCGGTCGTGCGCTAATACAGATCATTGCGTTAGGAGTTTTAAGCAGATGAACGAATTTCCGCGAATGGGGTGTGCAAAAAATGATTATGCGTCTGCAAATGATTGCCATAATAAGCTTCTAAATTCGCGTTATCAGTGAATTAGAAGGCGTAATCGGCAGTTTTGTGTTTAATATACATATTGTGTTAAACGGAGTAGGTGTATTTTAGAACAAGCGCTCTCATTTTAGGGAAAATATCTATAAACTCATCATACTATCTCTAAATTACATGCAATTTATTTGTTCTAAGTGTGCACCAATATAGCCACGTAACCTTCTAACTGATGTTTTCCTCAGCGAGAGGTGTGGAGCCTAGTGCTACCCAATCCCAGAATCCAAGAATAGCATTCCGAGTGTGCCGCGCCCCGAGGTTGTCTTTATAATGAGGTAAGAGGTCTAGCTGTGAGGAAACCTGATGACGCTCCCTCACTGAATAGGTTTCCTGAACTCTGCAATAAAATCAACAGAAACCTAAAAAACTATGAAGACAATGGGCAAAGCATCAACCGAGTGGAAGTTATTGCTTATATATACTGATAAAGTAAACTTGCTCAAACCTAATCGAACCGTGAAAATTGCGTTTTGAAATGCAATTTAAAATTATCTCGGTATTGCCTGTCAAGGGTTAAAACTTGCATGCGCCCCTCTATGTAACGACGAAGTTCTTTGAACGCGAACCTTTCTTGTGATGGATTCTTTGGTTGATCAGTCCCCAACTGTGAGTATGTGCTGCTGTGGAGATAGGCACCGCTTTACTAGAATGCGCACAGCAACATTCGGGGGTGCACTCTGTAGGCCAAACGTTTGGTTTTGTGGTTTACCGCGCGATTCAGAACGTCTGCTTGGCGTAGCAATTTTTGAGTGAGGGCTGGCTTGAGGAGTTAAACCTCGAGATAAGACATTAGGCCTAATGAACTAAACTTCAAAATGAGACGTTACGCCTTACGTCGTGTGGCTAACAGCCTTCCGGCCCTTAGAACAACGCCATTCTCATCCTACGTCTGCTTCTGGATCACGGATGTTGATGTTCACCTTAAAACATGAAGTTATGCCTATCTACGCTGCGCTGTCACACGCCTCCGTCATCTCTTCTCTCCGCTGCACACTATTTTTATCTGATGGGGCGTAAAGATGCTGTCGCCAAGCTTCGCAGGGAACCGTTTTATTTTGGTACATTTTACCCACAATTATCATCATGGTATGAGAAAGTTGGTTTTCCTACAAGGCGTTTCTGCATTACAGACGCCATCAATGAGAACACTAAAGGAACCTTATAAACACTTTGTAGCTTGAATATGCATTTGGGTCTACACTTGAGTTCTTTCAGATTTTTGAATACGTAATAAAGTAATTTTTTGTACACCCATGCCTCACCTAATACTACACATATTATATATTCTCATCTGAGATAATGCCCCGTATTACTCATATATTGATAAATATAATAGTTTGAAGTACAGGGGTTTGTACATCGTGATTTCTAAGCTGTTATTAAATTTTATTCTGCAATATTTCTTATACATGTTAAAATACCGCACATCTCGTTTGCGTAGAGCCTGTACAACCAACAAATCGGCTTACCAATTGCACGCCAGCTTTCGTAATTCTTCCAGGGAAAAAACATTCTGTTCGGGGTTTCAGGCGTGTCCGTGGTTTGAGGCACATCAACTGGGTGAGGTCGGTTGTAGTACGCGTAGGGCGATTCGTCTGCGAGAGCGGAATGACAACAACTGAATGAGGCCAGAGACAACACTTCATAGTGTCTTTAAAGGGCGGCAAACCTCTCAGGCATTGTGAATCTTGCATAAACTGGAAAAAGTTCAAATATTCACTGCCACATCTTTGCGGAAAAGGAAAAATTATTAATAGTACTGCAATGCTATCCTCGCTACCAATTTTTTTAAGATCAATATTTGTTTGCCGAAGTGTCCACAGATGACGCCATTCCGATGGTGTAGTTTTTGAAGGCAAATAGCTATTGCACTTAAGACTACTGCGAAGCAACCGTAGCCTCTCTCGGGTGACTTTGCAATCGGGAGATACCTTGAAGCTAATGCAGCCTCCCTAAATTGGCATTGTATAACTCACTGAGGGAAACGTCAATACGGTGCTCAAGAAAACGGCGACGAAAGCTGCTGACATGATGTAAGTCTAACGTCACACACATTTCTAACGTCACCAACCTGTACTTGCAGCTTAACGCGCAGAAATCGTCACGTTACTTAGAGTGCCCTGCAAATCAATCCTTACTGACCCTAATGTTTTCTCTGCAAGTTGGAGATTACAAAACGTAGAAGTAGAAATATGAATGCCACCTTCTACCCAATATATGCATTCATTGCAGTAATGATATCTCGTGCTGCTGTAAGCAGTGAACACAGCAAGATACAAGAGCGTGGAAACTACCAGCGCTTACCTGGCAGTGGCTCATTTTCGTAAAAAGGTTCTGAAGAAAAAAGATATTTTAAGGAAAGCTTATTAATAGAGAAACACTAGCAGTTTTGTAAAAGTTGTTCAAATTTGTAGCTGTATCGAAATAAGAGATGGTGGCTTTGAAATATTATTTTTGGGAGAAGGTAGGAACAAAAGTCACTGATAGAATTGGAGCTCCCATAAGTAAACTCACAAACAATTTTCAATGTTCAATATGAGCAGCTATGGTAATAAGCCTACATGTACAAGTCCTACCGGGTCTCCAGATAGCATTGACACAAAAATGTAAAATGTCTTTATTGGCACATTACGCCTTTTATTTGACTTACGTCAGACATATTACAGTGATACATACGGTAATCTAACCGCGTAGAAAAGCTTGAACCACATTACGTGGGCTGCGTCTGAGGCAGTCGACACGCGGTGTGCTTATAGATTGCGTCCGGGAATATCTTATAGAATGTTTTCAAGCGTATTGTAACGTGCTGTAGCCTCCAAATTATAGGAGTAGTGGTTTTTTGTTGAATACAGGTAGTCGTGTGCACTTTCATGGCTGAACTTCGCAACAAGGTTTACTAACCGCGTAACGGCGTCGGCTGGTGCCCTTTATAAAAAGAATGCTTCGGTGGTCTTAGGTGAGTATCTATGAAGGTTGGCGATGCTTTTCCGCCTGAATAAGAACGCCTGGTCGCTGCTTTTAGTGGAATCGTCTTCGTCGTGGGCGAGCAATTGGTCGCCATTATCGTCTAACATGCAGACCATGTCCGCTTTTCTCTATGTGAGATACTCCGAAATATTGGTTTTAGGAGATAATGATTTTTTGTGTTACGTTTGGCAGTCTCCCTTTAGAATGGGACCGCAGAGTGCATGAAAGACTTGGTGCATGCTGGAGCATATTCTTCGGAATGATTGCTGTTTCTCCATAGCTAGTTTTTTAGGCCGACACAGCTTGTATTCATTTCTTGAATACGAAATAGAAAGAAAAGTGCGGTAAAGTACATTGCTATTTGTGAAAAAAGTCAACGCTGAGGCCACATGCCTAAATGGTTGGCCAGCTTCGTGGCGTCGTTTTTCGCAGTTGAAACACACGCTGAAAAAAAGACAGAAAATCTGAAGACAGTGCAGTGTCCTGCCCAGAACAACTTCCAGCCAAGGAGAACTTCGTCGCGCATGCGTTTGAATGGGCTCAGGCCGCACATATAAGAGCGATGCAAGCGCACTATATCAAGGTTGTAGAATTTTGAGAATTAACCTCTCCGAAACTCAGTCAGCTTCGTCATAAGGAATTTTCTGTACACCTGCATGCGTCCTAAAAAAAGCTTAACGGGCGTCAAAACGGTCCAGGCACGGCGGTCCTCCTGGAATGTACTACTCAGTAAACCTTCGCTAACTCGAACTTGCATATCTCAAAATACTGGTGAAGTGGAACTTTTTTGCCCTAACTGCTTCGGTATTATAATAGGATGGACTACCCCCTCGCCCTATCCTACACTCCGCAAAATCAGATCAGTCGACATGCCACTAGAAAACCCGCGATCACCCGCACTGAAGTACCACCACCCATTGCGGCCGGATGGCTTACATGTTGTACTATGTATTTGCCGACATTTGTGTTGAAAGTTTGTGCGGGGGTCAGCGATTGCCTCAAAATGCTGACACAGGGTACATGTAACGCACATACGTAACATAAATTTGTAAAAACATTTGTAACACATCCTGACACAATGCACAGCACTAGACACAACACGACATAAAGACGTTCCAGACCAATACCGATAAAAGTTTTCGCTGCATCCAGCATACTTTCTTGGAGATACTCCATGTTTTCGTGTGATTGTACTTTTAAATTCTTGGCTGTGATTCGCTTTTTAGAATTCATATCATGTTTGATCACCAACTGGCCCTATGCACCAGCCATCATTACCGTATTTTATTTCGCTTCAATTTTGTTTTGTTTTTAGTGTAATTACTTCGTATTTACACTTACAAGTGTATCAAAATAACCACGCCACAGGTACTCTTTGTCCTAGCTGGCCCTGCGCCAAAAAGCACAAATCATCATCAGAGCCCTATACCTTTTATATGCCTGTCGTATTTTGCGCTTAATATGTGCTTTTTAATGCCTAAAAATCTGGCCTTTATGATAAGGTCTTCGTGCGAACTCCTTGCTCCAACTACGTAAGAAAAGCGCGGTGGTGAACAGTAAAAATAAACTTCCTGCCTCTTCTGGAGTTTCTGATCCAACGTATCAAGCAACTGCGGGAGTGGTAACATGTAAGCCATCCGGCAGCAATGGGTGGTGGTACTTCATTGCGGGTGATCGCGGGTTTTCTAGTGGCATGTCGACTTAGCTGATTATGCGGAGTGTAGGATAGGGCGAGGGGGTAGTCCATCCTACTATAATACCGAAGCAGTTCCTTTTGCCCTTGTTTTTAGATGCAAATCATCTATTGCTCGGGGCTATGTCCGTTGTCCTTCCGGCGTCCGTCCGTCCTCTCCTCCTCTCCACGCCAGCTGTGATAGCGTCACTCTCTTCCCTTCCCCTCTCCACACCGAATGTGTGCGCTCCTGTCCTCTCCCCTTGTCTACGCCAGCTGTGATAAGGTTACTTTGTCCTCTCCCCAACAGCTGTGCGCGCTGCTCGTCCTCTCCCCTCCTACTCGCAACTTCAGATAAACCAGGTCCGCGCCGCTGCTACCCTTCAGTTGCTGCTTAGGTCTGTGCCGTCCGATGAGCTGACAATGGACGCCAACGACTATGGCAGTTACCCGCCGTGGTGGCTCAGTGGCTAAGGCGTTGCGCTGCTGAGCAAGAGGTCGCGGGTTCGATTCCCGGCCGCGGCGTCCGCTTTTCTGATGAAGGCGAAAGCAAAAAAAATTACACCATCTTCCCACCTGGGAACCTGATAGATGCAAGGCATCTCGAGTTTGCACGGCTTTGCATCTCCTCAGGTTCCCACGTGCGAAGATGGTGTAATTTTTTCGGCGCTCCAGTATTTAGAATGACTGTGTCGACGACGAGTAGCCTTTAGAAGTGCCTGCAACGGCAAAAAAAAGGAACGAGCTTCGCTGGCTTCGCAACGACTTGCAATGTAGCAGTGCCTACAAAAAATTGATACGGTGGATTGAGCAGCTTGAGAACGCTTTTCTTGAACCAAATGGGGAAGCGAACGCTGCGATTATTATGCAGTTCTTTTATCTGGTACAATAATTGTTCTTTTTTCCTGGGAATTATTTTCCTTTATTGGGAAGCTTTTCTGTGCAGTAAAGCGTTAATTTCTGAATTTGTTTAATTTCAGCGTTTAATTACCTATTTGAGTGACTGGGCCAGAAATTTTTGCATTTCTGCTAAGTCAAAACTCCGGTTTTCATTAAAAGTTTTGCGAATTTAGTACATAGAGTCAAATAGGTGTTACAGTTTTTTATGAGGTGACACAACTTCACGTTCCTCCGGTGCAAACCAAGTCCTCAATGTGTCCGATGTGATCAAGTCTCCTTCAAAGTCTTAGGTGTCAGGAATATCTTTCTGAGTTAAAGCACAGCCAACTTCAGGGTTTTCATGAAGGATTTGAAAATGAAAGCACACCGACCTATGAAAGTCAGATGCGTGATATGCACGGAGGGGAAAAAAGTTTTGCATTCGTCAAATGCATGCACACAGCAATGAAGTGGCCCGCACTGCGGCAAGACACGTTTTTTTTATATCAAAGAGCGCGTTTCTGCTTTGCAGACACACCAACCTACTCATTCAATACTCTCTTGTTACAAAAACGTTCACTTTAACGCGCCTTGCGTCGGCATAAATGTGGCCTTTGTGGTTGTCGAAATGCAAAAGGTCACTGCATGCTGAACGTAATTTTGAAGCTATTTAATATTGCTCTTTCTGCTGCAGCTCTAAGGTGCACTCGACGTTGTGCCTAAGTAGGCAAGTGGCTCAAATATGTAGTAAAAACATGCAACGAGGCCCCCTTAATAAAAGAGAAACCAAGCACACGTGTATATGTTTTTTCTGCTGCTGGCGTTCGGAACTGACTCCTTTATTCGGTGTCCTGTAGGACACCTGAGTTGCAAACGTGACAAAGGTGCTAAGCTTGCACCATAGCCTCGAACCTGAAAAAACTTTTTACTGCAGGCTCAACCGCACATGCTTAATTGCATCTTACGTGCTCCTCTAATTAACTCAAAACTGGGAATAGAGACGTTTAAGATTTTCCCAACAGTTGCCCTATATAAGGTTATCCCTACAAATGTCTAAACCAGTACAGAACATAAACCGGAAATTGTAACTACGGGTACACAAATAGTAAAGGGGCTCTCGACTCTCTTTCCTATTAATCAGCTTTTAAGATTGCATATGCATAATATGAGAGAAAGACCTCGCGAGTGAGTGAGTGAAAGTCTCATTAACACAAGGAGGGCCGAGGGGCCGGAAAGGGGAAAGGGCGAAAAGGGGAGGGGAGAGGTGGTAACGAGGTTCATTTGAAGATCCTGGAGAGGAGTACTCAATTCCTGAATGCACATTTAGGGGTGGTAGACTTCGGCTAAACTACATTTTGGATGCCACTCTCAAGAGCGAAGAGCCCAAGGGCTGCAAGAAAATAGGGGTCGTTGAGTGTCCTTGGCGTATCTTGCTTGTATTGTGTAAGACATTCAGCAGAATGGGGCGGAAGGATTGCTACAAAGAGCATTTCCACATAAGGTGGGCCAGGATTGCTACTGTAGCTGTGTTGCAATATGGGCAGTAGCGCGGAGAATCGGCGGTTGGGTGATGCCATTTGCGTGTGATATGGGGAGTCAATGCAGCGTTCGCACGAAATTTCTTAATACAAATTACACCATCTCCCCGAAGGGAACTATGTGGTGATGGAAAGCAGAATTGTTGGCGTCCATTCAGCTCATCGGACGGTGCAGCGTGTCTCAACCGAAGCAGCAGCTGAGGAAGCGGCGCGCGGACCGGGTTTACTATATAGAGCAGATGGCGTGTAGAGAAGGAGATGAGAGAGGAGACTCGCATGCGCGCTTATCGCACAGCTGGCATGTTCCTGTTTTGTTGAGTGATCTGGTGTTTAGTAGCTCCAGAGGGAATTCTACGTCCGGGTCCAAACTGGTGGCAAAGTCACGCAAGTGCTTTTGTCTTACGGTGAGTAGGCGGTGGTGTTCGAGACGCCGAAATTCCTCCATCATGTTCTTGTCGATGTTGTCTTCTCTGTGGTAGAATCGGCAGTATCCGTCAGCGTTGGTGAGGTGAAGGTTGTTAACGTTGGTGCACCGGCTGGGAGCAACGTACACGCCCTCCTCTTCGCAGCTTTGTCTTCTCCTTCTTCGTCTTTAGAGGTTCCCCAACGGGAAGATGACGACGGTGGTCGAACGCGAAGCTATCTCGTGATGAATTCTTTGGGTGGCCAGTCCCAAGGGGCATCCTGCCACAATTATCATCAGAGGCGCTGTGGACGGGGCAACGGACGCGGGACATCCCCCAAGCAAGATACGCTAACATCCTCCTCTAATGTTTTCAGTTCGTCGTTTCTATTGACGTTCAGCTTCGCGTGCCTTCGTTGTATCAGTAGCTTCCTGACGTAGTTTGAATGAGCCAAGGACATAAGGCGCGTTCGTAGCGCTTGCTCCTGTTTCGGTTTCGTAGCGCAGTTGGAAGAGCGCCGCGTACCTCCCGTTACGGCTAGAGAGTCGTGGGATCGAAACCGGGCGCCACTAACTATTTCTTTTATTTATAGTGTAGGGGGAGAGGTGCGGAAAACGGACGGACGCCGGACATAGCCCCGAGCAAGAGATGCTTTGCATCTAAAAAGTTCGGCAGGACGAGTCAAGGATGGGGCATTACGCAGGAAACCTACAGGAGTGGCAGCGGCAAGGCGGTTGTGCCTAGCCTGATGATCGTGATCCCGCTGTTGCATGAGGGAGAGTGATGGAGCACGGCTGTCAAGCAGTGGGGGAGTTGCTTGAAGACTCTCCTGCGCTGCGTCATGGGCAGCCTGGCTGCCGGAACAATGAGCCATGTGTCCCGGTATCGACGCAACACGCACAGAGGTACCATTGTGAGCAAGCAGACTATTCCTATGTTGAATCTGATGAACCAGTGGGTGATGGGAGAAGGGCTTGCCGAGCTCACGTAGCGCCATTTTAGAGTCAGTCCGGAATCGAATGCGGTGTGGTAATGGGGCACACGTCTCGTAAATAAAGTGGTCGAGGGCTGCGAGGATGGCATGTAGCTCAGCGTTCAATCTAGAAGTACTAGATGTTTGTCGAGTGCGACCGCCGTGAAAACTAGGTGAACCTGGACATCGCGAGGTCCGTCCCATGCGACTATCAGACACGCTCGCGTCTCTGTAAATATTTTGTTCATCGGGGAGTTTAGCCGGCAGACTGCGAGAAACAGCATGATGGCGAACTCTTGATCGGGATCTTGGGACGCGTAGGCGTTCCAGATTGTCAACCCCTTAAGGGTCGTTTTCATGGAGGAGGGGGAGCCTGTGGTAGGGTCTGGGTGGCACCATTTGCGAGTCCCAAGCTGTAAGAGCCGCACCCTGCCAGGTCAATGAACGGCGACCTTCGTGCAGTTTTTTGTCGGGTTTCCTCGAGGAGCAGTTCGAGCGGGGGTACCTAGGTGATTAATCCAGGGCTTCCGTGCGGGTATGGCGCAGACGTCCGGTAATGGGGCGAAGAACAGGCCGATAAAGAACGTGAAGATGTTTCGTATGCCACTTTGTTGAGCTTATAGACAGGAGCGCCATACGTAAGTCGACTCATTGACACTGGTCAAGTAAGAGTAAGGCAGGCTGACTGGCATGCTCCGCCGTACTTGTCCGACATACGCGAAATGAGACGAAGGATGGGTTTCCAGTTGCGCTTAAGCTGGCTGATCTAACACTTAGCACCATTGTTGCTGGCCGACAGGACATCTGAAATACCAATTTCCCCACTTTTAGGGGAGACTGGCGTGTCGCCGATGGTAGATGACCTTGCGCATGTCTGGTGGGAGCTGAAGGCGACCATGAAAAAACGAATTCCGTCTTTTCAGAGCCAATCTCAAGTCCCAGTGTCGGAAGGATATCATTGAGGCTGTTAGCGGCACCTTAAAACCTCGCGAAGCGTAACGAATTTAACAATTTCTATGCTTCAAGCTTACTCCTGCGGCATCGCATGGGGCATTCCACCACACCTAATCCCCTCAGCCAGTTGCGGAATAATACTGGTTAGTGGAAAGTGGCGCAGCTTACTTTTATCTTACGCCAGGTAAACATGACTTCCGTTAATCGACAACGCGGGGCACAGGAAGTGACTGATGGGGAAGGGGAGAGGAGGGGAGAGAGACTTATCCCAGCGAATGCTAGCCTACTCGTATTCTGCATGACGGGTTGGCTGGTAGAGCGTCTTGCGCGAACGCATAGGGGCGCTCAAGCGGAAGGTAAGTTTACAGCCAGTTTAGAGAGCTTGTTACAGAAAATATTTTCTGAACGACAAATCACACATGGTGAGAATATCATCTATGGCAGTTTACCAATACCTTGAACATTGCGCGTTAAACAATCATTACCTTAATTCGTGTTCTTCTTTACGACAGTTTCGCCATTTTATAATGCCTCAAATATTCTGTTTTTATGGATATGCAGTAGGCGCGCCACTAAATTACCTTTTGTGGTCAGGGTCCACGCGACACAAATGTATAATCCTTCCGAGTTTGCCTGCTTAAACAATACTTCGATTGTGACATAGAATATTACAATTTTTGTGCACAAAACGGTATGTAATACAGTCCCTTACGGTTGGCATGTAGTGTACGCCCTCAATTTAAGTATATTCCCAATTATTCATTATCGGCTGGGAGTGACACCGTAGAAGTAATGAATAACTTTTACCTCACTGAACTAATGAATGTCTGTGGATTTAAATGCGCGACAGTCTCAATGTGTTTGTTTTTAATGCTGTCATGTTTTGGTCGCAGTGCAAGCAATTTCTTAAAGAAAGATCTCGCCTTAAGACTTGAGTTTCCCAGGACCACTCTGCATCTCTACTTTATGATCTCCTCATCGTCTTTCCATTCACCCAGGAAACATCTACTCTCTTCGTTTTCCTTGATTTATGTTTCCGCATCCTCCTTCTCATCCACCCCCTCACCCATACGACTCTTCACTACAGGTGCTGTTAACGCTCAAGCCAACCCTACGTTCACCATCGCATGACCACTGTGTGGTTCACCTCCTTAATGAGACCGGAAGTTATAATAGTTGGGTTAACAAGGCCAGTACCGTCAATCACAATTGTGCCGTAAAAACGGAAATTTCTAGCTAAGCGGTAAATACCTCTCGCATATTTTTCTAAAGGACCTAGGCATCCTTTACCACCGACTGTCTATTCACTTCTAGACATCACTAGCGTTTGTAACATAGACTAGCTATTGTTGAGGAATGTGCGTCGTTTCGCTCCAACCCTGTGTGAAAATAGCCTTTAGATTGACATCTTTATCAGTGTGTATCAATTTAGGTAGAGTCTCACATGCGACTGTTGGTGCCATCAGTAAAAATGTTAGTCCAATCTTATCAAGATGCATTTTTTTTTGCTTTTCGACGCACATTTTAGGAACGGGAAGAGATTTTGCACTTACTGAGCGAGTATTGATACTCTTCGCTCTCATAAGCTGAAAGAAAAGAAAATATAATATATTAATATGTAATGTCTTCTACACTTTTGCACTCAATACAAACTTATCACTTTGAAGAGGCATAACTTTATCGAAAATCGTGGTTAAAGCTTAGAACTTACAATCTATAGCCTCGTACAACGCCTTCAACTATGACGCTGTGTCGGCAGTCATTTACCAGCTCCCCAAAACAGCCCGCGCCGAAGCCGGCTATGTTCGCTGGCTTTGCATCACAAGGCGGCTCACAATGCACTTTCATTCGACGCCTATCCGACGTCGGCGTGGCGTTCCGTCGCTATTTTTATAACCACTTACTTCCCCCATCACTCCCTGCTGTTTCATTTTTCTGGTGCAGGATACAGAGCCGCACTCTGGTTTTGCTTCCTCGAGCTTTTCTGGACCGCGTAACTTGCATGTTTTATGCTTAAAACAGAGAGATGTAAGGCACCCACTTTGTTCGAATTGTACTAGTCAAGATGTCTTAAAACCTTTATATTCAAAATTACCTGTGAGTTTTTACTGTATAGTGTAGGAACTGCGGTGTTCAATCAAAAGCGGTAACTAGGTTGGTTTAAGCAGGAATGCTAAATTTATGATTCTTGCAAACAAAGAAAAATATGAACCCGGTACTACATGTTTATGACAGAAGGACCACTAACTTCGTGTTTATGTTCTGCACGTCCTTTATGGTTTCTAAAGAAGTCGTGAAGTTTGGCAGCTTGAGCGAAATGTTCCGCTTTGTCGACCTGACAATAGAGACCTACTGCCCATGTGAAACTTATCAAATCAAAAAGAAAGTGTAACGGAAGTAGACAATAATGCAGGCTAAATTTAATTAGGTATGATATAAAAAGGAGGCGCAGCTTGCAATAGCGGTTCAAGGCTGGAGAAACCGCAGGGCTGGTGGGCCCAATTCCTTTGTTAGAAATCCGGGTGCTTGCAACGGCATCACCAGCACCCGCCTACAAGTTCTACAGCCGGACGAAGGCCTCTCTCATTGACCTCCAGCTGCTCCTGTCCCGCCCGAGCCCATTGCTTGCCCCGGAATTCCCTTACTTGGTCTCTCTATCGAGTATTTTATCCCTCCATCGGCTGTCCTTTTGCTACAGACCCATCTCTCGCTGAAGACTTTGTCACCCTGGTAGGCCACCAATTGCCATTTCGCCTCATTAGGTGGCCAGGCCAAGTTAGTTTCTTATTCTGAATGTGAACTATGATATTTTCTAATCTAGTTTGTTAACCTAATTCATGAGGCCGGTTTCTGTACTAAGTGTTACCCGATCATCATTTGTACCGTCGCCGGTTAGCAGACCGTAATTTTGATTTCAGGTTGTTTTATTAGGCGGCAATGGTTCCGCTCCATATGTCTAATCCCCTCACATTTAATTCTGCACATTCCGATCAAACAACATATTGTAATTATATTTGCATTTGGTCCACGACGGCTTCACCCTTTGCGTCCGTGGACGTTCGTGGACATCGTGCCAAATCCCGGAACGTCAATCTAAACGACGAGGTGAGCCATGAAGCGGAATTCGATTATTCAACCGCATTGCTCACACCGAACCGATGAAGGGACATCGAAGGAGATGAACACGCTGAGAACTGCTCGGAAAGGCCTTCCTGAATGCCATCCGCAGCTCATCGACAAAATAACGCCAACTCCAGAGGAAACCAAAGAGGTTGCGGACACTGTTTTGATAGCCAGGCTCCAGCAAAGTGTCGAGACCGACTTGTTGAAAACAGCAGTAAGCTGCATGCCCGTGCAAGCAGAACCAGAATCAACGGCCAACACGACTACATGCTAGAGTCGGTCAAAGAAGTGTACAGAATTGTTGGATCATTTCAACGAAAACTTTACGGACAGAAGGAAGGCGCCCCACCGGAACGACTTCTCGCAAGGCAACACCTGCGTAAAGGTGAATAATGTCCTAGAAGCGAGAGTCGGTTACGGGGCGAAGCCCTCATGAAACAAGCTACTTTAGGAAAACTTGATAGGAATTTGAATAATCCGTCGTCGGGGGAAAGTATTTTCAAGATAGGGTATCTCACCAACCACAACGACATTGAGGTCCCCTCAACTGAGACGGCTCTTGTAACACGTGAGACCACTGTACATCTCTTGCTCGGACCTGAAGACGCCACGATGCCGGAAGGCACCACAGCAAAAAAAGAATGGACGGCCATATGATTTTTTTTCAAAATTATGAAGGTCGCATTAGCACCAGAAGAGAACATCGTGGACTGCGCACAGGCTTCGCTAGGCGTTACCAGGGAAGCGTTCGACCGTGAAGTGTTCAGAGCTACACTGAGGACTCAATCGTATCGTGCAGACTTTACATGAAAGGACCTTTATAGGGCGGCATGTGGGGTGCTACATGATGGTGGATTAAGCAAAACAGCAAAAGCAATTTGGATTGACGCCAGCGTACAGTAACACTACAAGGCAAACCTGGCCAGGTTTTGTAGGTGTGTGGCTGTGACAGAATTGCGCGCGGCGTAATACCAATGACCGAGACAAAAGTGCCGCAGCTATGAACGCGCAATGGAGGGGCCGCAAAATACAAACTGTTTGGAGGCGCTGCTCGCAAAGACTGTGAACCCTATTCTACCGCAGACCCTCACATTGACTTGAGGGACGCTGCAAAGACTTCACATCCACTCCTGCATGAACGAATCCAAGCATACATTCCACCGCAAGCGTGGTGACACGGACACATAAAGAGGCAACTAAACATGTTGGGAAACCCTAAAAAACCTGTCGAACGTGGTACCATGACCGAACGTGGTACGGAACGACCACACAGGGAAGAACATGCATACTTTCAATTTTCTAATATGCCAGGCGTCAACGAAACTAGATCGTCAGTCAATGCCAAATCTGTACTACACTATTATAAGACTGCGACCCGTCGACTGACGTAGTCATTACGAAGAAACAAGAAAAAAAAGGAAGAAAACGCAAAGTCTCGAAGAAAGTTACCGCTTAAAATGAGGAAAAAGAATGACTTCAGATACTGAGTGCACCTGAACGGCAGATTGACTACTTATTATCGCCCCAGGACGCGGACACTCAATATGACAATATTCTCTAATAATGGTTCGTAGTAACTTCCTTGATTTAGATATTTATAATTACGCAAATTATTTTCGGCGGGGAGAATATTGGAACTTTCGAAGAAGACGAGGACAAACCGTGCACCGATCTCAGCGGTCGCACATAAGGAGGAACACTTGGAAAGGGATGACCACTATGTAAGGAGAGAAAATGGCGGCTCAGAATACGGTTGTGTACATAATGTCACTACAAGATGGTTCGACGATAAATGGAACAGTTTAAAAATTTTTCCTGAGCGAACCGCCGCGCTGTTCGCGCTAAAACGTCACACAAAGGTCGTATTTTGTGGTCCATTTGGTTTGACACCAGGAACAAAGACGGTACTCACCTGTTTATTCTGGAAAATTAAAATTTCGCCTATGGAAAAAGTGGTGGCCTGGTTGGGCGAGCCAGCGCAAGCTGATCTTGGAAGGACGGAGCCGCCCGTGGGGTATGCAGAGTGAACCGCAGGTTTGGGATTCATGGTAGAAGGAGCGAAATTGTGTAGCGGATGATCCAAAAATCTCTTTCGCCCCTTGTTGACGAGGACCAGAAATATTTGGAAAGCAGCTGATACTAATCATAAAAGAATATTCCCAAGGTTCATAGTTGCAATAATGTTGGATGTGTTTTCTCACCTGCTTTTACCGTTTATGTTCATCTGCTACCTCCTTTGGTCCCCTTCATACCGTGACTCCCAAACGCGCGTTTCCCTCTTCATACCTGCCACGTGGCGCCGTCGTTCCAAGATCACCTATTGCATGCTCGCACGTCTGCATCGGCCACCATTTTCGCATAGGCGAAAATCTTTTTTATTTATTTCCAGAGTAAACAGGTAAGTACCGTAAAGGCCGCTTATATGAAACAGTGCAAGGATTTTAATATAGTTCGATATAGCAAATAATTCGATATAGAAAGAGAAGCAAAATAGTCTTAGATGAGAGCAATCCTGCGCACCGTCATTCGATTTGAGCCGGGATGTTGCACTTTGATTATTCCTCCAAATGAAACTGCAACTCACACTCAAATTGAAATTTCTGTTGATTTGAGCCTGATGGTAGTGTGCGCACAGATGGACACGGACGGACATTGGGAGGCCCTAAGGTACCCTGCATAGTTACAGGCGAGGGAGTGAGCCGTTTGACTCTCTGGTACTAAGTTTCGGTCGTTGCCCAATGAGTAAGACGACTGACACTAACTCTGTATGGTCTACCGGACACATTCTCTAATCCTTCCGGTGCATTTGCGATTTTTCGCGAATTGTAAATGCTATGCGCACGGACGCGAACGGACATTGGGCGGTTCTAAGGTACAGCACCCATAAAAAAAGATGCAAATTGTGTAATACCTGGAAGCGTTCCACTACGGCGTCGAACGGCGAGAATTCTGCGAGCATCGCCTATGGGTTGGAATATTAGAAGCCAAACGTGAGCACCGTCGCCATTTTTCGAGCGTAGTATTGCAATTCCGGGTAAAGCGTAAGTGGCTCTGTGAACCACCACAAAGCCGAAATCTCCACAGTCTTTTTGAGCACAGAGAAGGCACATAAGCTGTACGACCTCTATTAACGTAGACGTAATGAGTGGTTGTTCGGCGTATTCTCAAAGACTGCGCATTACATTTAAAGATTTCAAACGAGTTGACAAAGTATACTTTAGGTTGTTCGCGACCATTGACTGGGCGGTATGTTTCAATCGAACTGCCACCTTGATACACGAGTTTTTAATCTCGTGTTGAGCCGATGACTTTAAAGTAAGACAAAATGCAGCTGCAGTGTCGCAACAGATTCGCGAGGGCACTTCACAAGCTCACTGAAGCATCGCCGGCGCATTGCTCTAATCGCCGGTTATTTAAAAATGTACTCTCTGCCGCTTTGCTGCAAATGTAATCTAAAGACGAGTCTGATGTAACAACACTCACGCTGTCCCCTTCCGGCCTCGTCACTACCATGATAAACCTGAATTCAATTCGATTTTACCGCGTTTGCAGTGCTGGCGCGCCATCTGCTGGGACACTGTTGGGCTTGGCGTCTGAGCTCGTTGAGGCTCTAGAGCGAGCGTCGACCGCGAAAATAAAATACCGCGACGCTTATGCTATTATTAATTAAAAGAACACGGCTAGTATCAGTTATGTGTTTACGTTCTGCTTCGAAAACGGCTCGCTGAACAATGTTGACAGGTATGAGGCGTGCACCCAGACTTAGTAGCTTGGAAATGTCTTGGCGGCATACGCGCTCAGGCCGGGCGGCTGAATCGAGGAAAAGACGGATCAGAGAGACAGACCAAAATTTTGATGTTTAAGTAGCTCGCTTACTTGGGGCCAAACGTAGCGGACGAAGCTAAGGTCTGGGCATCGCGCGGTTCTTCTCGATTGGTCATCATTAACGCTGGCGGCCGCGGAGGGTAGGGGGACAACAGCCCAACGACCGACCATTCACTTGTCCAGCTCGGCCGGCTACCGACCTCACGGCAGCATTCCCGCCGAGCCGGCGACGCGGGATTTACAAAGAGAAGCGCCATCTCTCGCGCCGCGGATCCTCCCGCGGCGAAGTGCGAGGAGGTGGCGCCGCTCGTCGGCACCCCAGCAAAGAAAGAACTGAAATTAAAGCGTGGCAAACTGTGCATGGCGACGCAGTGAAACATCCCCCTCGCGAGGGGCACGATCAAATGCAGAGCATTTCCGGGGGCGCACGACGTTAAGTGTTTGCGTTACGTTTACTTGTGGCAACCTGACGAGAGAGCGGTCAAGCATACGCGGTAGCGTGTGTCGAGTGGGTAGAGCACCATGTACATTGCGTTCCGCCCGCACGAGGGATCAAAACCTGGTAGTGTGTAGGAGGAGGGGTGCGGACAACGACTGCGGACTACGACGCTGACATCGTGAGTTACGAAATGCTCTGCATTTAAAACTTACGCGAGAGCAATCCTGCCAACGGAGTCACGAGCTAACCCTGAGCTCTTACCACTCTCCAGACTATTGATGGACACTTTCACGGAAAGAAAACATCTATTTATTTGGGCGGAAGAACTACGTAGTGTAGCCGCTTTTTTGAGCGAAACGCGTTGCTGGTGACTGCTTGCTCCCCGGTATCTAAACGTCGACAAGCGCAACATCGCTGCCCTCAATGACAGCTGGCAGTATCCTCCGTAGCACGGCCATGTGTCAAGCGACGGCTTCGCTCCGGCTCACGAAGCGGTACGTATTCCTCGGCATCTTCGACAGAGCGGCGACAAGCATGGAAAGACAGAAGAAATAAACGGCGACCCAGCTAACCGAGGAAGTGCGGGCAGAGAGTGGAGCGGACTTATCAGTGACACCGCAGCACGCAGCGCCCAATGTGGCGCTGCGTCTGGAGTTGGCGACTCT
The DNA here is from genome assembly GCA_013339765.2 of Haemaphysalis longicornis. Lineage (NCBI taxonomy): Eukaryota > Metazoa > Arthropoda > Arachnida > Ixodida > Ixodidae > Haemaphysalis > Haemaphysalis longicornis. Next base: position 3,851,838 of record CM023458.1, read on the forward strand.
GCCACGGCCGGTTGGGCCGCTCTCGAGCTTGCGCCACTGCTGTGCGCCGATAATGTATTGCGGGAAAGCCTGCCGCATGCCTAAGGAGAGCGAAAAATACGGTGCGGTAGAGCTCGTTATACCCGTTGTGAGCGAAATGGCGTTCGATGTAAAAAGTTTAAAATGTATGTAACTTTTATCAGAATTTTAGAAGGGGTAGATATAGGCAATATTTCGGTATATCGGTATTCGATATAAGCGTTTGAAACCGGTAACACCCGTTACCGCCTTTGACACAGGGAAAAACGATAATTCAGTACAATTTTGTAGTTGCTGGTGCCAAACAAAACACACCAGGAAATGAGATCTTCGTGCAAAGTTTGAACGCCGTCATAGCAGCGGTTCATTCAGGGAAAAATATTAAATTGTTCCAATTAACGTTGCACCACCCGCTATATTTGCTTTCTATCGACGCAGGCCTCCTTTCTGGCCTCCCATGACTTTCTTCTATACCGTCGAGTATAAACATACGTTTTCAAGGCGGCCAGGCATTTGACATGGTGAATGGAAGAAAAGACGCTTTGTAAAGTAGCGCGCCCATAATAACCCAAAGCGTAATCTTTGTCTTTGTTTTCGCCTGTTGGTCGTCTTGTAGAGACGAGCGAATTTCTATAAACACTGGTCAATCTTGATGGCAAGGATCTTCATTGTGTTTTTTTTAAATGGTAGGTAATGAAAAACATTTATACACCTGCATACAAAATACTCACATAGCCCCGCTTTTAATAAATGAAACCTACAGTATGTCCGCAGGTGTTCTTATTCTGTTTTTAACATACAGAAAGTGCTTCTCTCTCCTCAACACGGTGTTTAGTATCCCAATCCATGGAGAAGTATACACCCAGGAAATGACAACCAATTTCTAAATTCAGTTTTATGAAGAAGTATTTCCAGCTACAAGGCACGTATCGTGCAAAGAGGAACCTTGCTTGAATATCTTCAGAGAAGACGACATGCAAACTCTCACGACTAAATTCTCAGGGAAAATTGTTCACCTATCTGACAGTAGAAGACCTTGTGTGCTCGATGCGGATTAATGTGGGTGAAATTTGGATCCCTTTCTGCGAAATTTCTTGGTGCAAGGTAATGCAGCTCGTGGTTGTTGTGAAGCCGGAGAAAGGTAACTGAGGGCTTTTCAATTTTTATTAAGTTTGCGATTACAAGAGCACAGTGTATTTCTGCATTCAGTAATTCTGCATTCCGCTTCTGAATGCTTATGTACAGATTGTAGCGATGCAATAGTAAGATAAGTGTCTCGCCGTAACAGCAAACATTGCCACATCTTTGGATAGAATGCGTCCACAAAGCCTTTGACACCGTCTCATATATTTAACCAACATTTAAAGCCGTTGCTTGAGTGTAGGCGCGTTATGAATAGTTCATCTGCGGTAGAAAAGATTTTCTTCCACTTGCAAACCACCGTACCCAACAAAAAATGGTTTAGACGAAACAAAAAAAAAGCATTAACGTTTTTTTTTATTACGCAGAGCGAATAAAAATCAATTAGATATGTGCACCTGCGGACTAGGCTGAACCTACAGATCTGTAGGCAAAAATTCTGGCGGAGCTTGGAGACGGAATAGAAGAAATGCTAAGGTATCGTAAATATGTGGCTCTCATTTTTATACTATACAAGCGTCGAATCTCGAAACCTTAGGGGAGACTTGGTATATCTCACAATGAAAACAAGATGCATTCCAGCACAATAGAAAGAAATTACTACGCACGCAATTCTTTACTGGTGTTGGTGAACCGAACTACATAATGACGGCATGACGATAATAATCCGCCTACGATACATTAGCTCTAGTATGCGACTGGGGAGTGTTATACTCTCCTAAAATGCAACTATACTGTTTGAAAGAAAAGCTGTAGACCTTTTCAAAAACTTACCTCTTGGAAAAAACGTGTTCCCGTCTGTAGTTACAGGGAAATATTGGGGACCCAATTAAAAGTGTGAATAACAACACCGCTCTCTATTGTTAGAGAAGTTGAATATCTGGCGAATATTCTTACGTTTTTCTCTCGTCTCTCTTCATTATAATAAATTCCCTAATGCAACGCAGTCTCTAGGGTGGAGTGCTACGCGCTCTAGCTGAGCACTGCAGCCATGGCTGGGTTCGCCGTCCGAAGACGTATTAAATTTTAGTATTAGGCTGGAACTCAATAAAGCGTCTATCTCTGTTTTTCACAGGTTTTGTTTTAGCTTCCTGTAGCCAAGGGCAGTAATGTGAGCCAAAATCACACATCCTGATATTGTATCATTACGTTCATATCATAGGTGAGTTCATGGCGCCTTAAATGGCTAATAACGGTTAGGTTAGGCTAGGTTAGATGAGGTTCGATTAGCGTCACCTGAAGGTGTGGTAGGAAGAGGGATGCCGTGCCCGATGCCATCTTTTTCTTAACAAAACACCCGTAAAATGTCGTATATAGAGTACTATTGTACAGTCAGACGGAACTCTAGACACAGTCAACATGTAATAAACTAACTGGCAATCAATACATACTACTCTTTTGTTGACATTCTGGACCGATCAGGCCCAAAGACCTCGCGGTTATAACCCTCTTAACCCACTCCCTCCCCCCCCCATCTCCAGCGTCGAGCAGTCGGAGGACGCGCTGGGCAGCTCGCAACAAGGGTGCAGCTACTTCTGGTTGACCGAGCTGCCACCGTCACTGCCAGCCTTCGGCCGGCAGCCACCACGCGTTCCTAGCCAACTTGCTTGGAAAATAATAGTGATTTCTCTCTCTCTCTCTCTCGCTCTGTATAATACAGGTATAAACCTTTCTTCAATGAATCAAGGGCACAAAACCTAATTCAGGCTACAATCGTTTGGCTTCAACAACACTACGACGACGGGATGTGACACCTCTTCGTGCTTTCAATGAAATAAATGGGGTGTTTTTGCAACTGCGGACCTCGCTCTCCTCATAGCACTTGATATCGGGAAAATAGCGTGGAAACATTTCGCTCACAAATAAAAATGACGACTAACTTACCCATAAAAGAGGTCTTCCAATTCGACTTCTTCTTTTGAAGCCTGTAGGCGCTTCCTCTTCTTTCACTTCAACCGCATAACATATTATCGACTGAATTGTGGCGTGTGATTCTTTTTCTACATGGAACGCGTCATTTTTCCTAAAAGTCTTTTCTATTTCCAACGGAGTAAAACAGTTGTCTCAAGATTACAAATTTCGTAAATTAACCTATACAGAGCAAAACATAAATAATACAGCCGAGGAGCTCAGTAGTATCAACGGTTTAAAACATATTTGAACGGCCGTGGTGTGAAACCATTTTAGGCCGTAGGTTAAGAGCGCAGTGATATTGTATTTTAGACCCCACTCAGAAAACAATAAACGTACTATATGCTTATGCGCAAATAGGGGCAAATTTTAACGAAGGGTAATATTGCAAAACGAAAGATGTAGAAATCTCGTCGTAACAGTTTGTGATAACGAAAACACTTAGTCGAAGAAAAAACCCTAGTTTTACGACAAAGGTAGGGAACGAAACAGAAAGTGCACCCTCTTCCCCCTCCTCCCCCCCAAAATAAACACTGCACTTTTGGCGGAACTAAAACGAAAACGTCAGATGATTTATCTCTTCGTTCAGGAGAGAAACGAGAATAGTTTCGTTTATGATTTCGTTTTGAGTGGTAGGTTCAGGTATTTGACGATTACTTTGGATTTCCATGCAGTGAGCTGGGAGATTGTCGTCGATTCGCGTGCATAAAATCATCTGTTTTCCCCCTTCGGTACGTTGCTGAAGCAACGGTCTAAGTAATACTGCATGTTACAGCGACTCTGGATAGTCAGTGGTCGGAAGCGGTGTGTCCGGCTGGGTTCAGCATCAAGAATGCTCCCATCGAGTACGGTAACAATGATGGTGTCATTCCGCATCTGCAAGTGATGTCTTATTTTGCCCAACAAGACAAACCGCATCCGCTCAGTGTTTAACCGGAATCACTTTTATAATTAACGCAGACCCTGGCTAGTGAGTTGACGGAAGCGGTTTTGCCGTTTGGGTCAAATCAACACAGACTGCTCTCGTAGCTGCCATCACGCAACTCTCTTTAGACCTTTGCCTCTGCCTGCTGCCATACGATCTCCGTCTCTGTCGACAGGAACACTGCTCAGCTTCCAGCATGATCTCCGCGTGCATCAGTTTGCGATGCAGACGTCGCGACCTTATTTATTCATTTATTATTCAAAATCGTCTTCCCGGTGGCGCCATCTTCCTTCGCTAGCGTTGCTGCGAGCTGTTAAACTTTCCCTGTCTGTGTCGCTAGGCACTGTGTTGAGATAAGCGTGATCACCGCGTGGATTTGGCAGCGATGCAGACGTCCCGGCCTCATTTATTTGGTTGTGTATTAAAACACTAACATTGGTCCTACGGCATTGAATGTAGGGTGTGTGTCATACATGAATGAACACGAATAGCAGTAGTAGGAGAGAGAGAGAGAGAGAGAGAGAGAGAGAGAGAACATTTATTGAAACAACAGGGTGTGGGGTAGGAAAGAAAAAAAGTTAGGAGCTGTGGGCGGCCATTCTATTCTGGTAGGCCGAGTAGGAGTACAAGTAGTAGGAGGAGGAGCCTTGCTGCGAGCTGTCAAACTTTCCCCGTCGTTGCCGCTAGGCACAGTGCTGAGCTATCAGCGTGATCTGCGCGTGCATTTGGCCGCAAATGCAGACGTCCCGGCCTGATTTATTTGTTTGTTTATTAAAACACCCACACTGGGCCTACGGCATTGATGTAGCGTGAGTGTCATACTTGAATGAACACGAATAGTAGTACTAGGAGTAATATAGTAGTAGGAGGAGGAGCCGCAGAAGTACGAAACTCTATTGATCTTAGAAATAGGAGTGTTTCCCTAAGGCATGCCAATCCAGTTGATGAGCGGTCGACCGATGCGCTAGATGCAAGAAGTTGTGGTCGTCCAGACGGTCGCTAGTAATTTCCTACAGTGCAGGGAAGGGAAGGGGGAGGAAAAGGGGAGAGATCGGGTTATATGCAGTATATTATAAAATGCTGCCTAGTGTGCCAGGCTCATAGCAGGAAGTGCATTGGCCGGAAATTGAGTGTGAATAATTTGGCATGAAACACAACATAAGAATAAAGAACACAAAATACAGTGTGTGGTGTGGAAACCAGCGTTCACAACTACCAGCGAAAACAGCAGAAAACGCCTCACACTCAAAGGCAACCGCTACAAATTGTGTTGACTTGTACGCAAGTGCTGACAGAGTGCAGCGAAAAACATTTTGTACGCGGAGGAAGCAAGAGTGTCTCGAACGGAATTCTTTCATAGTTTTTGGAAAAAGAGGCTTTGAATGCAGATGAGCGCCATGAATGGTCACCAATGATGTTGCTCTTATCCCTTCGTTTGAATGAATACGTGGGGAGCTGTAGCTGGCGACTGTGATTATATTATTGGCTAGTTGTGGGAACTCGCTTTCCAGAGATGAGACAGGTGCTTGGGAAGAACGTAAAAGGCAGAGATAAGCAATTATATAAACGAAGCGAGTAACGATTTAACAAGGCAGACGTTCCAGTGAAAAGCAGAATGTGCTAATCAACTCTAATCTAACGATACAATGCTCAGCGAAGGCGACCAAAAATACCAGCAGCTCCCAGTTCAGCTTAGGAGCTTACCCGTTCTAGAAAAAACTTCTCATGCAGTATGGCGCAGTCGATGAGGTTGTCTTTGCGGTTGTCGGCGGCTGTGGTTGTCGGCCTTGGAAAACCACGTCGCTTAGTCGGTACCGGCGATTAAATGCAAGTTTGAGTAACAGCTGGTAACACACTTGATCTGTAGCCTGGCTCAGTTTCTGAGCGTCCTCACGACCGTGCCGGGAGAGCACGGCTACGGCATAGTGGGGATCTTGCAGGCAGCCTTCAGAAGCCTTGCTCCATCGGTTCCACTTTTTTTCTTCGCCCGAAATTGAATGCCCCTCCCCTACTGGTTCTCCCGTCACATTTACGCTTGCAGCTACTATTACGGCTATTCTACCGCTTCACTTGGCGTATTTCCAGACGCTTCGCTGCTGAGCGCCTCACACGACAATTCTCTTCGTGCCTTACAGAGCATAATTTAAACGTTGTCATAGTCTGCGCCCCATACCTGAAGCGGTGTAAAACCTATAAAATCACCATTAATAACAAAAATAACTCGCAGAATTCAGCTCTTCAAGAAAACAATTCAATGGAGTTAAGGAAAACGTATTGGCAATAAAAAAACTAAACGGACTCGGTGAGAATAACGAAGGCAGCGAGTTCAAGTATAAGAACCATATTTCGAGGCCACAAATGCTGAATGCCAGTATCGCTCTAGTGGAAGCTGAGTAGAATAGCACGCGTTGGGATACGATACATGTGAGGTGAGGCGATGTGCAATGAATCGCTTGGAAACACCCGGTCGCATGAGGCGAGATCTTTCTTGGACATACAATCGCAAGGGTGATTGTGAACCTTCCGTGATGTCATTACACTGATGTTAGTCCTTTGCTTCCTCCCCTTGGATGACCTGTTTGACGATAAAACACAGGCGTTTTAGACTGTTACGTGAGACTGAGCATCTTAAACTTGTGACGACAATATCCCAAGTGTAATGGTTAGTAAGAAAGCACACTGACAGATTTTTAATTGCTTCAATTTATTCGTCAGATATTTAGTGGTCTGGTCCCAGACCAAGGTAACATACTCAAGAGGTAAGCGAACGCACGAAGCACGCTAATTTCTATAAGCTAGGAATGTTCATACCTAGCAATTACATGCTTCACCTGCAATGAAGCGCCACAAACAAACACACCTCGAGCATTTCTCATCTACTGCAGCGTCTGTATCAAACCTGGGTGCAGTTTGATGACGCCTGGTATGTAATTTCTGGAGACCACGGTGGAAAAGTGGACCGTCATTTGCATCTCCGCCATCGAAAGCTATATGACAAAGGGTGTTTAATTTTCCACGCATTTTTTGTGTAGTTGAGAGAAATAACGATACTTTTTACTACACACGAGTATACATTACATATTCTTTCTTACATAATTTCACAGCACTTATTGTATTATAACATAGTTTCGTAAGCATTAATTTGTGTTGCACGCAAACGCGATGCGCTATGAATGGTTACGAACCATTCTTTTTTTTCCGAGCTGACCCAGAGCGTAACTTTTATTAATGGAATGAAACAGGGGCCAGAACAAAAAGACTTGTCGCTTTGAAACGCTGTGTTCTACTGCACTCCTGAAAGGAATCTCCCAGCCAATAACTTTTGATCTTTGTTTGAGGGGTAATGCCTTTGAAATCAGTTTACGAGTGGATCTTGCCCCTACAGGATTATAAGCAAAACGATGCACGGGTACTTTGTTCGTTTTTGCTCCTCAAAGGCAAACAATGGGGGATCGGGTCGGCACTTATGCGTCGTCCTGTTTTTTAGGTGTAAATACATGTTTTGATGTTTAGGGTGGTGACACACACGCCCGCAGTTTCCTCAACAAAGAGTTGGACGTCGTTTTGCATGTCCTTGGTATAAACGTAAACCGTGCACAGCCATAATAATATTACAATCGCACAGTAAAAGTACATTGGCCTCCATAAATGTGTTGGCCAAGGCTGAAGCTAGTCAGTTTTGGATTTACGTAAGCCCCCGCGCGGGGCACCTTGATAAATCTTGGTGATGGTGTTGGCGACACCGCGGACCCCGAGCCCCTATACGCACGCTGTAACCGACCGCGGTAATGAGTTTTAAGGTGAAATGTAGAAACCTCAAATGGTGGCCGTCGGAGCCGAGGTCAAGCTCCGTCGGATGGGCTCCCTGTCTGTTTACTAGGCAGGGAGCTCCGGGACCTCTTCAGCTATCAGAGTAAGGCTGACAAAGAAAGTACCCCCGTCCCCTGCTTCTATACTATGATATATGGCATTTTCTAAACCTCACCCCAAACGTGATCGGTCCCTGAAAAGGGGCCGCACCGAAGTATCCTTTCCTCCTTTGTCTTCGATCTCTATTCCAAAGCCCGATAATTTGTCGCGATTTTTGAGAATGGAATCCCGAAGTAGATCAGAACCCATCACTTCCCAGTCTGTCTTTCTCATTTCCAAGTTTCTTGAAGCCTTGAGGAAATCGTACAAGGCTAAAAAGCTCACAACCGGAGAAGTCCTAATTGAAGTCCAAAACAAACAAGAATCCTGTACCTCTTGAAGCAAACGCGCATGGTCGATGTTGACATATGATCACACCCCATCGCAGCCTCAATAGCTGCCAGGGTGTGATCTCTGATAGAGATGTAATAAATGAGACTGAAGCAGATCTGCTCGACGGCCTTCGCGATCAGGGCGTCACAGCAGTGCGGGGAATCACGATACGCCGAAACGACCAAATATTAGCTACTAAGCACATAATCTTGACGTTTGACCGCTTAAACACTTCCAGAGTCGGTCAACGGAGACTTCATGAGATGTCCAGTCTGACCCTACGTGCCAAACCCACGCTGCTGCTTCAAGTGTCAGCGGTTTGGGCGAGGCACAACCTCTTGCCGTGGTAAACCGACGTGCGCAAAATGTGCAGCACCCGGTCACCTAACCGACAAATGCGAATCCGAGAGCTTCACCTGTGCGAATTGCCAGGGACCGCACGCTGCCTATTCTAGGAGCTGTGAAAAGTTCACACAAGAAAAACAGATCATTGCCTTCAAAGTAAACGAGAACATCACGTTCCCAGAGCCGCGAAAAAGGTTCGCGTCTTTCCCCCTGGGTAGGTATGCCGACGCGGCTCTCCGGGGAGCGGAGCGGCGTCTGGTCTCGGCGGGGACCTAGTACCGCGAGTCGGACCTGGTCCCACCCCCGGTCCCCATCGGGTTGCCTCTGGGTGCCCAACCCGCCACCACACTGCCTGCTCAGGCAGCAGTGGCTGTGGTGGCAACCACGCCCGTTGGGATGCAGCTGCATCCAGTGGTTCCTCTCCACCGGCCCGAAGCACATGCGAGGGCACAGTGGAGATGGAGACAGAGGAAAGCGCAGTATTTCCCACCCCCGCGCACCACCTGTGCCACCCGGGGCGCTCCTGATGCCCTCCGCAGTCGCGGCTCAAGCGAGGGGCACCAGAAAGGGTGCCAAGTCCGGGGGATCTGGTACTTCCAGGTAGCCCTTACAAATCTGATGATAAGATGGATGTGGAACCTTTCCTGTCTGCTTTGCAGAGGAAGGAACGGGTCCCTCCATCTAAACCTCCAGAGAATGTGAAAAAACCCCTTCCAAGTGTGCAAGCCCCGAAAGACCTTACGTAACTAGTCACACTCCAGTAGCTCTAACACATCATAATGGGAAGAGAAACATAGTTCAATGGAACTGCAGAGGACTTCTGAATAACCTTGACGACGTGTATGAGATTCTGCATGCCAATCAGCCAAGTTTATTGTGCGTCCAGGAAACACATCTGGATTCCAAGCGCACAAATTTCTTGAATAGTTACCTGGTATGCAGAAAGGACAGGGTAGGCTGCACACACTCTTCTGGCGGTGTGGCCATAATTGCCCGCAAATCCTTAGCATGCCACCCTATCTCCTTGTACATCATGCTTGAGCCTGTAGCCATCCACACAATAATATTTAAAAGGTAGAAAGCGGTATGCTTCATTTACATACCTCCTGATCTTGCACTTTCGAGCTCTGACTTTGAGGCGCTGCTCGACCAGCTGCCCGAACCATACATCCTAACAGGCGACCTTAATGAACACAATTCTCTTTGAGGCTCGTCTCGCACGGATGCCCGAGGTCGCCTGATAGAAAAGTTTTTAACATCCTCTGGAGCATGCCTTTTCAACAAAAAACATCCTACATACCATAACATAGGACACTACACATACTCATAACTTGTGTGGCTATTGGCTCCGCAGTTCTCTTTCTTGTCTCGAGTGGGGCGTGGATACGTACCCATATGATAGTGACCACTACCCCACCTCACTAGCATATATAGATAAAGGCGCATGCAGTTCATCTTCCAAAAACAGGTTCAATCAACGAAGAGCTAACTGGAAAACATTTATAGAGACATCCAAAGTACACTACACATCTATAGGACACCTACACATTGAAGAAGCTACCCAGCTCCTCACGGCGCACATCGTCGACGCCGCCGAAATGACCATTCCCCACGCCTCTGGTGCTCCGCGCAACCAGAGGAGGCCGCGGGGAATGAGACTGTAGGCGGGCGCGAGAGGCTCAGAAGAAGGCGTGGGGTATCCTTCGTCGGTACCCCACGTCGGGTAACCTTATTTTGTTCAAACGGGCCAAGGCGTTAGGAAAACGTGTGCGCCGTGAGCCAAAACGAGAGAGTTAGCACACCTTCTTGACATCCATAAACTCGTACACAGACACACACAATATCTGGACACAAATACGAAAACTAAAAGGACAACATACACACAGCCTCCCTGGCTAGTACAACAGGGACACACTGGAGACAGGCAAACACACTTGCACACTTCGAACACGTTTCCAGCTCTGCCCACTACACAACATTTTTCTGAAACATAAAACGCTTGTTAAAAGATGTCCCTACATGACAATAACACGTCAAAGTCTGGTTAAAATTTTGAAATTTCACTCTATGAGTTGAGGGCTGCCCTGAGCACGTGCAACCTTCAGCTTCAGGCACAGGATAAGATTACATAAACCTTGATACAGCACCTACACCCTCATCACTCTTGAAACACTCTTACACCTATACAATAAAATATGGGTTTTCGGGGCACATTCCACGCACTTGGAGGGAGGCCTAGTGGCTTTTATAAAGGAAGGAAAGGACCCTTCTTCTCCCGCAAGTTATCGTCCAATTGGCCTGACAAGCTGCCTGTGTGAGCTCTTCGAGAAGATCATAAACATTAGACTCGTGTACTTCTTAGATTACAACGGTCTTGTCGCGAGCGCCAGGCAGGCTTTAGGGAGGGGCGGTCTACCAGCGATGAACTTGTTGAGGTAGAGTCATATATTAAACATGCTTTCCTCCACAAGCAGTACTGTATGACAGTACTCTTTGATCTTGAAAAGGCGTACTATATTGCTTGGCGGTACGGCATCCTCAGCGATTTGAAGTTCTTTGGCATGAACAGGCTTGCCAGTTACCTGTCTAAAAGAACGTTTCGCGTGTGAGTTCGAAATTCACTCTCTAGGGTTCATGCGCCGGAAAACGGGGTGCTGCAACGTGGAGTTTGAGTGCACTTTGTTTATTGTAGGAAATGAATTCTTCTCGAAGGCACTGCCACCGTCGATTTCCTGTTCAATCTACGTAGAAGACATTCAACTCTCCTTCAAATCGTGTAACTTGTCTATCAGCGAGCGCCAAGTCCAGCTTGGTGTGAACAAGCTAGCCTGCTGGGAAGATACCAATGGTTTTAAATTTAGTCCAGCAAACTGCGCTTGTGTTTTGTTTTCCAAGAGGCGTGGAAGTCGGCCGGATCCAGACATTCAACTGCATAGTGTCTCTATCATGCCAAAAAGGAACACAAGTTTTTAGGGATAGTCTTGACGAAAAGCTCACATTCATCCTACCACACTAGCACACTAAAACATAATGCTTAAAAAAAACTGACTATCCTGAAGGTTCTCTCGCACATTTCCTTTGGTGCTGACAAACAACTTCTTTTACGTGTTTTTACCAGCCTAATACGTTCATGATTCGACTATGGTAGCGTTGACTATGGATCAGCCACTAAAACATCCCTCAGAATGCTGGACCAAGAGCGCCATCTGGGGCTCCGCCTGGCGTGTAGCGCCTTCCGGACTAGTTCAGTTGAAAGCCTGTATGTAGATTGCAACAAAAGGAACCTACAACGTCAGCGAGCATACACATATCTCCTTTGCGCTTTTAAAATTTCAGCCATACCTCACGATGCTTTGAAATCAGTTTTTAGTATACGTCAATGACTGAGCTCCTTTTAAATCTGCCATCGTTCTCTGCGCCCATCTCTTACAGGGTTAAAAAGGAAGCGTCAGAGCTTTCTGTCTTTTGTTCAGACACCATCCAAACTTCTGTAACAGATTTTATAGCACCATGGCATCGCCGCCCTATATCATGCGACACATCTTTCACACATGTAGATAAAAACCGAGCTCCCACATGTGCAATTCTGCAGCACTTCTTGTATTTGCAGCAGAAGTATCAATGGTCTGAATTTTATACGGACGCCTCCAAAACTGCCACCTCTGTGTTGTGCGCGGCGCATGGGCGCGGCCTTAATGTCACTAGAACTCTCAGTAGTAATACTAGTATCTTTACGACAGAGGCTTACGGTGTACGTCTTGTTGTTATTCATATACTTCAAAGGCACAACCCACAGTCTATTATATATACAGATTCCCTCAGTGTTGTGCGGGCATTGTCGTCAACAAATTCTTCCAAAAACCATGTTGTCAATCTTATAGTCAAGAGTATAATGACTGTGTAATATCCACAAATTTGAACTGGTCCTTTGCTGGGTCCCTGGCCACTGTGGTATAGCCGGGAACGAAGCAGCGGATCGAATGGCTGCTGGTGCTACACTCGTAAATACAGTAGACATAACCACATTACCCTACACCGACGTGAAACCACACATCAGACAGCTACTTCGCAAAACATGGCAAACGCACTGGAAGTGAACAACAGACAAGTTACACGTAATAAAACCACACTTGGGACCATACACCACCGACACACGCAATAGATACACTGAAGTCGCCTTGGCTAGATTACGTATAGGGCACACACATGCAACGCACTCGCCCCTTCTCACTGGATCTCCAAGACCTCTGTGCAGCAGGTGCGGAGAGGCCCTATCCGTGATCCACATCCTCATACAATGTAAGGCACTCGACATTACATGACGCAAACACTTCCAACAACTACATACACGATATATTCCATCACACCCGTCATACTTCTTAGAAGACGATGCCATGTTTTCTGTTCAGCGCACCTTTAAGTTGCTATGAGAAGTTCACTTCTTACAACTCATCTCATACCACCCATAGTTTAACTCTGGTTCTATACACCAGCCGCCGTATGTATCTTTTAACCACTCTTGCTCTTGACCATGGCCCTGTACACCAGCCGTGCACATAGTCTTTAACTGATTATTTTTCGTGTTCCCTCCTCATTGAGAGCGCGAAAACTTTGTGTTTGGCGCTCTTTGCCCATGTCGGGCTTGCGCCACTAAACTCAAACCATCATCATCATTTCCGTAAGCCTAGCGCGAGCTGTCACTAGACAGATGACGATGATGATGATTGCTATTGGTTTCCCCTTTCTTGCGGGGTGGTGACATGTCATCTTAACACAGCCAAGATGGAGATCGTGCCACCTGGTGCAAAGTCTAAACATGTATGCATGTGGTCTGGTTGAGAGGCTATGTTTCAACGGCATAGACTGCTTGATCTCGTGGTGCAGTAGTTCCGCGGCTGTATAGCCTGTTTGCGAAAACTAGGTTTGAATTCACGACGCACACTTCTTTTTAAATATTTGTTATACTTTGACAATATTATTTCATCACGCGGGTTATCTCTTTGTGGCACTTTTGTGCGCTAAAAATGAAAGTTTGCGTAGTTATGCTTCCTTTAGGCCTGGTTCGTGTACTGTTTTCTCTTGCTTTTTCGTGTTGTTCTCTCCGGTAAGTCGGTTGCAGCTACTTTGACTTTTTTTTACCCCGTGGTTGTTCTTGAGCACTTCGAGAGATTCTTCAGAGTTTTGGTTGGTTTTGTTTGACAGCATATCCACAAACCACTGGCTGACCTAGCAGCAGTAAGCCTATATGAGCGTTGTGTTGCAGTTACGTTGTTTTGACCACTTAGGTTTCTTTGAGGTGGTATTTATTTCAGTTCGGGTGGTTTGGCGGGCTTTAGTTAGGTTTGTGGTGTGATAAAACCCCTAGAGAACTCAAAAGACGGCTCCCTGTGTGACTTGGAAATGCATAAAATTCATCCCGATTCCCCTGTATTGTTTGGCATGCCATGAGAGCCTTATGTGCCTTAAGTGCAAAAAGCTTGTGATTCTATTAATGGTCCATTCAAGATTATTACCACCACGCTAAAGAGAAATAAAACGCCTATTCTATTCGATGGAATGTAAACCCAAGTCTTCACAGTAGACGCTCAATGCGCTGTTCTGGGTGGTGGTGGTGGTCGCCCGAAAAATGGCGCATACCCACTTAGGGGGATTGGCCAAGAAGAGTTATGTTTTGATTAAAATCAATCATGGGAGGCCAAATAATGGAGCAGAAGAAAGAATTTGGTCTAGGTTAATGAGAGAGAGAGAGAGAGAAAACACGACAAAAACAACAGAGAGAAGAGTAGGAAAAATATAGTAAAAGTCAGCCTATTCGGAATGTTTGACACTGCAGACGAGCTGTCTCCGAAATGAAGGAGTGGATTGCGTTGCACACGTCCCTATGGCATCCGCCCAGCCTGGCCCCCCAAACGACAAAAGCACCGGTACAGTTAAAGGCAGTCAAAGACGTAGCAGGGGGGAATCTCCAGCAGCCTTCTCCGATGGTTGCAAAACCGACGGCAAAAAAGAAAGAAATTCTCGTCGGATTCATTTCTTGGTAAAAGTGGCGCAAAGGGGAGTTTATCAGATTGCCGTGGTATAAGTACCGATTAAGGGGTGGCACACCACAACCAAAAGAAGTTAGCAATACTTACACAAGCGAGTTTGGCATAAACTCCTCTCCCAGCGGTACCTGAGGTATTCAAGTTCTGGAGAAGTGTTAGACCATGGTCGGATGCATCTTGATTGGACAGGTATTTGGGATAACAGTGCCAACCACACGCAAGAAACGGGGGAAGAACCTCGACGATCGGTAAAGTCAAATCTTTTTTAGCTAATAGGTCAGCGGTTTCATTGAGGGTCAACCCACAGTTCCCGGGCAGCCAAACGAGCTGAATCTCCCGCATGTGAGTGGGGACGCAGGAATAAAAAGTTTTGACAATAGGATGTAAAGTTTCTGAGGAGACAGCCAACGCAACTGACAAGGAGTCGGTGATACATCACGGAAGAATTCGCCGGATCAAGGTTTCAGGATTAGCAAGAGTAGAACAAGAAAATTTTGCATAAAAATGTGGATAAGATGTGGACAATCGCAATGAAAAGAAAAGTTAACGTCGGAGGAGAAAATGCCCACCCAGCCTTTTCGTCTTTTTGCGAAGCGTCCGTTGCAATGACCACGTGGGATGGGTAATCGGACTGGTGAGCCAGGAGAATGTTATTGAGATGTTAGACGGGAGAAGCTTGTCGTTTTGGCGGAAAATATTATCAACGAAATCCTCACTACTGTGGATGGTAACTGCAATGCGGGAAACTGAAAGGAGGGTGGTGTTTAAAGGAGTAAGCAACGAATTGGCAAAAATGACCGGGGGGGGGGGCGGAGACGAGAGGAATATTACCAAACAAACGACCTTGCATTCTGGAGGAAAACAACCTGTGGTCTCGCCAGCGGGGACTTAAAAGGGTCCTGAAATACCTTCTGCCGATGCGTGGCTGTACATGTAACCATAATAAAGCAATGTATTAGCAAATCTCCTCCTGCAAGAATTTTGTTAAAGCTATGAGTCTTAGCTGAGAAATCGTAAATCAAAAACCGCGCGTTTCCTCCTCCTTTCAACTTACTCTCCGCTGTTGACGGCGAGCGAGCCTTCCTTCCCATGATGCTGCGCTCCTCGGCGGTGACGTACTTCCGCTATTGCGCTGCTCACACTGCAGTCTGCTACGGGCAAGCTTTGTTGACACCATGAATCCCGCACTCCGCTTAAGGCTGGAAAAGCGAACGAAAAATCTGGCCGCATGTGTGCGGCGGCCTGGCCTTGCCCTTTCGCGGTGTACGTTGCTGCAGAACTTTGCTATCGGCGGCACGTGACTTTTTATCGGCGGCAAACTCGCAGCCGCCCGGAGAGCATTGTGCGCTCGCTCCCTTGGATGCACAGCGCGCTGTTTATCCAAAAAGCGCCGTATCAGATGTGGCCCCGCTGGTGCCGGGTCTTATTTTGTCGCGGTGGTAATTCCTGCCGGCGGCATGTGAAAAAGAAATTTTAAACCGATACAGAACCCGTGCACAAAACGCTTCAATCATGTGACCAGTTCAGCTTGGGGCGACGCGTGGTGGAGAGCGGCAACGTTGGCAAAACATGCTCCGCCGCGGCTCTGAGCTTTCTAGCGCTGGAGCCAGCACAATTTCTTTGCCTTTGCCTGGCAACAAGGCACAAACCGCTCTAGAAGTGAGTTACGGTTGCGTGATCCCGGTTCAGATTGGGGCCCCACCTCGCGGCATATGGGCACTGCAGGCATACTACTCACTCTCATTTGGAAGTGAGAGATGCGTTTGGCATTACAGGAGGCGAATGGTGTGTGTGTTGTGGACGCCTTGTTTCGCGATGAAATGCGACGTTTGTGCTTCTGCGGGTGGATAGGTGCTTCCCATGGTCTTGATTATCTTTCTCGAGCGGCAGTACGACTCAACCACGGCATGGGGTATGTGCAGTGTGCGTGGCTAAACGCCATCTCGGCTTGTGCGCCAGAGTAAAGTGACTTGCTGTTCGTCCCCGTAAACCGCGCGCGAGGGTGAGTGCCGAATTTACGAGGGGACAGGAGGAGGCAATCCATAATCTGACAATCGCGGTTTGGACTTGCAAACGCATGTTGTGACGTTGTGTTCGTTCGAAACGCATCTCTGGATTGTTTGGCGAGTTGAATAAAATGATATGCGTCAAACCCGGGCATTCGGCTCAGGGCGTTGTTCTTGCGAATTGCAAGAAAGAAGTGCCACGGGGCTTCAACTGCTTTCTTTATGGAACGTACTCAAGTAATAGAATATTCACGTCGTGTTTATGGCCCTGTTGCATTCAATACAAACAGTTAAGCGTTTGTTACACTTGTTTCGTTTGTCGTAAAATTTCCAAGCACTCCGGCACTCCGCTGGCAGATCAGCCGGCGAGCCGACGCTGAGCAGACGGCTCATCTCTTTGCCG
Organism: Haemaphysalis longicornis; assembly: GCA_013339765.2. Taxonomy (NCBI): domain Eukaryota; kingdom Metazoa; phylum Arthropoda; class Arachnida; order Ixodida; family Ixodidae; genus Haemaphysalis; species Haemaphysalis longicornis. The sequence goes on from CM023458.1 coordinate 3,868,872, forward strand.
GAAGTGCGTGAAAAAGCCGCCCAATAGCAGGATGTCTAGCTCATGACGAACATCTGGGAATACATGACGTAGACATGTGAAGATGGCGGCGTCCTAAAACACGAAGGGAAGGGTGAGAAAAAAGCGACAAACTTTGCAACAAAAGTGTGAGCTTTCCGCTGCGCGTAAAACAGTAATACTTGGCACAGATGATGTTGACGACCCAATCTAACGCTTGCGCTAGTCAATTTAGTGTGCTCAAACCGCCTTTCAGGGCCCCTTTAAAGAACTTTGCGAATGCATTAACGGTTAGATATTTGAACCTAGAGTTCAGCGTTAGGACTCCGGCTTCTAAGCCGGATCACACGTATCACACACACGTAACACGTATATCACACGTATCACGCGTATCGGTGATACGTGTGATATAGAACCACGTTCCCCATCTTTAAACTCTTAACTTCTGTGGAATGTCAAAGTGAACATTTCGCGTGTGTATGTCTTCATCATGGCTGCAATAGTAACGCTGAATGTGCCGCGTTCCCGTGAGACTACTCCGTGATCTCAGAACTCTGTTCAACCTGAAGCGAACATTTCCTCGAGTATACTTCAACATTTTCTTTTATTATCAAAATCCTGAACTTGCTTGCGACTCCAATTGTCACGATACTTTTTCTTTTTCTGATTTTTCTTCTTTTTATCTTCCCTTCTTGCTTTTATTTTTCTTTTCTTGTTTTTTTTTCCTTTTCTCAATGGTTTCATTTTTCACCTGACGTAGCATTTTAGGCTCTTTGGTGGACAAACCTCGTCAGTATCATTAAACCATTCTCTCTCTCTCGGCTTCTAACTACAACACTCTAATCGGGACGTAAGCCGGCGGCCCTAAGCAGCAGCGCAATGCTTGGCGTTCCAGCTTCACCAAAGGCAAAAGCTTGTAGGTCGCAGAGCCAGAGAACAAAACGCACCCAAATTCTTAGACTGGGGGAACATACATGCGGTAGATCATCAAGAGTGTATCTGCTCTCAGAACTGATCGCTTGTGGCTAAGACGCCTCAAAAGAGCGGTTTTCTTGTTGTTGTTGTAATATGTATTTATTAATCCTATATACACTCCGTGCCTTGACCTTTGTCATCGCCGGAGGCGGAAATGGGGGAAGGGAGTTGGAGGAAGTGGAGGGGTGAGTGTCCCGACTAAATGTGGTCCTGTACGGCGGCTTCTCGAACATATACGAGAAGAGAGTCGAGGAACATCTTCCTGTGTTCTGTAGACCCTTCGGGATGGGTCCACTCCCGCAGCGTTTGTGGCCTGACTTGAGGAAGAATGAGCGCATGTGCGCGGTTTCTCTGGTCCTTCAAGGCAGGGCATCTCCATAGAAGATGGTCAAGGTCAGCGACTTGTGGCCTGTCAGGTGATTCGGAAAGTTTGCAGATACCGCTGCCGGGGTGTAGACGAAAGCGTGCCATGATGTGCGGCGTTTCGCCAGTGTTCGTCCGAATGCGTCGGAGTGTGACCGTTGCCCACCGGTTGTAGCCGGATGGGATAGGGTCATGCTCTTCGGGTAGATGAAGTCGAAGCGCAGCACGTCGCTCAGCACGTGCTTTGGCGAATGCTTCCTTGTAGTCATACCCTTCCTCTTCCGACTCGTCGGGGAGCAGCTCCAAAGATGGAGGTGTCGACGCTTGGAGAGCAGGGAAGACGTTCGTCGGTCGCGACGGAGGTTTCTGGCAATTATCGGGGTTGGAAAGCATCTTCCGTGCTGCCTTGTGTGCCTCCTCGTTGCCCGGTATCCCGTTATGGCCAGGGACCCAGCGAATTGTAAGTATGCGGCCGAGTTGTCGAAGGTCTCTTGCGACCGCACGAATTTTTGCGACCGTGCGACTGCGCGTGTTATTTTAAATGCGGAGCATTTCTTAGGCTCGCCTGGTCCTGCGTCGTTGATGGCGGCGCCGTCCACACTCTCACTGCGCATGCGCAACTCTCCTCCTTACACCCACAGCTCCGCGATACTACACTATAAAAAAAGAAGTAGTTAGCGGCGCCCGGTTTCGATCCCACGACTTCTCTGGCCGCAACGGGAGGTACGCGTTGCTCTTCCCACTACGCTACAAATCCGGGACAGGAGCAAGTGCTACGAACGCGCCTTATGTCCTGAACTCATTCAAACTACGTCAAGAAGCTACTGATACAACGAAGGCACGCGAAGCTGAACAGTCAACGAAACGACCGAACTGAAAACTTTAGAGGGGGATGCTGAATTTCCCGTGGGAAAGCTGTGGCGGGAAGCGCCACGCGCCTTGCAGCTCAACCAGCCCCGTCCGCAGCGCCTCTGATGCTGATTGTGGCGCGATGCCCCTAGGGATTGGACAACCAAACAATCCATCACGAGATACGTTCGCGTTCAACCACCGTCGTCTCTTCCCGTAGGGAACCGCCGAAGAAGAAGAAGACGAGAAGGACAAAGCTGCGAAGAGGAGGGGCTGTACATTGCTCTCAGCCGGTGCGAACCAATGTCAACAACCTTTACCTCACCAAAGCTGACGGAAGACTACCGATTCTACCACAGAGACAAACACGACAAGAACATGATGGACGAGTTTCGGCGCCTCGAGAACCACCGCCTACTCACAGTAACACAACAGCACTTGCGTGCCTTTGCCACCGGTGTGGACCCGGACGCGGAATTCCCTCTGGCGCTAGTAAAAACCAGATCACTCAACATAACGGCAACACAATGGAACCACACGGAACCGCCACGATGCTTCGCATCCTCATCAGGGTTCCCCACGGGAAGATGGTGTAATTTTTTTCCGCATTCTCTCACGGCTTCCTTGGAGTCCGTGTAGAGAAGGAAAGTGGTTGGTGCCTCAGTCGGGCTTGTGGCGGCAATTCTGTGCGCTTCTTCCGTCGCTAGTAGTAAGGACCTCAGTTCCGCTTCCTTCACAGATGGGGTAGCACGGAGAGCCTTGGCGCCTTTAGTTTTGGTCTTGTCGCAGTACCACGCTATGGCGACCTGATCATCTTGAAGAGCTGCGTCAGTGTAAATCCTGCGCTCCCCTTCGTCGTCGTCGGTACGCTGGAGCTCTTTCAGGTATGTCGTTGCTGCTCGTTGGCGACGTGTCGGATGTGCTCCGGTTGTGTTTCTGGGCATGGGCGGTGATCAACGATGGCTACTTGTTTCAATGGTTCAGGCGGTTGGTAGATCGGAGGTTTCTTGTCCAGCGAGTGACCAAGTTGACGAAGAATGGCCCTGCCGGCTTGAGTGCTTTCGAGGCGTAGTAGTTGTGAAGCTCCTAAGCTTTCAGCTCTGTCTTTAATGGTGTTCTTTCCTGAGTGAAGGTGGAGGTTATAAACCATTGCGAAGCGAGGAAAACCAGAGACAACCCGCATGGCTTCGTGGTTAAGGTATTCTACAGACTCTCGTTGTTTTTTTGTGAGTCTATAGAAGTTATACCCGTACGTCGCCTTTGAAACCAACAGGCCGTTTACCAAAATGCGAAGAACGCGTTCATCGGCGCCCCACTTCTTTGAAGTAATCCGACGGATCAGGGAAAGGGTGCTTTTCCACGTAGCGGTCAATTTCTTGAGCCACGTGGTGGCGTCCCCCTCCTCGTCTATGTCAAGACCGAGAATGCGGACAGTAGGTCGTTCTTGGATTGGTACTCCATTCATGGTGAGTTTAAACTGGCTCTTTATGTTTTGTTTGTGTCGCTGTTTGTTTGCCACTACTACAAAAATAGTCTTCTCGGGAGATGGAGCGAGTCCTACCTCTGTTAAGAAAGAAGAGATTGTGTTCAGACCTTGCTGCATTGCTTGTTCTTGATCGCCTGTAGAGCCTCCCTTTGTCCAAAGCGTGATGTCATCTGCATACATCGTGAAACGCAAGTCCTTCAATCTCATCCAGGACGGGGGGAAGTTCAGCCATGACGATATTAAATAGCGTTGGCGATATGACTGAACCTTGAGGTACTCCGACGCAGTTTGCTGTTTTGGGGCCGAGTGTGTCACCAACCCGTACTCGATAGTGGCGGTCTCGCAGAAAATCTTGTACAAAGGCGAGTGGCTTTCCGTCCAGTCCTCGGTTGCGTGCGCCTTGGATAACTGCCTCATGAAGTACCGAGTCGAATGCTTTTTTTACGTCGATGGCTACCACTAGACGGGGATCACATGATGAGGTGTTAGCTATAACATCCTCTGATATCAATTTTAAGCTGTCTAGGGTAGAAAGGTGCCTCCGGAACCCCGTTTGACGTGGGTGAAGTTGGCCTGTTGTTTCTAAATGCCACTGAATTCTTGCGAGAACCATCCTCTCCATAAGTTTCATAACATTAGAAATCAAAGAAATGGGTCTCAGATTCTCTATTTGCGTGAGAGGCTTGCCAGGCTTTGGAATGGGTAGCACCCATGATTCCTTCCACTCATTAGGCAGCACAGAAGATTCCCAGATAGCATTGAGCCAGTCAAGGAGTTGCTCCTTGTGGGCCTCAGGCAAGTTGCGAAGGGCCGCGTAAGTGATCCCATCTGGACCAGGTGCACTCGTTATTTTGGTTTCCTGAAGGGCTGATAGAAGTTCGGCCATTGTAAAGGGGTCATTTAAACTGGTGTTCATTTCGGGAGGCGTCGTGCGTGGGAGAAACGGCGCTCTTGGCTTCACCCCAAGCGGGGGTTGTGGGAAGAAAAGTTGGCCTGCCTGGATTGCAATATCGGTCTCTGTGATGCCCAGCCGAAGAGCTATGTTCTGGCCCGCCGTTTTGTTCTTTCTTTTGTCCTGCATGCGACGAAATGTTGTCCACACTTTGCGGAGCCCGGTCTGCGCATTGAAGGCGGCGCAGTGCCGATGCCAGTTATCCCGGGAGAGCTGCAAGGAGTACTGGCGTGCCTTCGCAGTTGCTTGGTTAAGGCGCGATCGAAGCAGAGGTGTCCTCCTCCGTTGCGAAATTGCTGGAACGCTTGCAGACGGCTAGCCCATAGATTTAGCAAATGTAGGTCGGGGGTGGGTGCACCGTTTTTGACTAAAACCGATATTGTGGCTTCCCGCAGAGCAGTACCAATGCGTGTATAGATAGGTTCTGCAGGATCGGTTTCATTTAGGATGGTACGAAATGTATCCCATTTTACGAAAGTGGTCTGTCGTTTCTCTGGTATCGCTTGCAATGCTTGAAGTGTTATCCATATCGGCAGATGGTCACTTCCGAGTGTGTCTGGTCTGGTCTGCCAAATGCCTCGAAGGTTGGGAGAAGCCCAAGTAAGGTCCGGGTGTCGTGTCTCGCTGCGACGCAAACGCTGCTATGCGCGTAGGAACTTCAGGGGCGTTGAGGAATTCTAATCGTTTATGCCGCATACAAACAAGCAGCTGCGTTCCTCTGCTGTTGTTTTGGGGATATCCCGAAGTGGTGTGCCAAGCGTTAAAGTCCCCACCAATAAGTACTGAGTGACCTTGTAGGGTCTGCATGAGGGCGGTGACCAATGTTGCGTCTTGTTTCTGCGCCCCATGGGTCTCCAGTATGCGGAAACAAATGTAACCGTCTGCCCCCGGAGCTGAGTCCTCACCGCTACGACTTCCCGATTCGGGTCACACAGATGGATGGTGTCCAGCTGAGTTTTCGGCACGGACTTGGCGACAAGAACGGCAGCTTGACCGTTGCAGACATCTGGCTGCGATGTTTCACCGTTGTTTCGCCCTCTGTGACTTTGTCGAATAACAGGGGTTGTGTACACATTGAATCCCCTCAGATTAATATTAGGAGTGTTTGTTTCCTGCAGAAGCAGGATTGTTGGCCTCTCGTTTCTTGCGAAGCGTTGGTTTAGCTCAGCGGATCGTGTGGTCAGCCCGCGGCAGTTCCACTGCATCACTGTCACAGGGTGACCCGATCCGTGGCGCTTACTTGTCGGACGCAGCATTACGGTGCACAGTACTGGCGCCTTCGAGGACCTCAGTGGTGATGGTTTGGCTTGCGAAAGCAGCCTGAGAATCGAAACACATGCCCGCGACAAGGTGGGATTGGCCTGATAGGGCTTCGAGGACGAGTTGAGGCAAAAGTTCCACAAGGGCCTTCTGTATTGCTTCCGCAATAATGGTTTTAATGGTGGTTTGTATCTCGAAAGAGATTATGGCTCTAACTTCTTTCAGTATTGATTGGCGTAAGAGCGATTGTTGGTGGCTGAAGTCCACCCGAAGCTGTTGAATCTCACGGCGAGGTTCGGCCTGTGAGATCTGTTCCACCGGTGGAGGCGCCGAAGAAATTGTAGTTGAACGTGATCCTTGCGGTGACGATTGCGGTTCTTGGGCCTGACGTATGCCCTTTGCGTTGCTATGGTCATTTACCAACTGTGGCGCGAAGTAAGCGCAGGATCCTGAGCTGAGGTGACACTGACGCCGAAGGGTTTGGTGGTAACGGCGGATAGTAACCGATGAGTCTCGTGGTGGCGGTTCATGGCGCCCCTTCCAGCGTGAAGTGACGTTCGACGGTTGTTTTAGTGCCGGAGGCGGATCTGTGCTTTGTGGTTGTGACGACAATGAGCTGGGCATCAACCGTCGTCATTCTTATTTCTTTGTTTGTGGCCCATACCCACCCAAGAGATTGCCAATATTAGGAAGCTTTGAAGTGTTAATGTGCCAGTATAAAAACCAAACATAGATTGGCAATGTAAAAGCAGTGGAGTAGCGGGCGGCGTGTCACTCGAGAACATGATTACTCGTTAGCAAAACAGGTTCACACGAGCCATGCAGAACCGTATTTTTTGTTGAAACGTAAGGATTCAGTTATTAGGATAATGGTGCAAGGCCAACAGCAAGCAAAGTGCGCGAAAATAAGATTAGTTAATAAAAATAGTGGGACGAATGGGGAATCCCGGAAAAATCAGAGAGTAACAGGGAAATCGAATGGGAAATAGAATTAAAAAAATATACTCATAGTGGTTGGTTTTTATACCACAAGGCAAGCAGGGGTAAAGAGCGCCAAGAAGAAGTGAATAACCAGTACGGGTGAAAAAGCAACTTCTAACCGGTAGGTGGAAAAAGTGTAAATTATATAACGGTGACAAACAGGCAGGTGTAAAAGCAACTTGGTGATAGCATGCTGTGAAATCCGATCTAAAACTTTGGTCACGGAGAAATACTTAGAAAGCCACATAAACACTATCATGAGATTGTCACAAAAAACAGTACTGGGTGAAGTGGGATATGTTGTCTGCAAAGTTGGGCCAATGATTTAGGTATGTTGTGTCAAGTGCTTTACATACATTGAAATAAAATGTGCATTAGATAGTTTTACACACCAGCTGTATGAGGGGGGGGTGAGAACCAGTCAGCCGGTTTGAGTGTGTAAAGTGCCTGACCTATCCGTTACCTTGCTAATGCAACTTCTGTGTATCTGCTTTGTGAGTCCGGTATGTAAAGTCCCAAGTGTGGTATTACTATTCTAACTTGTTCTCTCTGTATGTACTTGTTCTATTGATTTGTGCTATTGAGGCTTCTGTATAATACTATGCACCCAAGTGTGAAGCGCTGCTAGTACATTCATTCCCGGACACACAAAAAAGCCAAAAGTACGAAGGAATAATGAAGGCAACAAACACCAGCACTGACCAACCTGGAGGTTTATTTGAAACATTGAAAACGCAGTTAGAATTTCTTTCTTTTTATTCAATAGTACCGATACTTTGAACCGATATTTTTTGGCTAGCTAGTAAGTCTCGCAGTCTGTCCATGGTTCCATGCCCTTAATGTCCCGGCAATGAACGCACTGCCCAAAGAGACATACCTGGAAAAAGGAAAGTATTGATGTTAATAAATTTACCCTAACATTTGGCAGAAAATATTCACCGCCTCGAAAATTTTAACCTGTTGCAAATCTCGGAACATTGGCTTTTTCACTTTTTCACCTACATAAGATAAGCAGCCAGGGTGGCCATGATCGTACCCGCGTCCCGTGGCTCAGAAAAATAACACTTTGTCAGCCTAGCCCTCTTGGTGGTTTTCATTTTAACAACTCGAAGGGGTAACCATTGCTGGTAAAAAAAACGTAGAAATTAGGTTTGATGATGGTTTGAAAGGTTTTTGTTGTTTAAAGGTTGACAGAGTTTACCTGCTATTGAAAAATAACGAAATGCTGTGCAGATATGTTTTTTCTTGCCACTACGATAAGAACCGGACGGGGATAATCACACAGCTAGGGGAGTGCCCTTCGCCCTGCAGTGGGCGAATTATGATGGCGATTACGGCAATAAGGAACTGGTTCAGCTGATTCCTACCGCGTTCATGCAAGCTTAAATCTACCACACCCCATTTTAATGCTTACTTGGACGTTTCTACTACTGCCTTTTTCATAAGAATAAAACAGTTTAAACGATTGTTGTGGCGAAAAGAAAAGCCATTCCCGGAATCAGCGGAAGAGAATCGGCTTTTCACGCGCATCAAGGTAAAGAGCAGAGAAGTTTTGCGCAATACCAGCATATAAACACTGCAGCAATTGTGGTGAAAATATCACACTGCCACAATTCGTTTCCTAACACAGCTACCTCTTAAACCTTTCCGCCAATATCGGTTTAACACAAGGATGAAGGAAACCTAACCTGACCTAACCAAATAACTTAACCTACCTTCCTAACGTTGGATCTTAACCTAACTTCCTATAATATTTGTAGTATACTGATTCGTGTTTCAACTTGATGATTTATTGTCATCCATCAAAATAATATGGAACCCTGTAGCGAAACAACTTGGTTTCATATACATCCATGACTACTATATATAGATGTGGAAAGAATACTCACGAGAAGCCCTGCTATCTTTCTGTGAAGCTGCTTCTACTATGTTATGCGCTGCATAAAATCCATGTTCTTCTTCTGTCTCCCCCCTCCAGCCCGCCATTTCCGTCCCAATTCCGTTCATATTTCAGCACATGCGACTCACTGGCACACTGAAATGCCATAGAAACCTTCTGGAGCCGCGACATCAGTATTGAAATCAGCCAAAATCGCATTCTTAATGCAACTTTGTTGGCACCAATGCTAGCCGAAGCGCAGTATAAATGATCCATGGCTTTTACACAAATATGATGACTCAGCAAAAAAAAAATAAATGCCTAATGTGGACCCTCTCAAATCACATCACATGTGCACATTTCTGTTCGAGTATTGCATACCAGGGCGTCGCCAAAGTTTTCCCACCATGTTATATATATTTCATGTATTACTTGACAACGAGTTCAGAATTCGATGCAATTGAAGGGAAAATGCTCGATTGTACCAGCACAATAGCTCATCTGAATGCCGAGATGATGGTTTAGTATTTGTTGTTACCAAGCTCGGAATTCCACAAGGGGAGAGAAATTGTTCACAGATGGTTTCAACGGGTGCAAAATCTGGCCTATAGAAAAGCTTCCCAGGAAAAAAGCCCCGGCCGACTGCTGTTACGCAGCAGCGCACGTCTGTAAAAGACCATGTGAAACACAGAAGGAACCCGGTGTTGTATCAGTGAGTAGTGCGTGTGTGATGAGCCCTGGTATTTTTAACGAGATAGCGTTTTCAGGCTCATTTTTAGATTCCCCGGGGCTCCTAGCCGTCCGCTATCAGCCATGCTCATAAAGCGTCCACGGAAATATGTCACCGCTGCCACCCGGAAGCTGGGACTGAGGCCAAGAGATTCAAGGGCTCCACTGAATCTGTAACGTGGTGCAACGACAACTGAAGTTTGAAAGGGATAACAATAATGCAACGTCGGACACGAAAAAAAGGACACGCGTCATCAGCCGGTGCCGCGCCTGCATGGTAAAGTTTGTTCTACGCCCTATCGGAGGTAGCATGCTCGAAAAACAGGATCGTCAGCTGTGCCCGCAACTTACGCCATCACACCAAAGCGTGTTTCCTCCAGACATTTCCGGTAACTTATGCACCAAAGCTACACGTGGGATATCGAGGTACGCCGTAGTGGAAGTCTCCAGAAGAATTAAGACCACCTCAGGATCCTTTACGCGCGCCGAAATCTCGCCACACTCGTGTTTTTTTTCTGCTTCCATTGGGTGAACGGCTGCAACAGCGGGGAATCCAGCCCGCGTCCTTGGGATACGCAGCGCTACGCCTGGGCCACTTAGGCACCACGGAGTGTTTTCCACGGGGACTTATCCCGGCGCCAGCATTCTGTGACCTAATTTACACCGGGGGCAAAGGATTAACACCAGGCTCTCAGAAAACAAGGAAGACATCGATTATGAGCTGACAAGAACTAAAATAAAGCCAGCTATACCGCGTCTAACGACATAAAGTTTCAAAATACCTTTCAGTATTCCCACGGTGACGCCTCAGCTACAAGCTCAGTTTGGCAAACGAGAGACGGCGCCACGCGGCATACTTAAATATCGGCCTAAAAATAGATACAGATGTCCTTCCAGAGAGCAGTACCATAAGAATGCTCGGCGTGGCTCTAGCGACAAGCGGTAGTGCCAAACACACACTCCCCAAAAACACATCTCTTTAGGCAATCGCAAACAACCAAAACTACCGACCAAAAGCACAGCAATAAAAAGAACAAAAGAAAGAATAAGGCTCATGCAACTAGTGGTCTTGACCCCAATATTGCATTGCTTACCATACAACAATGTTACCCCGCACCAAAGAAAGTAAAAAAAAACACTATCGTCAGTGCAGCATATAAGGCAGTCCCCAACCTGGAAGTTTTGAACGTGAGACCAACCAACAAAGGGTTGGCCACCAGGCTAACGGTATGGACATGCAAAGACGGGTCTAGAAGAAGGGGAAGGCCATTTGCTCGATGGAAGGATGAAATAACCTAATTCGGAGCAAAGAATGAAGTCGGGAAGCGCAGGACAACCGCGGGTGGAGATCAATAGAGAGCCCTTCAGTGATTCCTGCTGTCTACCTAAATATGATGTTTGTTATAATGAATAGGTCCTCAACTTGCGTCTTCCGAGGGATTTAAAAAAATATGAGAAACTAGTGCCCAGCACCAAGAAAGCGGAAGGGAAAACGAAAGCGGGAGAAGCCATCGTATACAAGGCAGAGAGGCCCTTTCAAAACAAACGCACACCATAAGAAATGCGCCGGTTCAGGGACTCCGCATAAAACCTCTCCTGTAACAAAAATATTGATTCAACCTTGCAGAATAAGAGGCGATATGGCAGGATCAACTTCATTTGGGGAAATGTCCAATAAGATGAGACCACAGTATACACTGACTGGAATGTGCGAAAGCACGGGGCCCTAATTGTTGTAGTTGACTAATCTGAAACTGCTTGTGGCTGCATGACCCTCCAACATACAGTGACAAAGAATTGGAAGTTGGAGCCATCTTCTTGGCAATTCTAATAGCGGAAGTACCAAATAAACGTGTAACATCATTACAGACTCTCAAAGGACATTATACTGTTATCTTAAGGCAGAATAGCCGGGCGTTTTGATAACGTAATTCCAACCACAATGGCAAAAATTAGAACCTCGACTGGACAGCCTGACCCAGAATCTGGAAGAGAGCGACGCAGTGGCCAAGAGGCATAAGAAGACACTTACCGCACTCCTTATGACCCCGACTACCACACTGCTGTCGAGTTTAACAAAACACACATTTATTCTACACTCTTAAAAAACTCTAACGCAAAGCACTCAAGAATAAATTCTGCACAAACGTTAAACAAATCGAACGCAAAGCACTCAAGAATTAATTCTTCACAAATGATAAAAAACTCCTTACTAAAAATCCCAAAAATACATTGCGAACCAAAGCCAAAAAGACAATACCATCAGACTTATAGAGAATCAGTTAAAAGACACTCATTAGTAACCAGTCAAAGTCTCCCTATCACGCCTGCCTCTGTCTCCTACGACATGTGTGAATAGTGAACTGGGCTAGCCCGGTCGTCGGCGCTGAGCTGTCGTTCCTGTTGCGTGGCCGCTACTCGGTGGCTATACCCTTTCTCGTCTCGCTTCGGTGCCGGCCTTCGATGCACACGGTCGTTCTTTGGACGGCGTTGGCTCCGCGCATCCCGACGTGTTTCCTCGGTGGCTGCCCCTGCTGGCCGCTGCCGCTGGTGGTCCCAGGTAAGTATCGGCACGAACGTAGGCCTTTAGGGCCGTGGAAGCAAATGCCGACGAAGCCTAGACGTTGGCCGCAGGTACACGACCACCGCCGCTAGAGCCACGAAGACAGTTTCGTGGCGCGCATAGTATACTGCAGCCGATGCGAAGACGCCCCGCTCCCGCTTAGGCTTGGTAGGCATAGTCGGTGGCCTAGCCGCGTCCCCTGCCTGGTTCCCTGGAGCTCACGTGCTCCTTCCGCCCTCTGGTTTCTTGCCTGCGCCATTCTAGTAGTTAGCCCTGCTTTTAATCCCTCTGGGCTTTATCGCGGCATACTCTGATTGGCTTCTTCCCTTTTCGTGTTTATATTTGGTAATAACGCCTCTTGTGTCCTGCGCGGCGTTCTCTGTTTGGCTGACCAGTGCGCTACCATATTTCGCGATGTGGGGTCATTGTTAGGCGAGGCGTTCGTTCATTGGTGCGTTCCCGAACGCACTTTAAAGTTATGTTCCTCTGTTCTGTTTTTTGTTTTCTTTCTGGGAGGGTTTTGATACCTTCCCTGTCCGGGAGCGACCTTGACACATGTCAACTGTCTTCCTTGGAAAGCCTGAAGTACCAATTTTCATGCAATGTCTAAGAACACGATTATTCCCCTTGCTACAACGAGGTCTTAATGCCAAAGGATCACAAGCTCTGTGCAATAAAAACCAAGAGAACTATCCGAAAATCCATCAGACATTACCTTAACGTCAGACATGAGACCTTAACTTAAATCTGTGCTTAAATTTGGGAAATATCCACCATCGTGCACGTAACCTAGTCATGTCCAAGGGTAAGTTAAGGAGAGAACTACTCAAAGGTAGCATATTCAACCCCTTTGAGACATTAAAGGTAGCTTTGTAGAGCTCGTCACTTCAATATTACCGCGAGATGATTCAGGGGGCAACGGAAGGAGCTGGTGCATTAGTGGTGCAGGAGCTGGTCCATCCCTGGGGCCGTAGGCTCAGGATTCACCTCTGAGCTCCGTGCCACCTCTTTACCTTAATTTCCTAAATTACAACTATTTCTTCCTGAACAACGATCTCTTTCTTTTGTTTAACAAAGCCAACTTGTTCAGCCCAGCCTAGGCATCCCACAATAAACATTTTGATACTCTGACACTGACACCTCCTGGCTCAAACTGATCAACATCTCACATCCGCAATCTTTTATGCCCACATTTTAAGCCACAGAACCGCATAGAGCAGGTGTTTCTCCTAGGACATGGCGATTAAAATCCGTTGTGGCTAGTCATTCCATGTTGATGAGCTTGACTGCTCGTGATGCATATATCAGAAATGCTGCAACGGCATACAAAAACGCTGCGTGGGAATCGAATTATGGCTCTCACGCCTTACATCTTAGGATCCAAACGTATATGGCTCTTCAATGTTTTTCTCCTTTTCGTTTTATATAAACCCATTAAACACCATTTTAACCTCTACGGGGAAACAAAAACAACCCAATATAAACGCTCCTAAATATGCATAAACACTTCAGAATGTAGTATTATGTCCAAGCAACACTTTTTGATTGGGTTTTAAGCTCCCGCCAAGCATGAAATGTAAATGCGCAGCTCTATTTCTAAATACTTTTTTCTTTTTCAGGCTCGGGTGTAATACTGTAGTATAGTCCAGAAACAATTACCGTATTCACTGAGTACAAGAGCAAAAGAAGAGTTAAGATTTTTTGTGATTGATTGATTGGTTGGTTTAACGCACAAAACCTGCGCTTTGCTCTTAAGCTCGCTGCACTAGACAGTTCCTAAGTAATTTCACCTACCTGGAGTCTGTACTGTGCCCCGAAATAATGAAAACATGGGCGTTTCCACTTTTCGCCTACATCACTAAAGCAGCCTGCGCTGCCCAAATCTAACCCGAGTATCGGGGATCAGCAGCCAAAATCCTCAGCCACTGAACCGTAGGGGTGATTAACTGCGGATCTATTATTGGAGCAACATAAGAACATAGACAACATCTGAACGTCTGCTCATAAAGGAATTATTTCTCTCATTCTCCCAAAATTTGGCTGAAACAATACGTACTTTTCCTGGTCCACACCAAAAGCCGTAAGGTGCTGCTCGTATTTTTATCTTTTTACCAGTACTATGGAGGACGTAACAATGAATCTTACAATCCTTGATTTCCTGAAACAGTTCAAGTACGAACAGAAGAAAATTGAATATACTCACTGTAAAAAAACGGCTTTAAATATGCCTCAAAATCCGTATTTAGGGTGACCTGCTTGATGACAGGCTAATACCATCTAAACAACCTCCGATTGGGAAAAACCTCGTATCAGCTGGTCTCATCCCTCGCGGGTTTTCACTTCCTTCGTCATTTATCTCTCGGCTGCGGAAAGCATCTGAAGCAAATCATGATTTCACAGTCGAAATAACTGAAACCTACTCTATTTCTCCCACACTACCGCACTCTCCCTTTCCTTCTGCCCCCTTTTGTCGGTTTCTCTCTCTCTCATCTCATTTAAATACAATATGTTACAATGAAGGCACTGCTCGTAATAAACTGTATTGACAGGAAAATACATGCCGGTAGGTAAACCAGTAAAAGGAACAGCGCGCGCGTCTCCAAAGCGTCCTCGTCGTCTCTCTCTGGAACCAGCTGGCAGTGGCCGGAGGAGAGGTTGGCCATAACTGTCCCGCCACGTGGGATCAGAACCCACGACCTCTATAAAACGCGTCTGGTGCGATCACCAGACGTGTATCCTGGTGGTCGTTGGTTCCGATTCCGCTAGGCGGGCATTTTTTCTTCTTTTATTTCTTCCAAAAATTCTTTATCTGTTTATCTTGACCTACCTCATTATCCCCTTTACTTTCTCTAGACATTCTTGACTGCCAATTCTACTTCTGTACTATTTTTCCCCTTATTTACCATTGAACACAGGTGTGAGTCTTGCCACCGGACTACGCAAGCGAGGAGTGAATAGTACGAAAGGGCTGGGCCGAGAGGAACAGGGAGGACAAGATTAGGCTGTGCTGTGGTGGCGCCTAGGTATCTTAAAACAGGCTTCTAAAAAGTCGGAGTGAAATATATAATATATATATATATATATATATATATATTATAATATATATATAGGGCTTTTGAAGATGGTCATCCAGATAGAAATAATACTTTGGAGAAGGTAGCGGCCTCAGACCTCTGCCAGCGTTTCGACAAGGAGATTGTCTTTTTCAAGGCATCAGGGTTCATCTCTGGCACACTGTTTTAAAGATACAGATTGAGTTGGTGAGAGAAAGAGGGGAGGTTGTTAAAAGCGGGGCCGGAAGGAGGACAGCAGAGTGGGTCAACGGTCGGTTGAAAGAAGAGAAATAGTGAGAGAGAAAGGGAGCTGCGGCTCTTGTGACAGGACCCCGCAGTAGAGAAAGAGGGAAGACTGCGCAAGAGTCGGAGAAAACGGTGGGAACGGCTTTAAGCTAGGCTGCAGTGGGGCCGGGAGACCTCAAAGGAGGCTTCCGGGAAGATCGGGGGACGAGACGTGCGTCTTGCGGGTGCAGTCACAAGGTTACTGAAAACTGTGTGCAAGAGAGAAAACTCGTAAACAGCAAGAGCCCGTATAGTTTGAAGAATTCCGACTGCGGAGATAAGTGTTCACAGTGTCCATGGGCGGAAAGCCCTAGAAAGTTTAATTTCGCATATTAATTCTTCGCATCCGACCTATAAGTTCTCATGCCAGTACTCGGATAAACAAGTGAACTTCCTAGACACCACTGTTGTTCTTGACAATGGTAAACTGAAAACCACACTTTATAGGAACCCAACGGACAGGCAACAGTACCTAGACTACACTAGTCATCACCCACCACACTACAAAAAAGGAATCTTTGTAGGACAGGCTACAAGACTAAGAAGAGTATGCAGTGATAACACAGACTATACAAAACACCTTAATGAACTAAAGTCCACCCTGGCAAGCAGAATCAACCGGTCAGCTAGCTGGATATGGCTTACGAAAGGGCATCCAAGCTAGAAAGGGACGAAGTGCTCAAGCAACAACGTCGAAACGAAAGCGCCCGAACACCAGACCCTAACAACCAAATTCTCAAACGCACTCCCAAACATAAACAACAACCTGCGGAAATTCTACCTCCTTCTAGCCAGTAATGACCGATGTAAAAAGACTTTTCGGGAAGCCCCAACAGTTACCTACAGAAGAAACAAAAACCTTAAAGACATTTTAGTGCATGCCAAAATTAGCGCTTCCCAGGAACCAGTCATCAGCCCTTGCCTCCGCCCTAGATGCAAGACCTGCAAACATCTGCAGACGGATTGCATTGTCAATAGCACTGCCAGCCAATACGTTCACAAGAATAATTCAAGCTTCACTTGCAATTCTTCTAACATTGTGTATATGCTAGAATGCTCATTCTGTCAAAAGCAGTACATTGGAGAAACGAGTCAACCTATGAACTTACGCCTGAATGGACATCGGGCCGACACTCATAACAGTGCCTCCATAGCAGTCGCGCAACACTTCAACCAGCCGAACCACAATTTCGATGATCTCAAGCTCTATATTCTGCAGTCAAACTTTAAGTCTCCAAGGGACCGGAAATACAGAGAATCGTACTTAATCCATAAATTCAACTGCCTGGAGCCGGCTGGAATCAATGCTTCGAAAGGCAGCCTTAGAAAACTTACGGTATCTTGAAATCGAAACAGAAAAATAATGCTCTTACAAAAAGTGGGCATCTCCATTCGCAATATTCCTGCCTGCCCATCCCCAATGCTGATACTTGAATACAATTTCTGTGCTTTTCTCCCCCCCCTTTTTTTCTTCTGTGTTGCTCCAAGCCGATTTCGACATACCACGCGCACGCGCCTCCCTCGACCTTCGGCATTTCGTCTTACTACCTGCTTTACACACACACGCAAAAAGGAAAAAAAAAAAAAGAAAAAACAGAAAAGAAGTCCTTGAATGTACCGCAAAGCTCCGCGTGAGTTGCACCCGCGCATACCCCTTCTATTCTTCTGTGAACACTGACCTCCGCAGTCGGAATTCTTCAAACTATACGGGCTGTTGCTGTTTACGAGTTTTCTCTCTTGCACACAGTTCAGTAACCTTGTAATTGCACCCCCAAGACGCCCCTCTCGTCCCCGATCTTCCCGGAAGCCTCCTTTGAGGTCGCCCGGCCCCACCGCAGCCCAGCTTAAGCCGTTCCCCCCTGTTTTCTCCAACTACTCTGACGTAGTCTCTTCCCTCTTCCCTCTACTGCAGGGCCCTGTCACAAGAACCACACCTTACCTTTCTCACTCTCACTACTTTCGCCCTTTTCTACCAGACGGTTGACCCACTCTGCTGTCCTCCTTCCCGACCTTCCTGCACGACTTTGAATACACCTCCCCCCTTTCTCTCCAACTTCATCTGTCTCTATAAAACAGTGTGCCAGAGATGAACCCTGATGCCTTGAAAAAGACAAGTCTCCTTGTCGAAACGTGGCAGAGGTCTGAGGCCGCTACCTTCTCCAAAGTATTATTTCTATCTGGTGACCATCTTCAAAGCCCTCTCGTTCCCTGGATTTCATCTACGAAGATGACGGGACAAGGTAAGCAACCTCTCCTCTCTCTGGCACACGTAGCTCTAATTGGAGACAGCCACTTCAAATACATTCAAGATCACTTTCCGTCTGGACAACATTCACCATACATTAGATTCAAAGCGGCGCCACAACGCAGGACATTAAGAAGCTCATAGATTCCGCCCACGCAACATCACGCACTTATACTGCATTTCGGAACTAATGATCTAAAGTACAACAGCGCTGAAAACACTTTCGAAGCCATCAAATCTCTCGTACGAGATGTTCAGACCAAACGACCCAACGTGGAGATAACCCTGACAACAGTGCTTCCCAGAATTGAAAACAATCACCAGCCACTCACACCTCAGGTACACAGACTCATAGCTCACTACGAGCGAACAGTTAAGCTCAACGACGCCCTCCTTGACCTAGAACTCACCCAACAAAACGTGGACATCATCTTACCACACAGAAATCTATCATGACCCCAGGGACATCTGGCCAAAGACGGTTTACACCCTAACTTCCGAGGTGTTTGGATAATGGCAATAACATCAAGTACAGGCTGAGCAAGTCGTTTGAGGTGACGCTCTCCACTACCGGCACCACCGGCCCGTCAGTGGCCAGCACCGAGCAGCAGACCGAACCTGACATTCCCAACAGTAGCGAACCACCCTGTCCCCCCAAGAACCCACATGCGACGCGAGCACACAACGGTAGATGCAGCCACAACACCAGCTGAACAGCACGAAGGAGAACAACATCCCGACCCACCAAGGACATCACGCTCAATGTTCACACAGACACTAACACGCACTAAAACGCAAACAAGCACCCAAACAGGCATCGACGTTGACATCACCCCTAACAGCCCCCCTAAACAACCTGACTCCGAACAAAAAAGAACCATCCCGTAGGTCCACCCGGAACAAACGAAAATGACCTGCACCGAGCGGACCGACGCCTTGCCCCTCAAATCCCGCGCTTTCCTCAGGGTTCGAAAACTCGCCGGCAAACAAACACACTACAGATTTCACCTCAACACCTATTCCTCCTTACCTCCAAACCAGGAAAAATCCCCAAAGGCCTCCCGCCTTAAAGCTATTGTTCCCTTGGAGTTCTCCCCCTCAACTAGAAGCTAATGGCAGGACACTTTGAAGCATGCATCGCTTTCCCTTCTAGAAATTCTCAGAGAGCACTGTGACAAACAACTTAGTGTTTTAAATGAGCAGATTGAAATCATTCCACTCACTGAGCAAGAGAAAATTGATCTTGATGCCTTTAGAGACCGTAAGGAACACGAGCTGTGCAAGAAACAAAGAAATAAATTTGAACGTGACCAGCTCCTTTTGCCTGACACACATTGCACCATTGAACCTCCTGTCCTCGCTAAGCCTGAAGACGTGGCACTAAATCATCTGACGTCCCCCGCAGACACATCAGAATCTGCTACGGTGGAATTTTTCCCTCCCGCTAATAATCAAAATCTAGAATCTAGCTCCCACAGTAGGAGTAACAGCAACCTGACACCTGTTCCCGAACAGAATGTTGTATCCGCCTCCCCCGTCACGTGTAACAGCAACGTTATAGATATTTCAGAAACATTATCGGCAACCGAAAAAATTATCCTAGAACGAGGCCTCACTTTCTGCCCTACCAACAACCACGTGAATGAATACGAGTTACACAAGGATCTCACCGAATTTTCCCGCAGAATGAGGCTGAAGGAATTCTTTTCCGATAAGCAAGACAATAGTGAAATCAATGACCAGCGCACTCCGTGCACCAAGCACTTGGACGCCAGATGCCGAGGAATCTCCAGAACTCGATTTGTATATAAAATCAGTATCAAAAGAAATATTAATCTCAACGAAGAAATCAAATAAACGCAAGAACTTGACCCCTCAGAAGAAGTCACCCTAAATAACCTAGCAGCCAGAACGGACATAATCATTAAACCTGCCGACAAGGAGGGTAGCGTTGTCATCTTACCAATGGAAAAATATAAAGATGAGGCCTATAGGCAGCTTAACAACCATGGCCACTACCAGCCTTTAGACCATGATCCCAGCAACGAATACAGTCAAACGATCCTTCGCACTCTCACAGATCTGCTGGCCAGAGAATTAATCACCACAACAGAACTAAACTTCATGAGACCGACGAACAAGCAAGCAGGACGTTTCTACCTCCTCCCCAAATCCATAAAGTCCCCACAGAAGCATTGTTCTCAGCTGACATTCCGGGAAGGCCATAGTTTCTAACAACAACACCCCCACGGAAACATTGTCTGTGTTTCTGAATCACCATTTGGCAGACATTCCGACTTCTCTTCCTTCATTTGTTAAGGACACCCCACACTTCCTCCGCATAATAGAAGCAATAAACGATGGTGGGCAAATACCCAATGACGCCCTTCTGGTCACGCTCGACGTCTCCGCCCTCTATACGAACATTCCCATCACCGAAGGAATAGAAGCTACATCAAAGGCCTTAGCAGAAAACCGGCACCAACATGCGTTGGAAGTCTACATTACTTTACTAAAATTAGTTCTAACTCTCAACTATTTCGAGTTCGACTCATCTTACTACTTGCAAGTTTTTGGAACCAGCATGGGCACTCCTTTCGCACCCACCTACGCCAACATTTTTATGGGACAACTTGAAGCTTCCCTCTTAGAGTCTTTCCCCCTCAAGCCGAAGGTTTATCTTCGATACATAGATGACATCTTCATAATTTGGGAGCACGGCCGCACAGCCCTAGAAAGTTTCATTTCGCATCTTAATTCTTCGCATCCGACCATTAAGGTTCTCATGCCAGTACTCGGATAAACAAGTGAACTTCCTAGACACCACTGTTGTTCTTGACAATGGTAAACTGAAAACCACGCTTTATAGGAAACCAACGGACAGGCAACAGTACCTAGACTACACTAGTCATCACCCACGACACTGCAAACAAGGTATCTTTGTAGGACAGGCTACCAGACTAAGAAGAGTATGCAGTGATAACACAGACTATATAAAACACCTAATGAACTAAAGTCCACCCTGGCAAGCAGGAATCACCCGGTCAGCTCGCTGGATATGGCTTACGAAAGAGCATCCAAGCTAGAAAGGGACGAAGTGCTCAAGCAACAACGTCGAAACGAAAGCGCCCGACCACCAGCCTTAATAACCAAATTCTCAAACGCGCTCCCTAACATAAACAACATCCTGCGGAAATACTACCCCATTCTAGCCAGTAATGACCGACTTAAAAAGACGTTTCCGGAAGCCCCAAGAGTTACCTACAGAAGAAACAAGAACCTAAAAGACATTTTAGTGCATGCCAAAATTAGCGCTTCCCAGGAACCAGTCATCAGCCCTTGCCTCCGCCCTAGATGCAAGACCTGCAAACATCTGCAGACGGATTGCATTGTCAATAGCACTGCCAGCCAATACGTTCACAAGATTAATTCAAGCTTCACTTGCAATTCTTCTAACATTGTGTATATGCTAGAATGCTCATTCTGTCAAAAGCAGTACATTGGAGAAACGAGTCAACCTATGAACTTACGCCTGAATGGACATCGGGCCGACACTCATAACAGTGCCTCCATAGCAGTCGCGCAACACTTCAACCAGCCGAACCACAATTTCGATGATCTCAAGCTCTATATTCTGCAGCAAACTTCAAGTCTCCAAGGGACCGGAAATACAGAGAATCGTACTTAATTCCATAAATTCAATTGCCTGGAGCCGGCTGGAATCAATGCTCGGAAGGCAGCTTAGAAACTTTACGGTATCTGAATCGAACAGAAAATAATTGCTCTGTACAAAACGTGTGGGCATCTCATTCTGCAAATATTCTTGCCTGCCCATCCCTCAAAGAGGATACTTCGAATATACAATTTCTGTTGATTTTCACCCCCCCCCCCTTTTTTTTCTTATGTCGTTGCTCCTAAGCCGATTTCGACATACTAACGCGCGCAAGTCGCCTCCGCGAACCTTCGGCATTTCGTCTTAATAGCCTGCTTAAACAACGTGGTGGCATACAAGCGCAAAAAGGAAAAAGGAAAAAAAAAGAAAAGAAAGAAACCGAAAACAGAAGGGGACATCCTTGAATGTACCTGGCAAAGCTCCTGCGTGAGTTGCACCCGCGCATACCCCTTCTATTCTTATTGAACACTGACCTCGCATATCGGAATTCTTCAAACTATACGGGCTGTTGCTGTTTACGAGTTTTCTCTCTTACACACAGTTCAGTAACCTTGCAATTGCACCCCCAAGACGCCCCTCTCGTCCCCGATCTTCCCGGAAGCCTCCTTTGAGGTCGCCCGGCCCCACCGCAGCCCAGCTTAAACCGTTCCCCCCTGTTTTCTCCGACTCTCGCGTAGTCTTCCCTCTTTCTCTACTGCGGGGTCCTGTCACAATAACCACACCTCCCTTTCTCTCTCACTATTTCGCTCCTTTCAACCGACCGTTGACCCACTCTGCTGTCCTCCTTCCGGCCCCGCTTTTAACAACCTCCCCCTCTCTCTCTCCAACTCAATCTGTATCTATAAAACAGTGTGCCAGAGATGAACCCTGATGCCTTGAAAAAGACAAGTCTCCTTGTCGAAACGTTGGCAGAGGTCTGAGGCCGCTACCTTCTCCAAAGTATTATTTCTATATATATATATATATATATATTATATATATATATATATATATATATATATTTCATATATATATATATATATATATACGATGTAGGTTGAGTCTGCTGTCAGCGGAATACTATTAAGGATTTTGATATTCCATCAAGAAGACCCTTTCGGGCCGCGCGGGGGCCTAGCAAATAAGACGACAACTAAGAGTTCGAAGCTGACTTGAACTGGCTTCTGTGGGGCAAAAGTTCGCCTTTTAGAATAAACGCAATCATTTCACCTCAACGGTTGAGTTCACCATTACAATATATATAATATATATATATTTATGTATATGTATGTATCGCCAACATCTATATTAGGCGGGGAGGGTAGTGTTCCTGACCATGGTAGTAAGGTTGTCGCCCCGTTCAACACCCAGAGCTACGGTCGAGGTGCAGTGAGCTCTCTAAGATTCTTGGCGCATTCTTCGCGAGGATGGTACTGTGCCACGTCTTCTCCACAATCCTCTTTTGTTGCGTGCCCATTAATTGCACAGGCCGTGCAGTTTTCTTTAGGAAGGACACTGCCTTCCCACTACTTTGCAGCCTTTGACCTTTTATTAGCCATCTGTTTGAGGGTGGGATTGTGTGCTTTCCTTCTGTGCCTTGATGCTTTTTTCAATCTTCTCAGGACAGAAATATTTACTAACGCGTATTCAGCTGTTTCCCTTCTTTTAAACTGCATTGCGCCACCTCCTTCATTAATGTCACTGTGACACCCGCTTTTGGTATTTTGCTCTTTTTTGCACCGTATGCATTTTTCCAATCCGATAAGTGTGGGTGGACACTAATTGCAGTCATCCTTTATTGCCTTTATGTACCCCTCCACATCTCTCTCAATTCTACTGGTTGGCCTATTGTGTAAATTTC
The DNA here is from genome assembly GCA_013339765.2 of Haemaphysalis longicornis. Taxonomy (NCBI): domain Eukaryota; kingdom Metazoa; phylum Arthropoda; class Arachnida; order Ixodida; family Ixodidae; genus Haemaphysalis; species Haemaphysalis longicornis. The sequence goes on from CM023458.1 coordinate 3,892,002, forward strand.
TCGTCTGTTTGAAATCGCATTGTTCGCACCTGGGCCAGCACTTCCGCAGCGCCAGGGTATGCAGCCCACACGCATTGGTCTATACACCGTGTTCAATTTCCATCTCACTGGGCCATCAATACACCTGCCTTTTCAAGTGAAGATTTTTCGCTCTCAGCTTGCGCCCATGTTGCGACACGTGCACAGCCCGACTGTATATATACTCAACTTTTCCGAAACATCTCTCTCACCTTCTCCCCATTTTCCGCAACTGTATACAAGAAAAGTGTTCGAAATTATTTTGGCATTAATAATATATAACTGTACTCTGATGAGGGCAAGTCCTACTGCCGCTGCGCGAGCAAAACGCTCTTGTTATTGTCCTTGCCGTGTATTCGACAGTTTATTTTTTACTTATTCTACGGGCACTTTGGTAGGTTTTTGTAAATATAAGTAAATATAAGTATAAGTATAAATATAAGTAAAAATATAGGTAAATAATAAATGTAAATATATGTAAATAGGTTTTTCTTTCTTTCTCACGTAATTATTTAAATAATAATAATGTAACGTCACTAACGGTGAAAAATAGTCTAACCATTCCCCTATGCCTTCTTTGGCGTTGTAGACTGCCGGCATTTCTTTCTGATGATGATGATATTTGGATTTTAATGGCGCAAGGCCAGCTAAGGGCAAAGAGCGCCAAACAAAAGTGATTTCATGACAGCGACGTGAAAGTAACAGTAGAGAATTTCAGTAAAAATAAACAATGTAAACACAAGCTAATGAAGATGACTGGTTTAAAGGGCCAGGTTGTCATGATGCATGATAAGAGATGAGATGTAAAAAATTGACATCGGTGAGAGGAGAAACTTAAAAACATGCTGTGTGGAAAAAACATTGGCTCGTCTCCTAAAAAAACAACGGTGTGAAACGGGACGTGTTGTCTGTATAGTTGTGGGAAGTGTTTGCGTCGGGTTGTGTTAAGTGCCTTGCATTGGATGAGTACGTGGATCACGGATAGACCCTCCCCACACCTGCCGCACATGGGTCTTGGAGATCCAGTGAGCAGGTGCGAGTGTGTTGCATGTGTGTGGCCCACCCGCAATCTTGCCAATGTCACTTCGGTGTGTCTGTTGTGAGTCAGTTGTGTATCGTCCCCAAGTGTGGCTTTATTACATGTAGTTTGTTGTCTGTCTGTTCACTCCAGTGTGTTTGCCATGTTTTACGTAGGTGTTGTCTGATGAGTGGCTTGAGGTCAGTGTAGGGTACTGTTGCTATGTCTAGAGTGTTTCTGAGTGCAGCAGCAGCCGCCATTTCATCAGCCAACTCATTGCCAGCGATCCCAGCGTGGCCTGGAACCCAGCAGACGGTCACACTCAGACCTGACGCATACGCTGACATAAAAGATTTAAAAACAACATTTACAACGTAATTTTTGCAAGACCTTTGTGACGACAATGTGCGCACCGACGCTAAG
>CM023458.1:3893560-3936852 GCA_013339765.2 Haemaphysalis longicornis
CCTAGTTCCACCAAGGTCGACTTGCTGAACGCTTGTTTGGTAATTGCTACCTTTCTAGCAATTCTATACTTTTTCGACATCGCGGCGATGGCGTTGTCGCGAAGCGACCGACTCGTTCCGCTTGAGCCGCCATGGAACTGAGCCGTAAGAGACTCTGATAAAACATCTTTTTAGTGGCGATGGCTGACTGACCTGCAATGGTGGAAATACTGGTGCCATTTTTTCTGCCTCTACATTTTCTGCCTCTAGGATTTGGAAAATACTCCCTTCAACAAAACAGATGTGAAAAAAAAATTGTCTGACAAAAGTCTCATGGGGAAAACATAGCGCCACAGTTCTAGGCCAAATCGCGACCTTCAGGGCGGGTATAACTAGAATGCCTTTGTGGTCCTCTTGGTGAACGTTTCTTTTTTTGGTAGTGCACCCTCGATCATCATCGTTTAATGGTGTATGAAAACTGGCAGCTCGTTACCTTGAGCAGGAAAGTCGAGGCGTGGGATTGTGTCACTTGATGGATACGAAGTAGTCCGACGTCCGTGGACGGTCTTGTGACGGTCCGCCTGATATGTTTTTGTTTTGCCACAACCATCTCAATGATCGGGCCGCGTAGACGGTGGTTCCAAAGGTCCACCTAGGGTTTCATTGTGGGTCGGGTCGATGTTGTTCTTCGTGAGGCAGGCATTGTGGATTTCGGTGTTATGGTCCGCTTTCGAAGCCGATTCGTCTGCAGAATGCCCACAATTGCTTGCTGGCAGCTGGATGACGTGCTCTGTTTTTATGCTGGTCCCTGAAGTGGTGACCCAAGCGTAGTATTTTGAGGAACTAAACCATTCACTTCGTTGCAACCAGTCGTGTCCCCAGTCGCTATTTTCTAAATTTCGACGGAATGCTGATGCCTGTCTCCTCGACTACCTTTGGAACAGTTCTTTCGTGTGCCAGCCGATACTTTAACGTTCTTAGCCGTTTAGTGAAAGCGCCGTTGATGTCCGCATCTGTGTTGTTTCGGCAGAGCGTGGGTATGGTGAGTTTCTCGATCACTTGATGGGCATCGTCGCACTGGCCACGAAACCGCCGCTCAAATATCTTCCAATTCATAGTTCTTAGGAAACAGCAGATGGAAAGGTATAGACGGCGAGGGTTCTCTCTACCAGGACTTTTATTGTAACTTTTAAGCGAGGTCTTCATTGATAAAAGTGTGCTGGCTACCACCGTCCAAAATGCCTCGTATGTAGCGCGCGCTGCTGGATCTATCGATTCACGACTGAAATGTCTGGAGGTGAAGGTCTTCGCCCATCTTGCAGCTAGTGAGCGCCGAAGACGCTGTATTCCTCGCCAGCGTCTGCACCGGCAAATTGAGCTCGTTTTGCCTAACCTTTTTCCAGGGTCTTACATCACGTTTGCGTCATGTTAAACGCATTATCTTTCGTCGGCATTTCTGTGATCGCCCTGTTCTGTGATCTCCCAATACCATCCGCTGTGCGTTGCATACCGGTTGTTTTTGTTTTAGGTGCACAATGAAGCCTTGCATGCCTGGATGTGGTGCTTTGCCGATTTGCGAAAGAATAACTCGTTGCGTTTACACATCAATACGTTAAAGCCGTATAGAACCGACGCTGATTGGTCGCTATGTTGGACGGGGTCACTTGAATCTGTCGTGTTTTCAACTGGAGCCCATCTCTCTCTCTCCTCAAGTTCGGTCGTTTTGCATCGCAAGAGTTGCTCCAGCTCCCTCCCACAGATAGTTACGTTTTGTTCCCTGGAAGAAGCTAAAGCCATAAACTTTGAATTCTCCTCGAGGCGAACGTGTCGGTGAATGGCAAGGACAATCTGCTTCAGCCAAATCTCCATTCAGTATGTCGTATACAATGACGAGGAGCTGATCGTTTTATAACCAAAACGTGGAGGCAGCGGACATTCAGCTGGACGCAGTCGTAAAGTCTCTGCAGCTACTTTTCCTTCGAGAGAGATGTCACTTGCTGTAGCTCGCGAGGGGTCTACGATTCCGCTGTAAAATACGGCTCGTGCCGCCAAACCTATTCTTGAGCAGCTGGACGGCACTTTGAGCAGGTCTACGTTGATGGAAGTCCGGTGATGGCAGCTGCTGCTTCATCTTCCAGGTAGTTTCGGGGGCAGTAAAACTTGTCGGTGGTAAATAAAGCCTGTTTGGTGTGGGCTGTGCCGCTGGATTTGTCCCAAAATTATATTAATTTACTCACGTCCCCATGAAAAGGCTTTATCGCAAGTGCTGATAGACGAGACCTAGAGATCTGGGCTGGAACCGTCATTGGGGCGTGCTGCATATTATACGCAGCAGAGGTGGCCTCCTGCACCGTGTTTCTGAAGCTGAGGCCCTCCAGCCGGCACTCAGGACGAGTGAGTGTTGCAAGTGGGAGATTCGTAATCGTGCTCGGCTGACTCGTACTCCTCTGCGAGCTCCACAACCAGAATTACGTCCTTGACCTGCCAGTGGATATTAAGAAGCTCCTCGCGACTGGTCATGAGCTTGTCCATCACCTTTCTGAGCGCTATTTGGTTAGATCAGCCGCTCTCGTAGGGTGTGGTCGCCTCTTTCAAAATTATTGCCGCTTGGGCTCACCTGGCAGCACGGTTAGCTTTCAGCCAGTCTACCGGTAAGTAGAAAATTCCGGCTTACTTGTTCGGATGGCAGTCTCTCCGCCCGTTGTGTCCCGGGGCGCCTTTCGGAGGAAGGCGAATTGCTTTGGTGACCGCTTCTCAATGAGACGAGCCGTCGCCGTCGCTCGTTGCCCATGTCGTTGGGACCCGCTTGCTATCCTTTGATATTAGGCACCATATGTGGCAGAGTGACAAAATCGCTGCGGTTCAGCCGCCAGGGAACCGAGTCGTATGATACCCTCATGGCAGGTGTCTTTATTGGAGGTGACTGACTGATCTAAAGTGATCATGACACTAGTGTCCTAGAGCAAAGAGCCAAATTTTCTTCTGCTACAATTTGCAACACGCGTTGCCAAAATTATTCCCCTGAAAGATCAGACCAAGAGCCACTTTGCTGTTAAAGGTTGTTTCCGCATTGCGAAAAAAATATTCTGATAATGCATCACCATTTCAAGAAACGCTCTGTTTGTGGGAAGGCACAGAAAAGAATGAAAAATAAACGAATGAATTGTTGTTGTAGGCTGAAAGCTCTGTCATGTCAAGCAAAAGGTGACAAAAAAATAAAATATCAAATGAACGAACGGTACATTCTTGAAATATGAAAAAGCCAATGGCCCTTTTGCCAAAAAGGGGAAGTTAAAACAGAAAGAATATGCAAGCCAGGTCATAAAAATTGCAAACTAGCGTAACGTATACTCCCTAGATAATAGACATCAGTGGTCGGACGTTCTTTAAAAGTTGACCGCTGCAGCTTTCCACGGCCTTTATTAGCACCTGGAGAGCCTTTATTTATTATATTATCATTTGTGCAACAGAAGCATTGTTTCAGACACCGACGAGACAGTACTGAATCGAAGTCAAAAGTAGGGTCATTGCTGTATCTGGCATCAAAAATCTGCCTTTAACATAAAGTCTAGCCAGCATTCTCAAATAGGAAGATGTCTAATGGCTGTACAAGAGGGTTTCGAAATTCATCCTGCTAAAGTATTCAGCAAAACAAATCCATAAGAAGAGATAGCTGAGAGCGGTACAATCTCTGTACACACTTGTTTGATTCTCACCATACTTTTTGTCATGCAGGAACAACGTAAAACGCACATAAATAGGCAGAAAAAAACAATATATGGGCCAAGATCAATGAAACCTTTCCAACCTTTTAGGTTTGTGGAAAAAGTGTGAAGTTGGTGTCAGGCTATTTTAATTGTTTAGGTCTTGCGCTTGTCTCGTGTTTGTTTTTGGATAGTTTTTATTCTGAATTTTAAATTTTGCTCATGGCATTGATTTGAAAGCATGGCTTTACTGATTCCTGACTACGTAGGTCTCGCTATCTGCTCGCAATGAAGAAGACTGGTGAGCTATGGTAGTCCAATATTTCTATATACAGGAAGACCGAAGGACTTAGATTTGTCTTTGTGTGCAACCTCTCGGCAAAGTTGTGCGATGGCGCAGGATGGCTTTCAAGAAGGCCCAGTGTCCCTGTTCACCCTTTGTTAATTCAGAAATTGCGATGCTTTTCACCCCATAACGCTGGGGCTTCAAATTTTTATTCCCCTCCTTTACTTCGTATTTTCAGTCATCTGCTTAAATTCACACAAATCAATCGTCTGAGACTGTTACATAAAACCTGTCGAGTTTATCACGCTTGCCATTTTTTCAGACACTCGACGTATCTTGGTGATGGCTCCTATCTGGTTGTTCTTGCATTCAGTCTCGTTTTCTGCATTCGCGCTCACATATACCTGGGGTACCCAAGTGTTTGACGGAATGCCGCGGTTGCATACCTGGTATGTAACCACAGCTGGTTGATTTTTGGATACGTGAGAAACCATGCTTGAAGAATTCAATTCAATTGCCCTATCATGTTCTGTTAGGGACAAGAAGCGCTTCCCCGTGTCGCACGTCACCTGCGATTGAATGATTTTTGCCACACCACAGTCAACATTGCGGATGGTTTTATCTTCGCAAAACTGTGTAATTGATACTCGCTTCGTTTGTTGCGTGCGATGGACGTGAAAGTCGAGGTATCTGATTCCATCATGTTGTCAATATTGACACGGTACAGACAGGGACAGCCTTCTATGGACACGGTAGCAAAACGTATTCCCCTGACGTGGGTTACATTCAAGCGTAGAAACTTGCAGCTTCGGCAGGACAAATGTGGAGGTTGATGTGCGTGAGCCGCATTCACACGGGTTGTATGAATGTGGTGCCGGCATGGCTCTGCTGTACACCTGTTGGAGGCTAGCGGGCGGCGAAGAAGAGACCCTGCGCTCGAGCGGAGGGTGCAATACTATCATTATCATTGTAACTAAGTCATCGCAATTAAAAGGGACATTCGATCAGGGGTCCACGGCTTCGTTTCCTGGCGGCGCACCGGCAACAATGCGTCTGATCCGCAACATGGTGCCGAATCCCAAGGGGAAACGACCGGCTCCCACCGACGTGGCCAACGAGCGACGGTGACGACGAGTTTCGTCTAGAAGCGGTCTCCCAAGCAACCTCGTCCTTCTCAGAGCCGCACCCAGGGAGACAACGCGCGGACCGAGCGGCCTACCAAGCGAGTAAGCCGGACTTTTTCGCTGAACGATGGACCGACTCAAGGCGTAACGCGCTGCAGGGCGAGCCCAAGTGACAAAAATTTCAACAGAGGCCACAGCCCTCATCAAGAGCGGCTGCTCCGACCGGATCGCGCTCCGGAAGGTGTTGGACAAGCTCATGGCTAGCCACGAGGAGCTTAGCAAGATCGACGTCTAGGTCGAGGACGCGGTTCCTGTTGAGGAGCTGGAAAGGGAGTTGGAGTCGGCGGCCCATTACAACGACCAGACGCTCGAGACTCTGACTCGCCTTACGTACCGGCTCGAGGAATTCGGCGTCAGCGACACGGCGCAACCTGCCCCTTCGGCTGCGGTTAGCATGCCACAGGCCCCAACGACGGTTCCATCTCACATCTCTGGACCCCGTCTGCCCATGCTCACCATCCAGCCCTTTCATGGAGACGTGTGTAGCTGTACGTCGTTTTGGGAACAACTCAACGGCGCAGTCCACACCAGCCGGGCTCTCACCGCCACCGCCAAGTTTCATTACCTTAGAAACTACTTGTCTTACCTTCATTACCTTAGAAACTATAACAACGAAGGCCTGTTATGAAAGTGCCGTTCAGCTGCTGAAGGACAGGTTCGCAACAAGAGCCGTATCATACAGCGCCATTTTCGAAACCTCCGCGAGCAACAGCCCGTGACGTCTCACTCGGAGGATAAGGAGCTGCGCAGGCTTTATGACTGTGTTCGGCTGAATGTCCGCTGCCTAAACGTGCTGGACATACCCACAAGCAGCTTCTCGGCAATGCTGTACGACATTTTGCTGGAGGCGCTTCCGAATGAGATCGTCTTGGCATTCCACCGCCATGGACATCTTCAAGGTGATACGCAGGGAGCAGTGCCTTCTGCTTCAGTAGAGGCAACCAGTGCCACAGCGTCTTGCTAGAACCTAGAGCAGCTCTTGAGATACGTACGGATAGAGCTAAGCAAGGGAGCACAGTGTTCCAGCGACGTCCTCCTCCAACAGCCGCGGTTACCGCAAGAAGCACGTGCCCTCGTCATCAGTCCTGCATCCATCGCAAGAAGCGAAGAAAAACCCCAGTGCGTGTTTCGTCTGCCGGTCTAAGAAACATGCGACTGAGGCGTGCAGCGCTTCATTAACAGTCGCAGAGAAGAAGAAACGACTATCTAGCGCTAGGCGGTGCTACCGATGCACTATGACGGGCAATCGTGCAAACGAGTGCTGGCAGAAGTTGGTATGTGAGACATGTAAAGGCAGGCATGCTTCGACGATGTGCGATCCCAATTTCCAAGCGAGCGGAGCGACAAGCTGGACATGAAAGCCTCCGCTCCTACAAGGCCAGTGAAAGAAAACGGTGCGCCTTCGACTGCCGTCACAAGCTGCCAACTTGACGAGGCCGTGCAATTACTGACTTTCCATTGCTGGATCGTCGGGACCAACAAGACATCCTATGTCAGAGGCATTTTCGACGGAGGCAGTCAACGTACTTTCGTCAAAGATCTCGTAGCGAGATTGGGATTGAAAGTAGTATGCGAGACACGCATCGCCGTGAACACTTTCGCGTCCGATGCACCTTCTCGTGTTAGGAAGTGCAAGGTAGTCCAGCTTTGCAGACGTAGCCAGTCTGATGCCAGCGAGTACACCATCGAGGCAATAGCAATGCCGACAATCTGCCACGACATCCCTGCTACTGACATGGAAGGCGTTTTCGCAGATCAGTTGCGGAGGCAAAGCTACGGCCTGGCAGACCAACTGACTGTGCCTCGAGGATGTGGAGAGAAAGGCATCAGTGTACTGATAGGATCAGACCAACTATGGAAATTTGCGAGCGGTGATATCATACGCAGCACGGAGTTGCAAGGATTAGTCGCGATCAAGACCACTCTTGGATGGACGTTACAAGGTCGTGCTAAGAAAACAAGCTTCGTGGATGGAACATCCGAGGTCATGGTCTGTGTTATGCGCGTGCAAGCAGAAGCTAAAGGAGTGGAGCACGACGTCCTGGAGTCCTTTTGGTCGCTCGACGCAATGGGTATAGCGCCAGATGAAGAAGCTTGTGGCAGAGCAGACACATTGTCTGTTTTCAATGAAAAAATCACCAAGATTGGGACTCGGTATCAGGTAGCCGTGCCTTGTAAGGAACCGGATATCGAGCTGCTGCAGGATAACTAAGGCATCGCACTAAACCTATTAAGAACTTTGATGCGACGCGTCTCAAAGACCGAAGGACTGCTCGAAAGATATGATTCTGCGATTCGTCAGTACATTGTCTCCGATCATGCTGAAGTTGTACTTGACAAGGAATTGGTAGACGGGCATACCTACTACATGCCACATAGAGAAGTCATCCGCGAGGACTCACTCACAACGAAGCTACGGGTAGTCTTCGATGCGTCTTCCCACGCCAAAGGAGAGAGATCGTTGAACGGCTGTCTGGAAACCGGCCCGAACCTGAACCCGGATCTACTTCAAGTTCTCCTTCGCTTCAGATGGTACTTAATACCGATGACAGCAGACATCAAGAAGGCGTTCCTGCAGGTAGCCATCCGAAAAGAGGACCGGGACCTGTTCAGATTTTTGTGGTTTAAGGAAACACCTGCTGTTCCTTTCGACGAAGATGCCGTAGAGGTTTGGCGGATGACGAGAGTTCCTTTTGGATCTACAGCTAGTTCATTCATGCTCACGGCTACTATACAACATCACTTGAAGACGCAAGTTGATCCTGACAAAAGGAACGTAGCACAACTGCTTCTGAAGTCATTCTACGTAGACGACCTCTTGTTCGGCGCCGATGACTTGGAAACAGCGGCTACTCTTTACATGTGCACAAGAGAGCTGATGGACGACGCTGGAATGCCTTTACGAAATGGAGTACAAGCTGCAGGCAACTAGAGAAGGTGTTCGATTCCAACGGATCTCATGCCTCCCTAAGCATTGACAGAGCTGGATCCCAGTCGAAAGTTCTGGGATTGGGTTGGTCAAAGGAAACAGACACCTTCATCTACAACCCGGAGAACATTTTTACTTTCTTGGAAAAAGCAAAGGACACCAAGCGATTTGTGCTTCAGACCGTATCGCGGGTCTACGATCCGTTAGGGTTTCTCGCCCCGTATGTAGTCCGAGGAAAACTTCTGTTTCAGCAGTTATGGCTTATGAAGGTGGACTGGGACGAAGAGCTTCCTGTTGATATTGCAGATAAGTGGCGTGACTGGAGAAACGAATTGATACATATGCCAAAGATCCAAGTTACCCGAAGCATCAAGCCCAGAGTTACGGAACCACGTGACATGCAGCTACATGTTTTCGTCGATGCGAGCCTGAAAGCTTACGGAGCTTGTGCGTATCTTCGGGTAGAAGATGCAAGTGGCAAAGTGACTAGTGCTCTAATAGTAGCCAAGTCAAGGATAGCCCCTCTGAAAGCTCTGTCATTGCCACGACTAGAGCTAATGGGCGCATTGACAGGAAGCAGGTTGTTAAAGTATATAGCAGAATCCTGGAGCGACCTAATGACAAGAACGCAACATTTCATATGGACGGACTCGACCATAGTGCTTGGCTGGTTACATCGAGCAACTTCGACCCTAGACGTCTTTGTGAAAAACCGTGTCAAGGAAATCCTGTCCAACACATCAGGCTGTAGCTGGCGACATTGTCCAGGCGAAACCAACCCTGCAGATGTACTGACCCGAGGGGTCTCCTTAGAAGCACTGGCTACCGACGTGAACTGGTGGCAGGGACCAGCTTGGCTGAGCAAGACCTCATCGGAATGGCCGGACATCATGCATCTACAGCCCCAAAGCAACAAAACCTCTTGCATGGAAGCCGCAACCCCTACAACACTTCACGCTGCGGGAAGCACAGTGCATTTAGCCCCACTTATGGACCCCGCCAGGTTTGGCGCGCTGCGCAAACTTCTCCGGGTTACTGCATGGGTATTACGCTTTGTCTCCAACGTTAAATGCCAGACGAAGCAAGCTGGAGTCCTCTCTGCAGAAGAAATATTGGCAGCCGAGAGATACTGGATTCACCATGTTCAAACGGAATCGTTTCCCAAAGAAAGAGGTTGGCAACAAGAAGGTCAAGGTCAAGGTTCGCCTTTGGCGAGTAGGTCATGGATAGCCCAACTACACCCATTTTTTGATGAGCATGGTATTCTCCGCGTCGGGGGAAGGCTACAAAACCTCACCGACAGCCGGGACGTGAAGCATCCGATGCTACTTCCAAGTAGACATCGCTTCACCGAACTTGTGTTTGCGGATGCCCATCGTCGAGTGATGCACGGAGGAGTGACAGCAATGATAAACAGCGTACGAGAGCGATTTTGGGTCCCAAGAGTACGACAAGCGGCGAAGAAAGTAATCAATCGATGCGTGCTATGGGCCCGGTTTTGCATTAAACGCATCGTGTCGCCATATCCACCACTTGCCACCTGCAGGGTTGAGAAGGCGAAACCATTCGACACTACAGGACTTGATTTCGCCGGACCATTGTATGCGAGGTCGTCAGAGGGCTCTGACAGAAAGGTGTACATCGTACTTTTCACGTGTGCCGTAACAAGAGCATTGCACTTGGAACTGGTCTCGGATATGTCCTCACCTGCATTCCTGTTGGCTTTTTGGCGCTTCATTGCGAGAAGGGGGGTCCCAAGCACAATTCATTCGGATAATGCCCCAACCTTCAAGAGAACGTCTCGGGAGCTACAAAGACTGTGGAAAGTGATGAAACGTGACGAATTCCAGGAAATTTATTGCAAATCAGAGAATTAGTTGGAAGTTCATAGTTGAAGCGGCCCCATGGTGGGGAGGCTGGTGGGAACGGTTAGTCGGAACCGTGAAAATACCACTCCGCAAAGTTTTAGGGGGAAGCTGCCTTTGCTCGGAAGAACGTTCAACCATTCTGACCGAGATTGAAGCGGTAAATAATTCACGACCACTCACATACAGTGAGAATGACGCAAGCGATCCTGTAGCCATCACGCCAGCACACGTTCTTAGTTGGTCATCCACTAACTACGTTACCTGAAGCACTGACGAAGTCGAACAAGATGAGTACGCACGATGGAACTGACTGTCGCCGGCGCTTTTAACATCGACAGAAAATGATGGAAGATTTTTGGAAAAGATGGAAACATGAATATTTGTTGCGGCTAACATCAGCGCATCGCCCGCCCACGCATCGCTCAACAAATTTAAAGGTCGGTGACATTTTGCTGGTGGACGTTCCTAAGACGCCCAAGTTATTCTGTCTCTAGCCCGGGTTCAAGAAGTGTACCCAGGCACTGGCGGATTGGTTCGAGCCTGTTCAGTGCGGTTGCCAGGAGGCAAGCTCATCAAGAGGCCAGTACAGAAGCTACGTCTTCTAGAACTGGATCCCGCCACACTAGAGGCCCCGGAGGATGTTGGAGACTAGCGGGCGACGAAGAAGAAGAGACCAAGCGCTCAAGCTGAGCGGGCATTACTATCATTATCATTGTAACTAAGTCATCGCCATTAAAAGGGACATTCGATCAGGGGTCCCACGGTTTCGTTTCCTGCCGGGGCACCCGCAACGAGGTGTCCGATGTGCTACAACACCATTTTCTAAAGCAGTGCGTGATCTGTCCTAAATAAAGTTCCGTTACCGAAATAATTTTGTTTGTCGTGCCGGGCGCGTTCGGAGCCCTCAATGCAGAATGCAGCCAGTTTTGTAGGAGTCCGATGGATATTTTGTTGTAACACGAATGATTCAGAGAGGTAAGATTTAACTCCTAAAATTACTCAAGTTCAACTAGTTTTGCCTTTTTCTTGTGCATCCCGCACAAATGTGGCGTCTTTGCTCTGAAGCTTGTCAAAGGCTTCTGCAGTTTGTGTGTAGACCGTGAAGCATCCATTCCCGCGTCGTTCTAAGCGCACGGCCGGGCAGACAAAGAAACTCTCGAAACAACAGTGTTCGTTCTACAAACCTAAACTGAAAGGATGCGGCGGTTGTCTCTTTTGTGGCGTGCGGCCAACCTGCCAAGCAGGGGGTGGGGGCGAGCGGGCTTCAGCCTTTTGGAGCAGCTCAGGAAGAGGGAATAAAGCTGCTTTATAGCAGCTTTAGAGGATTAAAAGGGCAGTTCTCGGGCGAATTTGCAGCACCAAAAGGGGAATTTTGGAGCAGTACAAGTCAGTGTGGGACCACAATTCTAGAGCCAAGCATCAAATATTTGCATTGTTGTATTTGCGGGAAAAAGAAAATAAAAGCCAAATGTCTTTCACAGAACATTCGATCATTACCGAGCAGAAGACCGTTTTGGCAATTTAAAAATGTCTTTTCTCAGTATTAAAGCATCATAGCTAACGGAGGAATCACAAAGCAATCCCTCATGATACGTGCTGCTTTAAACAGCTGCCCATAACAAGACTTCACAGAGGTGAAAAAACACCATTAAAGCCATAAAAACAACCAGGAGAAGAGCAGTGCCAGGTGAAAAGTCCAAACTTGCACCTAAGCTGAAAAGTGCGCCTTGACACTACCCCTAACACATTTATACGCAAAAAGTCTAAGAGAAGAAGAAATTACATACAGATAATCTGAAATAGAGCTTAGTGAATTTACGCGACTATAAAACTAATAAATGTTCACGTCCACAAAACAAAGCATGAAGAATCCTATTGATGTATTCGCATTATTGACCAAGTTTTATACAAGCTTTAGGTAAAATTACTGTGCACGTGTGTCGTGCTTATACAATCACGAACGTAAATTGATTATCAACGTTTTCTTTACGAAGGCAGCATGGGGTGAGAACATGTCTGCTCTCCCCAAATAGCTCCTCCCCTGCAAGAAACAGGAACGCCTTCCAAGGCATCAAAGGAGCTGATTCATTACAGATAGTTGCTAAGTTTTAAAAGACTTTACCTCTCGCTTCCGCGGAGCATAGCCTTTTAGTTCATCTTGTTGGTCAGGGCACCGTGGCATGTGACCATTGGATTTGCAAGTGCAGTCTTGATACCATACAATTGTTAGGATCGCACTGAATTTAAAATAGTACCATAATAATTGCTTTTTACACTTAATTAGAAAGTTTACAATGACGGTGGGTGCCCACAGCGCATCACGGCGCTACGCACTCTGCAGTCAAGTTGCATTTCTGGTGACAGTTTGCGTATCCCCCACAAATGAAGGTAACTCACAGGTCCCGTGAAGTCAGAGCGCGTTACTTCACGAATAGTAGCGGAAAAAATGAGTGCCAATTGCTCCTTGCTCAATGCCAATGGCATTAAACTCCACTTCACAGTTGCCTCATATCTTGCGGCGGTGGTTTGGAGCAGTTCCACTTACACGGCTCAGTGATATCACCGCTCCTCTTCAACATTGTTATGATCAGCGTTGGCCGGCAGCTAGAAGCGCTAACAAATTTGCGGCACACGATATACACCGATGACATTAGGTTGTGGGTCCCGGGTGGCAGCAACAGCTTCATCGAGGCATCGCTACAGAGAGCGGTGGACGCCATCGAGGACAAACTTGACGGGTCGGCCCTCATCTGCTCCCCCAGCTAGACTGAACTCATGATGCTAACACCCAAGGGCGCCAGAAAGAAGACCGAGCAAACGGAGCACGAGAAGACCAAGATCACAACCATCAGTGGCTAGGGAATCAACATTAACAGTTAACAGCTAACAGCACGCCACGCGGCCATAGTGAACCCATTGGCGAAATGGTGGGGGGACACCAAGGATAGGCTGGATTTTTTTATTGAAAGAACGCAGCACTACTGCTTAAGCAGGGTGAGAATGGCGCCGCTTGACCCGAGTCTGACTCGGGAAAAGAAGGTGGTGTTCAGACAGATGCAGACGTGTTCGCTACTGACCCCGGTCATCAAGAAACACGTGTGCCCCGAACAGTACGAGGATGACACGTGCAAGATGTGTCACAGTGCGCGAGCCACTGCGGCTCAACTGCTGTGGGACTGTTTGGCAGGGCCCGGTTAATCTGACACAGCAACAACTATCCAACCATGGTTATATGCTGCGGAGCAGAACAACGGCAAGAACGACCAACTCCAGGCTGTCCAGCTGATCTTGTTCGCCTTTGAAAGGCAGAAGCCGTTCGCAAACCGAGAGGGCTCGGACCCCATTTTGGGGTGTATGAAGGACCTCGAGGTGAGTAGAGCGGCATCTGCCGATTAAGCCCTCTTTGACAGGACGACGTAGCGCACGTCATGGTGCTTCATTAGGGACACCACAGCAGGTGATTTAAGTAAAGTATTTTCTCCCTCAATCACTCTCGCAAAGCAGCGTTTATGCGATTGCTCTTTTTCGGTTTAATTTAAAGTCACTCCAAACTCAAGCGACAACCAAATTGTCCGTCACAAAAAATCTTTGCGTTCAACTCTCGGTATGGTCTTTGACAGGACGACGTAGCCCACGTCATGGTGCTTCATTAGGGACACCACAGCAGGTGATTTAAGTAAAGTATTTTCTCCCTCAATCACTCTCGCAAAGCAGCGTTTATGCGATTGCTCTTTTTCGGTTTAATTTAAAGTCACTCCAAACTCAAGCGACAACCAAATTGTCCGTCACAAAAAATCTTTGCGTTCAACTCTCGGTATGGTTAGATTTAGGGTGCATTATTTTCTTCCAGGTTAGTCGGTATTTTCGTATATCTGTAACATTAAAAAAAGTGACAGGTTTTACAGGCTTTAGTTACCAAGCCTTCGTGCGCTCAATGCATTTGTGCTCTATATAGGATTGTTTCATATTTATTCATCCTTAGCGGCCCGAAGGCATTAAGGGGGGGGGGTGGTGTACTTCACATCCTGAAGTTTTATAGCAAAGTAACAATACAGATGTCCACAGTCATTAGAAAATTATACAAGTAAACAGGAAAAAGTACACGCATAGCAAAACCAAAATTCATGACAGGGGCTAAATAAATTCTTAACGTACAGCAAAAACACAACTATAAACTCAAAAGGTGAATGTGATAATACACGTCCCACTTTGACTTCGAAACTAGGAAGTTTTTTTGAGAAATATTGAGCTGCCTCTTCAAGAAAGAGTAGTTTATGGCAGTGCGTTCCCGACAGAAACGGCATGTGGAACAAATGAGCTCATCATCATCATCGTCCAGCGTTTTCTGGGCAGCAAGAAGGGCGTATGGGATAGCCAAGATGGAGTTCCTAGTGGGTGATTTATTTGGGGGTGCCCCCATCTGCTGAAGTAAACGAATTGTGATGGAAACTGAGACGAGATATTATGCGGCGCGAAGAGAACGATGCGTGTGACGAAGTTTGTTTTGGCACAGTTACGCTGATGTGTGTTGCCTTTTGTGACCTAATAAAACGAGCTGCGTGGTTTTGAACAAATTTCAAATTATCGCTGAGATAAGATTACATGGGTTGCAATATAGACGATACGCACTTGCGTTTTGGTCGCAGGTAAGATAGATATGCGGCTTTCTTCAATTTTGAAGATGAAGACCGCAGGTTGCGTCGTAAGTAGACTTATGTGCGCGAATCTTCTGAACGAATGGTTTCAATACGTTTCACCTTTCATAGTTATGACGTCAAATCAACTCCAAAATAGTTGCAAGTGTACGTGTGGGCAAAGGGAGCAGAAAACACAATAGGCTTTGAGTATCCTGGTGTGCGTATGCGTACACGAGAAGGACATGACCTTGCATCTAGCGAGGTTTAAGGGCTATGCCATTTTTTCGCACCATCAAGGAATGATGTTACGGTCGTTTTGTAGGCATGGTAATTGCGTCGTTAGAGGAAGGAAGGTGGTTATAATGAGCGCCGTCATAAGAAATATGCAGAGCTTTGTTGTTATGTTTCTGGGAAGGTCATATACAAAGATAAGAAATATTAGCCGTAATAGGCCGGCGCACTCAGGAACACTGGAAGTGACGCTGGTAAGGGTTGATGCAAAATTGATGATGATGATGGTTGGATGTTTCTGGCGCAAGGCCAACTGGGGCAAAGAGCGACAAAACAATGGGATTTGTGAAGGATGTAGACGTAAAATTAGAAGCGTTTGATAAAAAACAAAGGTAAATCAGTAAAAGACAATGAGAATGGCTGGTATAGAATGCCAGGTTGTGCTTGTGTGTTGGATGAAATTCGGTCTAAAAAACTACGCGGGATGGGAAGTGAGGTGTAAAAATTTGAGTTCGGCCAGAACCTAAAGGTACGTTGTAGAGGAATCGTCGGGGCATCCGCTGGAAAGAGTGCTGGGTGTAGTAGAATGTGCTGTTTATAGAGTTGAGGTAAGTGCTTGCGTCTTGTTGTGTGGAGTGCTTTGTATGTAATGAGGATGTGAAGTAATGATTACAGATAGACCCTCCCACACCTGCGGCAGAGGTACCTTACAGATCAAGTGACCAGATGGGAGTGCATCGCGTGTGTGTTGCCTATCCGTATTTTAGCTAGAGCGACTTCGATGATTCTGTTGTTTGAGTCACTAGTGTAGCGTCGTAACTGTGGTTTTATTATCTGTAACTTGTTGTCTGTTTCTGTACGCCTGTCGGCTTGCCATGTTTATCGAGGGTGTTGTCTTATGTGTGGCTTGAGGTCATTGTAGGTTATTCTTGTTATGTCCACTGTGTTTGAAAGTGTAGCAGCGGTGGCCATTTGATCCGCAGTCTCATTCCCTGCGATTCCTGAATGGCTTAGAACCAAGCACAGGATTAGTTAAACTTTTTGATATATAGATATTATGGCATTAAAGACACGATTGACATTGTGTTTTTTTCTGGGTCTGTGTGAAGACAATAAACGCACCACACTCAATCTGTCTGTAAAGATGACAGACTTAATAATTTGTTTTTTAAGAATTTGCTCAACGAGGAGTAAAGTGCGATATGCTTCTGCGGAGAAGATAGTGTTGTGCACACTCATGGTTTGGCAAGAAATAACATTAGCACCATAAGCGGCGCACAAAACCGTAGTTGAAAGTTTCGAGGCATCGCTATAAAATTGGGCACAGGTATACTTGTCCTGCAAGGACAAGACGTGCTGCAGACTAGCAGTGCTCGGAACCCTGTTTTTATCCATTTTCATAAACGAAACATCCCTTATTACAGGCTGATGTTTCCATGGTTGCCCAATGTCAGTAAATGATGATGTGTATAAATAAACAAACCCAACGAAAAGACGGGAAGCTTCCTCTCTCACCCTCAGTAAAAAGGGAAAAGAAACAGATGGACAATTTGAGAATAGCTGCGTTGTGAATGTATCATTAAGGACCGGTTTAAAATGTTGTTTATTCAAATATTAACCCTTAAAGCCTATAGTAAATTTATGTACAGCCGCTGCTGTTCCACGCACCATTTCGTACATTCAACTACAGACTCTGGTACGGGCTAGTGCGGAACGCACCAGACGCAAGGCAAAGGCCCAAGTGGAGTACTGGACTAAGAATATTTCTTGTTGTTTTTCATGCTTACCCATACACAACACTGCCATAGCCTAACCGAGAGCCGACTTAGGCGGTAAAGACCCGGAGAAGTAGACCTTTTTCTACACCATAGGATTGGTGAGAGAGGACCTTCAGAATGTTTGGTGTTTTGAGGCATTTATGTTTACGTGCTTTGATGTGTGGGATGAGCGTGAGCTTTTTATCAAGTATGACGCATAAAATCTTGTGCTTCCTTTTCACAGGAATAGATGCGGGATTACGAGTAATCTCAGGGTCCGCATATCTCCCGCGCTTGCGGGAGAACGCAGCACAAATACATTTGCCCGGGTTGAGCTTAAAACCGTTACGTTCCGCCCAGCCAGCAAGTTACTTAACAACGAGCTGTACTTGAGGTTCGTAATTTACAGGTTAAAGAATAAAAGTATATTTGTTCATCGTCTACATTTATGGAACAGGAAATGGGTGTTGGCAGTGCCTTTCGGGGGGATTTCATCTTAACTATAAACAATGTGCAGCTTAAATCCTGTCTTCCGGCACACCATTTTTCTGCCATGTATCCCGGAGTGCGATCACCGAACCTGAACAATAAATGTCCACTGCACATGTAATTATAAATAGTTGTTAAAAATTTACCTGACACACCAAACGAATTGAGGTCGCTAAGTATGCCGTATCGCAAGGCTATGAAGTAAGCCTTTTCAAGATCAAAAAACAACCTAAGACAAAATTGCTTATACACAAAGGTATCCTTGATATATTATTCAAGAGCGACAAGCTGATCGTAGATCGCCCTTGCCTGAAGCCTGGCTGGCAGCTTTCCAGGAGACCATGGTACTCTAAAAAGTAGACGAGTTTCCTGTTGATCATCTTCTGGAGAAGCTTGCACAGGCAGCTTGTGAGCGCGATGAGTCCATAGCTAGAGAGAGAGGAAGAGTCCATCCGCTCTTTTATAAAACCTACATCTATAACCTTCCTCCAAAAGTTTGGAATGCGCAGCAAAAGTCATATTCTGTTGTAGATGTTTCGGAGTGTTTCGAGAGGGTCTGCATATAGGTGTTGTAACATTGTGTATGTGATGTTGTCGGTGCCAGAAGCTGATGGCTTAAACGTGCTCGGAGCAGCATTCAGATCATATAGTGAAAACGGACAGTTGTAAAGCGTCGGTCGTTTGTTGTCGCGTAGGGACTTCTTTTCACAAGAGGCTTTAGGTTTCAGAAAAGTGTTCGTGTAGTGTGCAGAGCTGGACACCTGTTGGAAGTGTTGTGCAAGTGTTATAGCCTGATCTTTGAGTGTGTCCTCTATAGTGGTGACCAAGGACCGGCCACTTGTATGTTGTCCTTCAAGTATACGTATTTGTGTCCATACCTTGCGTGCGTCTGTGTATAAATATATGGATGTTATGCAGGAGGGTGAACTATTACGTTTTGCCTCATGGCGCACGCGCTTTTCAAATGCTTTAGCCCTTTTAAAAGTAATTTGGTTAACCGACGTGGGGTACCAACAAAGGACACCCCACGCCTTGTTCTGGGCCTGTTGCGCTCTCCTGCAGTCCTCATTCCACCATGGCCTGCTTGGGATGCGCGGAGCACCGGAAACCTGGGGAATGGACATTTCGCCGGCGTTGAGGATTTGTGCAGGGAGTAGTTCGGTAGCTTGTTCTATATGTAGGTGTGTAATTTAAGTGTGGCGTGGTTTGAGTGTTTTTAAATGTACTCCAGATCCCTATTGCTTCATTGAACGTAATTTGGGAAGGTTATTTGGTAGTTACTGTATCTTTGTTAGTGAAGTAAAGAGTGGTCACTACCGTATGGATTCGTGTGCACGTCCCACTCAGCAAATGGAAAAATAATTGCCGATCCTATAGCCAGGTCAAGGTGTAAGTAAGTGTTGTGTCTTACATAATAATATGTTGTCTGTTTCTTGTCTGAAGGGCATGCTCCCGACGATGTTAACAATTTCTCAATAAGGCGACCTCGGTCATCGGTACGGGAAGAGACCCAAAGAGAATAAAGAGCATTCAAGTTACCTATCCAGATGTGAGGTTCTGGGAACTGATCTACCAGCTCCTCGAAATCAGAGCTAGGAAACTGGAAGCCAGGAGGGATGTAAATGGAGTTTGGCGTCGCTACAGCGGCGATGGCGCTGCGGCTCTGTGACAACCAATGAGTGCGGGCCACGCGGCGCGGGTGCGCGAGCAGCCCCCAACTCCACGAGCGTGAAATAATACGGGGCCCCTGTTTCTCGGTGCACGGCATAGCCTTCAGACGTGTCTCGCTCGTCTCTCTATCGCGTTCGCGACATTGGGAGCCCGGACGCGGCTGAGGAGTCAAGTAGCTATAATAAAGCCCCCTCGCGACACCGGGGGTAATTCGGTGACCTCCGCTGCCTCTTCACATGGCATCTCCGCCGTCGTCTGCTATTTGCCCCCTTCAGCGCTCAACACCCCGGCGTGTGGTTCCTCTAAGCCAAGGCAAGTTTTGAAGTGAGCCGCATCATGTCGCGTCACTTAAACCATCTCCAACAGTCACTACCTATTGAGATCGCGGTTGAGGATCGGGACATCCTCGCAAACCCTCCTACCACAAACCCTTACGAAAAATAAAAGCGGCCATTTTGAGCCACATGAGGCCTTAAAAAAGGCAGCGTTTCCAGCGGCTGTTTTCTGCTGAGCAGTTGGGTGATAGTCGACCTTCGCAGCTCCTTCGCGAACTGAAAATCTTGCTCGGCGACACACCTTCTGCCACAGATTCCCGCTTGATGAAGGAACTTTTTCTACAACGGCTTCCCTCGTCTGTGCTGGTAATCCTCGCGACGGCTTCTGTCCTTCCTTTGCCACAATTGGCCGCACACGCTGACAAGATAATGGAAGTCGCCACATTACATTCGTCTTCAACCACGATGGCATCCGCTCGATCTCCCGAACATACCACCGTGAGGGCTTCTACCACCTTGCTCTCGCCGGTGTCCAACGACGTCGCCGCTCTACAAGACCGCATGCAAAACCTGGAGGAGGTGGTCGCTTCTGCTGGCTACCGCTCGTCGCAACGGTGCAACACTCATCGGTTTCACTGTTCTCCCCGTTCCTCGTCGCCGCGCGTTTACCGTCAGGAGTACACAGCGCGCCAGCAGCCTCCTCACACTGATTCCTTTTGCTGGCACTGTCGCTGCTTCGGTGCAGAGGCGCAATGTTGCACCCGTGCATGTGGCTGGTCGGGAAACGTGACGAGGAATTGCGAGCGGTGACGACCGATTCCCCAGCCAGCGGCTGTCCGTTTTTCTACATAACGGATGCAACGAGTGGTCAGCATTTTCGGGTTGAAACTGGTGCTGAAGTGAGTGTGCTCCCCGCTAATGCCCATGACAGCGCTCAACCAGAGCTGTGTCATCTCCGAGATGTTAACAATTCCAGCATCCGCGTGTACAGAACAAATTCTCTGATGGTAGTTCCGCTCGATTTTCCCCGAGGCCAATGTGAGTCACGCCATTCTAAGTGCCGATTTCATTTCGCGCTTAGGCCTCTTGGTTGACATTGCCCGAAAAAGAATCCTGGACGCCGGAACCAGCCTTACTGTCCAAGGTTGATCGTCTACCGTCTACCCATTCGACTTTACGCTTCTGGGCTACCTACCTTCGTACCGCGAGTTGCTGAATGAGTTTCCGTCTTTGACTCCACCTCCTGACTGGACAAAGCCAGTGAAGCATGACGTCGTTCATTATATCGTTACAACCGGTCTGCCTACTCATGCCATGGCGCATCTCCTGGGTCCGGAGAAACATAAAATCGCAAAGCAAAAATTTTATCACATGGTTGAGATCGGCATTGTTCGCCCGTCGTCGAGCAATTGGTCCTCGTCATTACTCATGGTCCCAAAGAAATCAGTTGACTGGAGACCCTGCGGTGATTACCGCTCCTTGAACGGTGCCACTGTACCCGACAGGTACCCCCTGCTTAATATACACGACTTTGCCAGTAACCTTAGTGGATGTTACATATTTTCAAAGCTTCCAAAAAGCCTAACACTAAATCCGTTTAGCGCCGGATGACGTCAAGAAAACTGCCATCATTACACCGTTTGACCTTTTCGAATTCACCCGGATGCCTTCCGTGTTTCGCAACGAAGCAGACTTTTGAACGCTTCATAAATGTCGTCCTCCGTGGCTTATCTTTTCTTTTCGCCTACAGATGACGTTCTCTTCGCCAGTTCATTGGCAACTGAGCATGTGCACCATCTGCGGATAGTTTTCGAACGCCTAGCAGAGCATAGCCTCATTTTTAAGAGCGAAAAGTCTGCATACGGGTTGCCGTCATTAAAGATTCTAGGTCAATTTGGCGACCGCAATGGAATTCGCTCTACACCAGACAAAGTGAAGGCCATAATAGAATTTCCCCGTCCTGAGTCCGTACGCACTGCGACGTTTCCTAGGACTCATATTATTACCGATGGTTCATCCCAATTTGTGCGGCCGTTGTGTACCCTCTCAAAATTTCCCTTCAAGCTTCCAAGTCTACCGAGAGCAGGCTTGAATGGCCTGAATCGGCCGATCGCGCTTTCACTACCATCAAGGAGCGCCTGGCTTCTGCTACTCTCCTTGTGCATCGGGGCAACAAAACTCCCAGAAGCCTAAAGGTAGACGCTTCACACTGTGCGGTTGTAGGGGTACTTTAGTAACGCATCCGTGGCACCTGGCACCCGCTCGGTTTCTTTTCGAAGAAGCTTTCTCTAATGAGCGACGTACATCACTTTCTGGCGGGAGCTCCTGGCGGCAAATATCGCTGGTAAGCATTTCTGTTTTTTTCCTTGAGGGCCGCACCTTCGTCATCTTCACCGATCCCAAGCCCCTACGAACGCCTTTAAGTCATCGAAGACTACACATTCTCCCCGGCAGACGCGACACTTGGGGTATATTGTAGACTTTACGATGGAAATTCTGCATGTCCAGGGGGTTACCAATATCCCAGCTGACGCCCTTAGCCGTATTTTGGCCATAGAAAGCACCGGTTTCTGTACTCAGGAGTTGGCTCAAGCCCAACGAGATGACGAGGAGCTCCGAACTATGCGTTCTTCAAACAGTTCCTCTCTGCAACTTCATGATATCATCTGCCCTGATTTGGGAATCAGCATCATTTGCGACATTCATCCGGTTTCAGGCCTTAGACGACCATACCTGCCTGGTTCTCTCCTCAGGCGCATTGCTTTCAACTCTATTCACCGTCTGTCTCATCGTGTACTTCCTGCCTCACGGCGTTTGGTTGCCGAGAAATACGTCTGGCCTGGCATGAACACTGACCTACACGCATAGGCTCGTTCCTGCCTCGCCTGACAGCAATGCAAAGTCTCTTGGCATACCACATTGCCTCTGGCACATTTTCTCTTGCCGGACTGTAGGTTCTCCACAATTCACATCGACCTTGTTGGCCCGCTACCACCATCTAAGTGCCACTGCAGTGTTCGCAATCTAAGTGCAGTGATCGCAATTTTACTCGCTGGCAGGAGGTAGTTCCAATGTCGATTGGAACTACCTCCTGCCAGCGAGTAAATTAATGACTGAGTCTGTTGCTTCCACACTTATGTCCAGGTGGATCGCCCACTTTGGTGTGCCGTCGGAGATTATCACACACCGTGGCCACCAATTGGAGTCTACGCTCTTTCACCTTTTCGCACGCCTACTCGGTGTAACTCACCTGAAAACCACGGCCTATCAACCTCAAGCCAACGGCATGGTCGAGAAGTTTCATCGTCAACTAAAGGCTTCACTGATAGCTCACAAATCAACTGAACAGTAGACAGCTCACCTTCCTCTTGTGCTGCTACGATTACGCACTGTGATAAAAGAATATCTTGATTGTCCCGCCTCTCAAATGGTCTTTGGCACGTCTATGCGCTTACCGGCAGACTTCCTGGTTCCTCTACAGCCGCAGACAACCTTTCGTAATCGGGACTGTCCTACATAAATGACTTAACCCGGTTTTTCAGCTATATCCGTCCCCAACCACCACGGCCGTGTTCCACCAAGCACACGTATCTGCATCCAAACCCTTCTGAAAGCCAATACGTTTACATTCGTGTCGACAGTACCCACCGGCCACGTCTACCGCCATACATCGACATTCATCTCATCATTTTACGCTCCCGCAAGATGTTTACAGTTCGCGTAAACGGCCGTGACACCTTAGTTTCCATCGATCGTCTCAAGCCACTTTCACCGAAGCTGCCCTGTCTTTGTTCCACTCCTCCATCTACCATTCCACCCTGAACACCTCCACTCTCCCTTGCGTTCGCACCACCACCCGTGAACCTCGCAACGCAAACACTGCGTTTTGCTGAACCGCTCTATAAAAAAATTTTTACCTCCAGTCTCCGTCTTAAGGGGAGGGGGCTATGTGGCGG
Organism: Haemaphysalis longicornis; assembly: GCA_013339765.2. Lineage (NCBI taxonomy): Eukaryota > Metazoa > Arthropoda > Arachnida > Ixodida > Ixodidae > Haemaphysalis > Haemaphysalis longicornis. Next base: position 3,916,527 of record CM023458.1, read on the forward strand.
CGTTCCAGCGCCGATGGCACTGGGGCTGAGTGTCAACCAATGAGTGCGGGCCACGTGGCGCCGGTGCGCAAGCATCTATGAACGCCACGAGCGCGGAATAAAATGGGGCACCAGTTTCTGGGTGCACGGCATAGCGTTAAAACGTGTCTCGCCTCGTCTCTCTTTCGCGTTCGTGACAGGAGCATACCAATAATAATATAATAAATAATATTCAACCAATCGCAACGGCTTCAAGGACGGTGTTTAAGGAGATGGTATTACATTGAATGCCTTTTAGAGCGACAATGGCCACACCGCCTGAGGAGCGCGTGCATGCATCTCTGTCTGTGTTTTTGCTGCTAAGGTGAGTTTTCTGCAGACACGATACTTGGTTTATTGGTATGCAGTATCTCTTAAAGCTCGTCAAAATTTTTGAAGAGGCCCTACAGTTCCATTGTACTATATTCTATCTTCCAAAATTTGAAGTAGCTACTGGAAATGTGAGAGAAATGCGTCTCTATGTATTGTCTTTCGGTGCTGTTACTCTAGGTTTTCTTGGCTTATCGGAAGGTTTGGACAATGGCAATAAAGGGTCCAACGTTCATGTCTTTGTCGGACGTCCTCGGAGTACCCAACGGGTCAGCTTCCTTGAACCTGGAACCCCTGTCATTGACCTTTTCTGCAGCTGCCACCTCCGATTGCATCGGCAGGGCCAGGGGTGGCACAGGCGGTGCGGCGATGGTGGGAGCTGCCGATGACTGCTCCATCTCCATCTCCTCGGTACACTCTAGTGAGCTTTGGGCAGGTGGAAAGGAAATGACGGATGCAGCGTCGCCTACAACCTATCAAGTTGGCACCCCACCCGTTGCTGACTGCGGAGGCGGCGTGGTGACTGTTTGGGCTACCCTAGGCAACCCAGGGTAGGCTGCAGCGGGACAAAGTCCGACTCCCATACTGAGTCCCTGCCGAACTCAGACGCCGCTCCGCTCCCCGCCGAGCTGCATCGGCGTACTTTCCCAGGCAAAATGAGGCGAACCTGTTTCGCGCCAATTGGAATGTGGTGTTTTCTGTGACCTTCACATTGATGATTTGTTTCTCCTGTTTGAATTTCTCAGAAATGCGGGGCCATGCCGCATGGGCCCACACGCAGTTGGCAGGGGGGAATTTCTGTGTGTTGCAGTTTTCGGACGGGTCGTCATGCTGGCCGCATTTCAGACATGTAATACGTCCGCGGCAGGAGTTATTGCCATGTCCAAACCGTTGGCACTGAAACGAGCCCGCGGGTTATGGATGTGAGGGCGGACTGGGCACCTGATGAAACCTGCATTTATAGATTCACGGAGTGTTGACCTGTCAATGGTTAGCATTAAATCCTTCGTCGGGATTTCTTTCTCCTCTCTACATATGTTTATGCGCCTGACGGTTGTTGCGCCCTGACCTCGAAGGCCCTCTAGCAGGTCGGCCTCAGTTTCGTTCATTATCGGGATCAGAGATCAAGCCCTGGGAGCAGTTTAGGACATGGTAGGGCGTGACCAAGATGTCAAGATCAGCGACTACAATCTGGCTCAAGAGTTTTTCTGCCTGTTGCTGCGTTGGGACTTCCAAAGTAATTGCCCCGTTGTTTCTTTCTTTGCTTTGTACGCCTCATCAATGACACTTTCCAGGAACTTTGATACTAAGGAAACGGAAAAAGGAGCGACAGATCTTCCTTTGTTAGTTCACTAAATCACAAGAAAACGAGAAAAGTGGTTGACATTTATTGCAAAGGTGATTGTTTGTAGAGGTGGGTAAGATGCTTCGGTACGGCCGCTTTTGAAGGACCGATAATGTTTGGGAAGGGGTTTTGACTGTACCATAAGCGATAGTATAGAGTAGGGAACGGGGGTACTTTCTTCCGCAGGCTTACAGTGATAGCTGAGGAGGTCCCCTAGCTCTCTGCCTGGTAAACAGACAGGGAGCCCATCCGCCGGAGCTTGACCTGGACTCCGACGGCCACCGTTTCTGGTTTCTGGCCTTCTCCTTACAACTACTAGTCCTGGTAGGGTACAGCGTAAGTATGGCTGTTCGGTGTCCGGGGTGTCGCCAGTACCGTCACAAAGATTTCCCAAGGTGCCCCGGACAGGTAATTCAAAATTGTTAGCAAAGGTATATACAAATTGTAAGCAAGGGGTAAACTCAACGCGTCATGTTAAAATATGTTCCAGCCACTTTATAAGGCTTTGCGGGATACCAAGAGCAAATAATTTGGTGAGCAGGTGGTTATGGGGAACGCGATCAATGGCCTTGGAAAAGTCCAAGTATATTGCATCGATCTGTAGGTGAGCCTGCATTTGCTGCAGCAGGATATTTCTAAATAATGCCACTTGAGCTTCCCAGGAAAGTTAGTATAAAATTTAATTGAAAAGGGTAGAAAGGACTGATTGATCATAGGCTGGCCATAATTACAGATGTAATTGTGTGCATAATATATTAGATAAAAACATTACTTAAGCTAATGCGGTGGTGATTAGTCAGAGTTTTCTGCCTATTCGCTTCAAAAATTGTGCTCTCTTAGCGTTGTTAAAATATTCTGTCAAGGCTCCTGTGTTTAAAGATTGCTTAATTAGAGGTAGAAAAAATTGATGGACAGTGCTTTAGTGTTTTTAGTAATTTAAAATTGATGTCTTCACAGCGAGTCGAGGATAGTATTTTAAGAGAGTAGTTTATGTGGCGCATGCCATCCAGATATACTAGTATTTCAGGCAGTGCCTGGGAAAGGAACTCTCTTATAGCTTCAATGGGACAGGTATTGGGTATGTAAAACACCGCGTGAAAAAGGTATTTAGAGAGAAAGCTGTTTCCTAGGGGCTTATCAGTTCATCATCACAGTTAACAAGATTTGTATGGTTAGTTTGCGGCTTTGCAGAAATTAACCGCAAGAATTTTGATTTGATGGAAGACAATAATCCGGTGAACACAAACAAATTGATACTTACATGCAATGACTGCATATTCCTGTTTGATTTCACACAGGTGGTGACGATTTATTGCTTCTGGGTTATTTTTGCTTTTCGCGGTTTTATGGAGATTATATTTTTGTCTGGGCAATGCTATTAGTCTTTTGTTATCCATGGATTAGCTGAATCGGACTTCGCAGTTATGGCAGTATTAAATTTCTTGTTGAAGCTCAGTAGCGTACTTCAAATTGTTTCCATTTACACATACAGAGCACCTTCTGTAAGGGATTTCAAAGGGCTCGTAAAAGCTGAGCAAGCTCCTCCTTAACTCAAAATCGTCCCTCTTGTAGTCAGTTATTACCTAGTCTGTAAAGGCTCTCCTATTCTGTGGAACTGAGACCGATAGGTGTAGCTCTTTGACGTTTTTTCTGATGAGGAATGTCCTTCTCTAAACGTCATTAGGGGAACTGGTAATGATAATGATAATAGTTGGGTTTTATGGTGCAAGGCCCAAAAAGGCGAAGAGCACCAAAGGAAAGTGATTTTATTAGAACAAAGTGATAGTAATTTTAAAACATTTAGATACAAATTTACGTGAGATGACATAAAAGACAACGTAGATGAATGGTGTTGTAGGCGGCCGATGAGGCGGTGCGGCCGAGCCCACGTTTATTGTGGTTGAGTTGGCTGTGCCATGGTCGGAACGAGGCGCGTAGAACGAGGGGGCCCTTCCGAGACCGGGTGCCGAGTGCTGCGTGTCCTTCGTGCCCCGTTGGCCCATCTACCCACCTGTTGATGATGATGGTGGCGCTGAAGACGATGATGGTAGTGGCGCTACAGGGCTCCCCCCCCTAGCGCGTAGCGCGTTATGAGAAATGTGTGAAAACTATGTACAGTTATGTACAACACCGGTGATCATTAATATTTGTCCGCGGTCAATGTCCTTACACTGTCCTAGTCGGTCCAGAGAGGGCGTTCGGTGTGTGCATGTCTCTCGGGGGGCCTTGCCTGGGAGTGGCGCAGAGGTCGCCAGGAGCAACGAGCGTCCAGCGGTGCGTAAACTGCCAGGGGCGGCCAGAGGTACAAGAGATGTCCCATGCAGCTTGAGTGCGCTGTCTTCTCCATGAAGCAAGCCAAGGAGCCGGCAGAACACTGCGTACAAGTGTAGTATGGCTCCATCGCGTAGGCAGCTTTGTCGTTGCACGGAGCACGATAACGTGTGCGGCAGAAGCGGCGCACTTCACGTCGCTGTCCGGCACGTGCAGGGTGGTGCAGAGACTGCGTTCGCGGCCCATGTCGATGGCACCAGTCTCGCGCGAGTCGCTTGTGGGTCCGACGGCGGCTGGGAATCGGAAAGGTAGTCAAACGTGCGCGCTGAGCATACTGGCTAGGTCGGCGTGTACGTATCCTTGTTGGGCGTCGTCCGAGTGCCGACGAGGAAAGCCGTTTGCGCGGTGATTGTTTTTGGCGTCGCCTACGACGTCGCCTGCGGTGGCGAAGCTGGACTGCAGGAATGAGTGCTAAATCCAAGCTCGAGCTGGCGAAAAGGGCGTCTTGGGCACATGTGCTGAGGTGCCGCCCTTGCGATAGTGTGCCGACGTCCGTACGTGGCGCTGTTGGGAACGCCCTTTGCTCGAGGTCGCTTGAGGTAGTGGTGCCTGTGCCGGCAAGCGAATGTGCCGCTGAAGGTGAAATCCCGTTGGAGTCTACCCCGGGTGTAGATGGCGGTTGTGTAGGCGACTGAGGCGGAAAGGAGGTCGCCGCCACGGTAGTGGGTGGCTCAACGGTGCCTGCGCGTAGGGTGGTAGCAGCGGGCGTGGCGGGCGGTGGTCGGGGGGCGCCTGTGAGGTCGTTGGCCACCAGTCGTCTCGTGGAAGGTGCGGCTAAGAGCTCGAAATACGCGCCCATGATCGCAGACCCGTCACCTAGTGAGGGTTCGGGTACATGGGCCAAGGGCGGTGTCAAAGGAGGATTGATGGTGGTAACGGCACCAGGTTCTGCCGCGATTGTCGTCTGCCGGGTTTTCAGTTCGTAGTGGCTGAGCACAGTGTCTTTTAAGTTGTCGTACGCACTGGGTCCTGGGGTCGGCAGCTGAATATGCCCAAGGAGGTCGGCAGGCAGCTTCTGTAGTGCCACGAGGTAACTGATTTCCGAGGACCAGATGTCATTTACATAGAAATGGCTCTCTAGGATGACGAACCATGCGGCGTGGTTTGAGATGGAGTCAAACGGAATAAGGCAGGGTAGCTCTGGAAGGGCGATGGACGTTCGTCGCGTGCCGTTGTCCGCATTGTAGCTGGGGAAGCAGCGGTCTGGGTCACCAAATTGTAGGCGGCCGATGAGGCAGTGTGGCCGAGCCCACGTTTATTGTGGTTGAGTTGGCTGTGCCATGGTCGGAACGAGGCGCGTAGAACGAGGGGGCCCTTCCGAGACCGGGTGCAGAGTGCTGCGTGTCCTTCGTGCCCCGTTGGCCCATCTACCAATCTGTTGATGATGATGGTGGCGCTGAAGACGATGATGGTAGTGGCGCTACAGTGTAAAGGGCCAGGGTGTCAGTATATATAGTAATTTATGAGGTGTATAAAGTAGACATCGCTAAAAAACTGAAGAGTACACTTGTGGGTAAATATGGCATCATCTCTAGAGAAGTACGATGGGTGTAGCAAACTGAAGTTAGTATAGTTGTGCAAAGTTTCTGTGTCGTGTTCTATCCAGTGCGTTGCATTGTATGGGGATGTAGATCACGGATATGGCCTATCCACGCCTGCTACACAGAGGTCATCAAGATTCAGTGAGAAGATGCGAGTGCGTTGCATGTGTGTGCCCCGTCTGTATTCTAGCCAAGGTAACTTTTCTGCATCTATTGCGTGTGTCCGTCGTCTATGGTGCCAAATGTGGTTTTTAAGATTAACTTGTCCGTTTGTTCCCTCCAGGGTGTTTGCCATGTTTTGCAGTGTTGTGTGATGTGTGGCTTCGTTTTGGTGTAGAGTATTGTGGTTAGGAAAACTGTATTTAAGAGTGTAACAGCAGCAGCCGTCGATCCGGGGCTTCGTTCCCGGCTATACCACAGGGGCCAAGGACTCAGCAAAGGACCAGTTCAAATTTGTACACAAATACAGACATATAACCCTTGACGATCAGATTGACAAGGGGGAGTTTGGAAAATTTTGTTGACGACAATGCCCGCACAATACTGAGAGAGTTGGTATAGCTAATCAATTGTAGAATGTGGAGTTGAATTTTATTATTAACAACAAGTACACCATAGGCCTCTTCCGTTAAGATACTAGTAATAATATTCAGAATTTTATGAACAGTAAGGCCGGGTCACTCCGCAGCGCAGGGCACAGAGGTGGCAGTTTTAGAGGCATCCGTGTAAAATTCAGAACAGTGGTACTTCTGCAAGTACAAGAAGTGTTAAAGAATCGCCGAAATGTGAGCTTGGTTTTATTCATATGCATGAGAGATATATCGCATGATAGAGGACGGAGACGCCACGGTGCTATAATATCTGTTACAGAAGGTGTCAATGGCATCTAAAAAGTAGACAGGAAGCTATAACGCTTCCTTTCTATCTGTGTAAGAGAAGGGCGCAGGGAACGATGGCCGATTAAACAGGAGTTCAGCCATGGATGTATCATTAAATTTTATGAAGCTTTTATGAAATTTTCAAATCCTACAGAAGATCTATCTAAACTGACTGCCTTTGTAATTTACTTTTATTACAATCCACATAAAGGTTTTCAACTGGGCTATTGCGGAATGCGCCACATGCCAGGTGGAGCGCCAGATGCAGCACTGGGTCCACCATTATGAGGGATGTTTTACTTGCTTACCCATACACATAGCTTTCATAGTTGAATCGTGAACCTGTCATGCTAGTAAAAACACGTAAGAAAATATTTTTTGTCAGCACCATATGAAGTATGGGAGAGAAGTTGAGTATAGTCACCGCTTAAGCATTTATGTTTAGGTTGAATGTGAGCTTTTGATGAAGGAATACAACTAAAAACCCGTGTTCATTTATGACTCGAATTGACACACCATTGAGTTTGATGTTTGGATCTAGTTGAATGCTACGAGTTTTCCAAAACAAAACCCAGTACACCTTCCTGGATTAAATTTAAAACTGTTGCTATCGGCCCAGACAGCTTGCTTGTTAACACAAAGCTGGACGTGGCATTCGCATAAAAACAGATTAGAAGACGTAAAGGATGATTGTACTTATTGTATATAGATTGGGCAGAAAATTGATCAAGGCAATGCGTTTCTGAGTAAATTCATTCTTACAATAAACAAAGTGCAACTCAAAACTCATTCATACTGCATGCCATTTTCCTGCCGATGAAGCAAAGAGAGTACACTTCTAACACTTACACGAAAGTTTCTATCAGACATTTAGCTAGCAAGCGTGTTCAGCATGTTACCCGACATGGCAAAGAGGTTCAGGTCGCTATAATGCCGTACCGCGACGTGGTATCGCAGGCTTTTTTAGAACAAATAATTCCGTGGTATAATTCTACTTTCAAAGCACCTTTGAATATCAAAGCACCTATATATCAAACTTCGTATATTGATTTACCTTTGATATACGACTCTAATGCAACGAATTGTTCGTTGGCATATTTTGCGGCCTTAAAACCTGCCTGGCCACTCTCGAGAAGACGGTTGTACTCTAAGAAGCGCACTAGCATCCTGTTTATCATCTTCTTGAAAAGCTTACATAGGCAGCTTGTGAGGGCGATCGGACGGTAAGTTGCGGGAGAGTAGGTGTCCTTCCCCGTCTTCAAAATAGCCACTACAAATCCAGTACGATGGCCTCCCTCCAAGAACCTTGAAGGCGCACCCAAAGAAATATTTTATTGTAGAGGTGAAGCAGTGTTTGAAGTGTGTCTGCATGTTAGTGTTGTATCATTGTGTATAAAATCTTGTCTACAAGTGGAGCTGAAGGTTTACAAGTACTGAGTCCAAACTTCAGCTCATGAAGTGAACATGGTGAGTTTTAAGAGGAGGTGGACGTATAATTATCTCGCAAAGACTTCTCAGCGGGTGTTTTCAGTTTTACGAATGTTTTGGTGCAGTCTGCTGAACTGGACACAAGTTGGAATTGCTGTGCGAGTGTGTTAGCATGGTCTCCCAGTGTGTCGCCTGATGTACTAGACTGGGGCAGGCTGTGTTTCTGATGCCCGTTGAGTTTACGTATCCCGAATAGCGTGCCGTAGGTTTAGGTTTGCTTTTATATGCGTTGCGTTCCCGCAAGTACGTGGGACACTTTATGGACAGCAGTGGAGTAAAGCGACGCGCCAAAATTTCCCGTACATCGCAAACGTAATGTCTTAATAGTTATATAACGCCAACCTACATGCATTCATAGTAGTGCATGCATTTAAAGCGTTAAAATATAGCGACCAATGACGTGCTCTGTTTACTGCCACCGGTGAGACGTATAGTACCTACTCATGGCAGTGTATCCTTGTGAATCTCTATTTACTTTCCGCCAAAAAAGTAATTACATAATTACAGTTGCAGAGCAATGACAATTTTCGAGTTTTCCACGGAGTAAAAATGAATAAGGTCACTGAAATTGCTTTTCAGGTTTTTTACATACGCAAGTCGATGCGCTGAATGATAAACTTAGAATATGTCAACCGCCTGATCTCGTAGAGAACGCACATAGTTTGCGTCCTTTCACTGGCAGGAGGTTTGTGATCCTCATATCATAATATATACGGCGGTGTTTGACTATGAACTTGCCTGAGGTCATAAGAGTACACCTTTCAGAAGACAATGGAGACGGTGGAGCTTTTTAAAGTCGTGAATGACTGAAGACCAGTTTATATTTGTCCTAAACGCAGGAAGGACGCTAGTAATATCTAGCCATCGACGCCGCACAGACAAAGCTCCAGAGTGCTGTCAAGGTGTCCTTCACGCGCCAAGAGGGCGAATTCACTCTTCGTAGGAGTGCACCCACGCCGGGCGGTGTTGGGCGCGAACGGCAAGGCCCGGGCAATACCCCCTTCCCCTGCGGTTTCGGGCCATCCTTTCTTAATAAAGTTTTCTTCCTTCTTCCTTCCTAAACGCATTGAACTCACGGTAACCTGGCTGACTTTGTAGCTGTAAACCGGGAAGGTGTGTATAAACGTATTATTTCAAACCTTTCAAACAAACGAATCCCAGTGGGGTGAAGAAGCAGCCACAAGACAGTCGTTTATTATAACTCTAGAAACTCTCATCGAAAACATTAACTTTGGTATGCACACAGTTCCCTCTCCAAATAATAAAAATTATTAGTATTTTCGATATGCATGGTTGTTTTTTCTACACACATTCTACATTTTTTACATACAAAATGAAGTTTTGTTAGGCCGCCGTGTTTCACCTAGAAGAAGTGTAAATAAATTAGCGCAAATGAAAATGGCCAGCCAGTGTGTGTTTGTATTAACAGAGGCGCTGTTGTTAATTCGTATGTTTGGTGTTTTGTTAAAACTACACGAGAGGAACGCTCTCGCAGGTGAACTCCAGGGGTATTTCTTTGAAATACTCATGCTGTAATCATCCCAACATCTGCTCGAACTATAAACCATGTCATTGCCTGCGCGTCTTTGTTCGTCAAGATGCACCTCCCTCTCGCGAAGACTTTCAGTTGTTGAACGTATATGACTTCGACGACTGCGCCAACGAAATAAAGAATGAAACCAATAAAGAATGAATGAAGATAATAATTCTGTATAGTTTTGCCATTCCGTTTTGTGCGTGAGTGCGCATGTAGCCTCCATATGCCAGACGTAATCACTGAAGGGAGCACGTGTGTAGTTTGGCATTGCTGAAGCTGAATAAACCCACACGCAATGTTACATTTATTGATCACGTTAGAAGTTTAGAGACGCGTGGACCCAGCTTATTTAAGGTTAACGCGGGTTACTTGTTTTATGGTGCAGGATCAACCAGGCGCAAAGGTTGCCTCAAATTATTTAAAGTGGTGTAAGTATATTTGCTTAATTCTGTCAGCCAGAACCAAAAACTTAGTAAAGGACTTTAGTTGCCTGGCGTAGCGGACCATGTTAAGATCTGAGGCTGAAAATTTGATTCATTGGAGAAACGTCAAAAGGCACTTCAGAGCACTTCTGGGCTGTTCAACTAGACAGTGACAAGTGTAGGAGATTGTGTTCAACTAGACAGTGACAAGTGTAGGAGATTGTTTTCATTTGTAAAGTACTGAAGTATTTTGATCGTGTTGTGTTGAATGGCTTCAAGTCATTTTAGAAGCAAAAGACGGGTTGGTGCCCTCCTCAGCAGCTTCACAGTGTTTTTAGATATAGAGGCCGACACCGGAGAAAACACCTATCTGGTGAAGGAACCACAATCAGTTTGTGCGCATCATCTGGTTGCTGGGAATAGTCCTTGAGTGTCTTAGGTTTAGGCTTTTATGAAGTTAGTTTGCGCCACCAAAAACAAATTTTCTATTGACAGAAAATAAAGAGCCGCTAATTTGCTATAGGGTGAGGCCTATCCATGCGCATATTGTAGAACACAATATATTTGCTCCCGGAATAAGCTTCGAACAGTCATTTCCTCTTACAACCACAGACTTTCCCACTAAGCTGAACTTCCCGCCGTCCCAGTGTCAAAATGAAGAAGTAAAGGACATTTCATCATCATATAAACTCGTACAATAGACATTCTTCGTAGAAATGAGTTTCGAGGCGAGTAACGCTTACCTCGACAAATGTGCATATGAAATAGTCTTTTGAGACACTAGATTTGTTTCATAATGGTTCTGCCCGTGGTGTTTTGACTACGTAGCTAGTCGGCGTAAATATATTTTTCTAGGCAAACTAAAGACACAAATTTGCTAAAGATCATGTGGAAAAGAAAGGCATTTTTAAAGAAAGAAATACTGTATACAGGGGCGGTACTCCTGAGGGCCCGGAATCAGCCTCTCCTCGTTTTTTTATCTACTTGTGTAATAAGGTATAGATGATGGATTATCCGATAAAATTGAAAAAAGCCTGATGAAATCACGTGAACCAAGCTTGGCATATTCATCGCTTTCTTTTGGGGTTCGTCTACTGAAGTAGTATGGCTTGAGCTAATGCCCGCGTGCAGAACTATCTCCATTTGAAGTGCAATACGCACTTCGTAGCAGGAAGCTTGTAATAGCCTTATTTTTGAATATCCGGCCTCGGTGCTGTCCACGCCTCTTTGGTAGTGGGTGTTTTCTTCTAGTTATTCTGTTTTGCCTCTGCATTGTGTTTGCTTTCCGCTTTCAGTATAGCCTCAGTGTAGCAAAATGAATACTAATAAGCATCGTTTTGCAACGCAACGCGGAAGGGAGCGGAAGAAACGCGCCTTTACCTCTTCCTAAACATCCCGGTTCCTCCGCTCACCAAACCACCAGTGAACATGGTTCCTGCTTACATTTCGGTTTTACGCAATTGAAGGAAGAAATAACTTAGAAATTGGCATGCTTGAACAATGGCGGATAATTTTTTAGGTGATGGCATGTTATTCGGCCACATTGTGTTTTTAGGACGTGTGAAGGAGGCTCCCGTGTAAAAACCTTGTCATCATCTTGCCCGCTCCTATGGTTTCGGGTTACCCGCTCCTATCAGAGCGGGTAACCGCTCCTATCGGTTACCCTCTCATATCGGTAAATATTATGAATAGTAACTACTCAAAATTTCGCAAAAATGCACTTGATATTTAGTGAATACGTAAACATTTAGAAGGAAACATCAGGGAGAGTTCCACGTTTGTTTACGCATGTGTTGCCATTTTTGCCCGGAATGGTCAGCATGGCACAGAAATAAACAACAGTTTCCAAGAAAATGTTGCATTTTGAACACAAAATTTGAGACGGATAAAAATATCATCGTCATAAAAAAATGGAGGACCCGAATAAGGACCAGCCAAGACGAATCATGCTCAGACAAGACAGCGATACGCCATATCCCAATCACGATGGTCGTTGGAGACATACAAGGATAGCATGTTGGTAAGCATTCCATTGAGCCCATCAGCATGACAATTCGTCTGAGGGTGGTAAGAAGTCAGTTTGGTGTTGCGTTGAGGAAGAATGGGGAATATCGGCGAAAACTCGAGACAAGACGATCAGTAAGGAGCTGGTGAGGAGGGCCATTATGAAGTATGATGACTTGAACCAGAAAGTCGGCAATGTCAGAAACACGGGTGGTGGGTGAGTGGGTGTTGGGAGGTAACGTGTTCCGCAATCAGTGGCGGCCGTCATTAATTGTTGCTCTAAGCGGATACTGTGAAAGGACCATGGAGATCGATGCCTACACGGAAAAAAACTTGGGGGGGTATGTCCGATAGTTGAAGCAGGCCTGCTGGGGATGTCAGGCTTATTCGGCCTTGGCAGAGGTCGCAAGAGACTACATAACGCCATACGGTCCGGTAAAGGCTTGGCCAGAAGTAGCAGTGCCACACATGGTCATATGTGCAACAAAGTCACATGTGGCATCCAGTGGGTATGTCATCGATTTCCTGGGAAACGTCCAAGGCGAGATGTTCAAGGGGTATCGGAAGCAACTGTTGACCCTCAGGAAGGATGTTGTTGTGATAGAGGGCCCCATTGCGTAACTTGAAGAAGCGCAGTGAAGGTTTAGGGGAGGCAGTGTTCAGCTGGTAGATAATGACGCCCAGAAATGGATCGCGGCGCTGCTCGTCCCCAAGGCACAAAAAATTCGTTATTGTGAGCATGCTATTTGAGTTTCTCGAAACAGCAGATTCGGTCTCCTCAACGGTCTAACGAGACAGGCAATCGGCGTCTTGATGCAAGCGGCCGGACTAATATTTTGTGGTGTATGAGTTCTCCCGCGAACGCAGAGCCCAGCGACCTAGGCGTCCTATAGGATCTTTCAGAGAAGAAAGCCAAGGGAGCGTGGAGGTCAGTTATCACTTGTAGGGACGCAGCCCCTACGTGCGCCCGCATAATGTGATTACGCTGCAGTCATCGCGCGTCGAATGCAGATGGTGACGTCAGTGCGCCATGTGCCGGTGCGGGCGTGTGGGACAAAACGTTAGCCGCAGCAAACAAGCGCAGCGAGTAAAACCAGGAACAAGGAACACGCGGAAGAAAAATCCAGTGGTTTAAAAGCGCCGCTCTGAAATACAGCGGGGGGGGGGGGGGGGGGGGGGTGGGGGGGCTGACGACATAGCCTGCGCGGGGCGGATCTCCGGGATGGCAGCAGAAGGAGGCTGTGTACTGAAGCCATGAACATTTGCCATTTGCCATCTGGGACGAAGCAGTGCACCTGGTGAGCGTGGATGGTGTGGCTTGGGACGAAAGTGTTGCGGAAGCGCCGTCCTATTTTTTGCACAGTGGAGGCAGCTGGCTTTCTCAAGTCACGAAGAACCCATGAGCATTCTATTCCATGCGGATGTTTTTCTACATGTCTTTCTGTTGCCCGTAATTATCCGGTGATCTCTGTTCCTCGTGTGTCGGCGTCGCTTCGTCGGGTGGGGTCAGACTTGTGAACCCTTCAAACTGGAAGGAGGGTCCTTCACACTGAAATGGTTTGCCCATACAGAAACGGGTGAAATTTCGCTACAACCCAATACATTGCCAGGCACTCCCTTTTCGTGATTGAGTAGTTCTATTCGGCGGATGTATATAGGCGGCAGGGGTAGGCAATAACATGGTCTCGACCGTCCTGTCGCTTTGAGATGATAGCCCCAATCCCATGTCCACTAGTGTTAGTCCGTGCTTCGGTGGCAGCAGTCGCATCAAAATGGACCAACATAAGTGAAGGTGTGAGAGTGGACATCAATTTGTCTTACGCGTCGGCTTGAGATGCACTTCAATTCCACTCAGCATCTTTTTTAAGATGGTCTCTCAGAGGGCGTGCAATGTAAGCCAATCCCCTAAAGAACAGCCCAAGTAAGAGCATAGGCCCAGAAACCTCCGACGTCCTTGGATGAGCGAGGCTCAGGGAATTGCTGGATGGCGCCAACTTTGTCTGGATCGGGTGGAAATGCCGTATTGCCAACAAGATGGCCGAGGATGGTTATTTGTAAGCGGCCGAAGTGACATTTTTTGGAGTTCAGCTGGAGGCTTGCACGTCCAGATTATATCCGGATGTCTGAAAGCTGCTGGAGAGGCGTTTCAAAAGCGTGTGAAAATGATATTGCACCGTCCAGCTAGCATAGCCAAGTTGACTCTTTGGGATCGAGAAGAAGAGAGCCCATCATTCTTTCGAACGTGGACGGACCATTCCATAGTCTGAATAACATTACTTTGAACTGTGGGCATAGCGGCAGGGATGGGCGATGTGCTAAAAAAGCTTTTTGTGTTTTAACAGTTGACTTTATTCGCACACTTCCTTCAATGAAAACGCACGGAGCACGCGCCTGGATTACCTGGTTGCTGCGGTTGATTCTGCCAAATTGAAACTTCACCAGTTTATCATCGATAAGCTAAACACCAATAACCAAAGTGGAGGAATGCCGTGCTGAGATTGCAGAAAGCAAGCACCTTTTCCGTCATTATAAAGTGTGCACGGCGGCAACGCATGGGCGACGTCCTGAAAATGTTCATCTGTTTCAACAGGTTAGTATAAAAGTGACAATCGCCTCTCTTGTTGTGCCACCGCGCCCACAGGTGGTATTTTCTGCTTTTCCATCATTGTGTTTGCTGTGGTCGGGTTACCAGGTGACTAACCCTGGAGAATATAAAATTACTTGTACAAGAGTTGTTTGATTGCTGAAAGACAACTCAGAACAACCTATGCGCCCTGAACGACAGATTTAAGGCCCTGAAAGGCACTGTACAGCTTTGAAGCGACCAAGCGACAAGTCTTGCTGAGCCAAAAGATACAACCGGAACGTTCAATACAGCCTTGGAAAAGCAACAGCGAAAACTTGCTGTTTTAGAAGACCGAATGCGGCTAAACAATATAATGGTGTTTTGTAATACCGGAGACTTCAAATGATACTTCAGAAGAACTTAAAAGAGGTAGTGTTACAAGTATTGAAAAAAAGTCCAGTGGTAAGTAAAAAATGATGGAGCGGATGAACAAAACCAGAAAGCCACATCAGAACAAATCCTCGCAACCTTTCAGACCTTGTCGATTTATACTGAAGCTTTGCGATTATCAAGAAGAAGAAAAGTTTTTATAAGCATGGAAAACTAAACAGAAATGGTATTTCTGTTTTCGACGACTATTCAAAAAGACACTGAATAAGCGCAAGCTGCTCTGGAAGCCGGCGTTCAAAGATAACCAAGAAGGCTCACACCTGTTCCTGAACCGAGACAGGCTTACTGTAGATAACAACGTCTACGAGTGTGATTATTTCAAAGACAACCGTGTCATAATACGGCCACGGCCGGGATCCAAACTTGCACCGCCAAGGAAAACAAGCGATAGTGGCCAGTGAAGTACCGTCTTCCAGGAAAATCACTTTCGACTGATAAACACTAATGCTCGAAGTCTCGTGAATAAAGTTGGCGAAATGGGACATCTGTACGCCAGTTACGACCCACATGGGGTGTTTGCGGCCGAAAAGTGCTGCGACTAGAAAAAGGAGACTGCGTATTCTTCCGTCCAGGTTTTATGATACTACGTAATGAGAGGGTAACTAGAGGAGTAGGAGTGGCACTCATAACAAAGACAAATATTGAATGGGTACACATTACTGGTATCTCTAATCACGAGAACAATTGCTGCAATGGGAAATTAGTAACCAATTCAGTCTTACTTGTTTTATTTTTTTATTTCAACATGGTGCAGGCCCTTCAGGGAACCAATTTATTCTTACTTGTTTTATTTTTCTTATTTCAACATAGTGCTGGCCCTTCAGGGCCCATGCAGGAGTGGTTACAAAAAATTTATGTTTTTATCCTAATGACAACATAGTTATTCAAAATGCAAGAAACAAGAAAAATATAGAATACACACAGACACAAGCATGCTATACAGTGTAAAGGTTAGTGCACAAAAAGAAATTATACAAACAAGAAATATGCAATTTTTACTTTTATCGTGCATTAAAATTCTAGATCAATATTAGTTCTTCAGAAAGACTCTACAGAGGTGCTGTTGACGGCGTCCGCAGGATATTTGTTCCACAGTACGATGGGAGCTGGAAATAAAGGGTACTTATATGTCTTTACGTTGCTATTAGGTTGCTGTTATCCTACTATGACATGTGAGCGAAGAATGCCTGAAGGGAGGTTGGAGGTAGTTAGTGCGGGGTAATTTTTAATTGTCGTGGAACAAAAGGTAAAGCAACTTTATTCTGGATATCATTCTGGAGTCAGAGAGCTCGGAGGCCTGCTTGTTTTCGTAGATCAGAAAGACTAGTAATCAGGGACTAGTTGGAGAAGATAAAGTGCCAAACCGAATTTTGTACGCGTTCAACTTTGTATACTAAGTATTTTTTGTGAGGGCTCCATATTACGTCGGCATACTCTAGAGTTCGCTTAATTGGAGATTTATAGGCGTTATGTTTAACCATTAGGGGTGCCTGGCGTAGGCGTATTCTTAAGAAGTTTAGCTTCCCTTGTGCATTACTACACAAGGAAATATACACAGCACTGACCCAGCGCAGCCCCAACGTCTATTGTATGTCCTGTTCCGGTATGATGTGAACCAAGAATTTGAAAACAACCAAAAGCCGATAGTCACAAAACTTGTGCAACTACGACCAACGCCTCCAATACGGCGGCACCTGTGGGGTGTTGGAAGTTCAGCTGTTTTCACAGCAAGAAGAAGTTTGGCCAAGTTCTGTGGATCCCAAAACACTGCCCACATCCCCACACCACATCGACCTACTTACTTGACCACATCAGTTCTCAACTACCGAAAACATGTATGCGAATTTGACAACATATATGGGTAGTAACTTGTACGTAAAAGGCTAGACCAATCCTCCGGAAGGGTGGTGCAGCCCTGCTCACGCAGGGCTGACCAGGGGGAGAGGAATAGAATGGCGCGAGCAGCTCCGCCAAAGTGATAGAGCGACGGCGCCTTGCGCTACCAAGTTTAAGCAAAGTCCTGTGTGGCAAACGGACAATGTTTAGGCTACGAGGCTTGACCTTATTTCTAATGATTTCCTAATAGATCCCACTAAACAAAAAGCCAGAAAAATAAAGTAAAATACAACTAATTTATACAATTCAGATGCATGTTCAATACATGTACCTGCATTTTTTTTAAATAGGCTGCTATTGGAATATGCCTTAGGAAGAGGTAGGGATGCTCTAGCCTCACTGTGGCCACCAACGTATTTGATGCAAGCTCTGACAACACGTATCTGAACCACGCTCACCTCTTCTTTCTGCAGTATGTTTGACTCACCACTAGCGGTGTTGCACTTAATATTAAAAAATCACTTTTGTCAGGACACCAACGACCCCCGATAATATACAATTCACGCAACATGGTCACGCAGAGACCCGAAGATTTAAGGGTTTTCCAAAGACTAAAATAAAATTCAAGTTTTATAACGGTGGGTAGAAAACGCAACTTCAAATTTGCACAGCTTTAAGCTACCTCCGTGCATTGTGATCTCTGTTGATGGACATCAGCAGCATCGTAATGACTTCTACTTGTTTTTGTTACATGCTCAATCAAGTTTTCACTCATTTGCTGATAGCCACTGTAGCTGCACACTATTCAGAAACATGAGCCTACACAGCAAATGATCAGAGGGAGTACAACCGAAATTATTAGATCTCAATGAGCACCACATTTAAAGTCTTGCAGGTGCATTCCGTACCCAAAGACACTTATAATAATTAGAGTCGCTGTCTCTAGCATCATAAGATTTCACTGGTCTAAGAAGTATAACGGGGAGAATCAAAATCATTCGGAACTGAGTCGGCTCAAAAGCAAGTATGAAAGCTTAATAACAAACTTGCATTTATGGTATTGTGAGGCATCCATGCATGGCGGGATTAGCTTTGTTCCTCGTTGTCACCGGAGCGTGTTCGTCCTGTATCCATGCGTTAAAAAAGAGGAGTTAATATAAAAGCTCACCAAAAAAGGAACTCCTCCGCATAGATAAACAATTTGTAATGAATATTTTGTCCTGTACGCTCAAATGTTCCACAACCACTGTTGTTTATTAGACGACGGTAAATCAATTTAAGCTTAAAAATATAAAGGCAAGTTTTCCTGCTTTTGTACATTTCTCAAACGTTCTATGCTCAGAAGATAAGTCTGCCTCATTCGGCAGGATAAAGTCCCGCAGATACCATCCTAACAGTTGTACACTACGAAACCGCAAGATACTAATCTATTCACAAAGACTGTTCGGTGCTTTAAATTTAGAAATGTTTCCTTCTCTCTTTTACATGTACACAAACTTCGTGTGCGACTTAACTTCACTCTACTAATAGTGCGTAATAGTGCAGTTCCAGTCAAATTGAATTTGTTGGTGGGAGCACCGATCAGGGAAGTTTTTAAGCTGCATAGAAGCCGTTTTCACAATTTTGTTGGTTAAAAATAGTGTACACGTAGGGAAAATATAGTGACACTTGTGGCCGCATTTTAGGTACACAAGCCTGAAAACCACCTTTTGCGATAGTTTTTCTCTCTGAAGCATACCTGAAGTGAAGTCGTGTTTCTTATGTTTTGTAACAAGCCAGCAAGACTGTCAAATATGATCGAGAACTGCAGCCCATAGGGTAAAATCCAATATGTATCGTCCATCCTTATACATTTTTCCCTTTTTGGAAAGCATTCCTTTTCTTCTGTTTAGCTGGAGCTATAGCGCAAGCGCAGCCCCCATCCTCTAAAGAGATAGGTACAGGAAATGATCGAACACACTTTGCATTACATCTTTGTTGTACGCCTAAACATCCGAAATACTTGATAGGAAAAGGCGATACGTGTTGAGACGTAGACTGAAATATGGGTAATTCGATCTCTTCATTAATTCTAACTGATGCTTTGTTCTTGCTATCATTACATAAATTTTAATGTGCAAGAATGCACAGTAATTTAAATGCGTTCTAATACGCGAGTAACTGCAAAATACCGCACCAGTTAACATCCTAGCATCAGCAGAAAAATTAACAGGGAACACTCATTAACTAAGAAATGTAGCCACCATATACCATGCACCATCCCTTGTGCTACGTGCAACCCTGTAATGGCCACAATTTTTGACCGTTCGGCACTCAACATTGAAAATTGTGAATTGTGAATTGGGGCTAGCTTTCAAGCACTAAGTTACGTTTGCTGAGTGACAACACAACAATTGACTAATAACTTAAGTTCGCGATAGGCATAACTAGTCTAACCCACCACTCAAGTCTTATAAATCGACACGTAAAATCTCATGCAGCACTGCAGTTAGGGCATATTTTATATTTCAAATATGAATTTATTCTTTACGTTTGGACATATGTCTCACGAGCTACCCCCCAAAGAACCAAAGAAGTAGGTGTGTCATAACGCAACCAAATCATAACATAAAAAGCACCAGACACCCTTAGGGCCAATCTTAAAGAATCGAAATGTGAGGGCTTATGAGAAGAGGAAAGCAATAAAAGACAAAAAAAGAGCACGTTTTGCTTCTCGAAAGTCTTGTTCAGCAGCGGCGTGGAATTGCCGGTTTTTTGTTTTGTTTCTGGTGGGGTGTTCATTCGATGCAAAACAATATAAGGCGACAGCAAAACATGCCTCAAGAATGCGCAAAGCACCACAGAAGAGACAGTGTCTCGCACGGTATTGGAACACCGCTAGAAACAAGAAACATAGCATCTTCACTCCGTAGATGATGGCGAGGGTGCGGAGAATGAAAAAAAAAATGACGTCCATGTTGCGCCCCGAATGACGTCCGATTTGCTCACCGACCGCCATTCAATCTGAGCAGTGAGTTGCCCCTTGATTACTTCCTAAATGAAACTGCAAGTGATGGCTGACATAATATTTAGCTTGATTTTCATTTGATGGGGGTGTACGCACGCCAACACGCGGACGGACATTGGCAGGTCCTAAGGTACTCCACATCGCTACAGGCGACGGAGTAAGCCGTTTGAGTCTCGGGTACTAGCTCATGGTCGTAGCCAAATTTTAATCTATCCGTAACGTGTCTTGTAGGAAACCAAACGCTAATAAAGAAAAAGAAACAACGGTCGTAGCCGATGGGTAAAACGACTCACACAAACTGACTCTGGTCTACCAGACATTGGCTCGAATACTGCCCGCACCTGTGTGATTTGTTGCTATTGTAAATGCTATGCGCACAGACAAAGATGGACATTGTGCGGTCTTGAAGTACTCCGCACCTAAAACCGGCATTACTGTGCCACCTTTGAACAAGACTTTCATAATTGATAATTGCACTTTGCTTAGCGCAACCAGCCATCTTTCTGAACGCGCGTAGTTTCTGCGAACCGAGAAGCTGTGCATTCCGTCACTGCTTCCTGCTGGCAGCAGCAA
>CM023458.1:3936952-4026036 GCA_013339765.2 Haemaphysalis longicornis
CCACGTGTTTGTTTATAGACGCACAAAAATTTGGGCGACTCACACTAAACAGCATCAGCCGACCACATAACTACTGGTTGCATGCCCTGTAACAAACCACGGTGTAAGGTATGCCCTAAAATTACTACCACACAGCGCGCCGCCAGCACAGCTTCAAATTATTATGTTAATATAAAAGAAAACTTTACCTGTGGTTTCGCCAACGTCGTATACCTGCTGGAATGCACCCTCTCGGCAAACAATACATCGGTCCTGACTGAAACACCCTTTTGTTTGAGGTGTAACATCACCGCTCTCATGCAAAAACCTGCCCTTTTTTCCTCTATCAAAGCATGTTAACACTCCTGGTCATTCGTTTGAACAACTAAAAGCCACAATTCTTGAATCTAGTTATAAAACGCAGCACGATCGTGATGTTCGTGAGTCCTACCTTATCTATAAGTTTAAATCAGCGTTGTTTGGCATTATTGAAAGTTATAAGAAATTGACATGTATTTCCTCCGATCAAAATTTCGGATGCATTTCCAGGCTATTGTTATGCCTGTTCATTTCTTTCCATCAATAATATTATCCCATGAGTTGGCGAGCTCCCGTAGTTGGGTATAGTTTTGTGCTAGCACGACGTTTTTTAGCACAATAGCTTCACTGAACCAAATTTGACGAACAAGTCTGGCCATTCTGTTCTGGGTAGAAGGCTGGAGTACAATTGTTAGCTTTGATATTCTCACCTTGTAATTAATTTGTGAACGCGAGCGTGCGTGATTGCTTCTTTCGTGTCCACTTTTTTTTGTATTGTTGTTTTCTAAAATTCGTTGCTGACTGTATCGGCATTCCCTTAACTGGCACCATGCGCCGACCAGATGAATACCACCTGCTGCCGCGTCATTCGCGTGCACCTGCCTGTTTTCTTTCTTTTCATGGTATGATTGACCTTGTCGTTTTTTTTTGCATACCAATGTACACTCATATCTTCTTTGCAACTTCTTTGTTCCGCGTGACTAATCTTTTTGCCCATGTCAAACACGTGCATGGGCATTTTTTGTTTTGACCCCTCTTTCACCCCCGTTGCCCCGGGGGCGGGGAAAATTACATTGTTATTATTTTTATTTTTAAATTATTTATTTTTTCTCTGTTTTTTTCTTCTCTCTCGTTCTCGTTTTTTCCATGTTCGTGCCGCGTGACTGTTTGTTCTCATTATAGTTTTTATAATATATTTTCCCACTCTCTCTTCATTTTCTGCTACCCACCAACCATGATCCATTTGTACAAACTCTCTCTCCTCTTAGCTTGCCCTCGCCCTTGCTACATTTTCTTTATATATATAGCTCTGAAACGAAGTAAATTTTGTACTCTGAAGAAAGGGAGTCCTCTCCCTGAAATGTCAGTAAATTTTTTCTATTTTGTACACCTTTCTTGTTTGTCTCTGTCTCTACTAGATATATATATTATATATATAGATATATATATATAGATATAATATATATATATACATATATATATATATATATCTATATAATATATATATACAACACACAAAGTAGAAGTACGCTCTTCGGAGACTTTATTTCCAACGTTTCGACCTGAGACAGGTCTTCTTCAGGAATGAAGGTAAAATCATACTGACTCAGAGTGGGGGCGGCGCCCCGAAACACAAGCCACATGGGAAACAAACACACAAACGACCACACACAGCATACAGAGCTTATTCTGCCAAAGGCAGGCGAAAAAAAGCCTTCAAAAAAAAAGGGCGAAAGGAAGAGGGAGGAACAAGGTGGCAAGGAGGAGGCAAGAAAGAGGCAAGGAGGAACACACTGCATGTTTCTTGCCTCCTCCTTGCCACCTTGTTCCTCCCTCTTCCTTTCGCCCTTTTTTTTTGAAGGCTTTTTTTCGCCTGCCTTTGGCATAATAAGCTCTGTATGCTGTGTGTGGTCGTTTGTGTCTTTGTTTCCCATGTGGCTTGTGTTTCGGGGCGCCGCCCCCACTCTGAGTTCGTGTGATTTTACCTTCATTCCTGAGGGAGACCTGTCTCAGGTCGAAACGTTGGAAATAAAGTCTCCGAAGAGCGTACTTCTACTTTGTGCGTATTCCTGCAGCAACTAAGGACTCCACTTCACGACTATATATATATATATATATATATATATATATATACAGAAACATAGGTCGGCAGTCTACAACGGCAAAGGAGGCATAGGGGTGTGGTTAGGCTTTATTTTTACTATGGTTAATGAAGTTAAGTTTCTTTTTTGAATAGAAGGAAGAAAGAAAGAAAAACACGCGCCCAGAGTGGGGACCGAAGCCGCTCTGGGCGCGTGTTTTCTTTCTTTCTTTCTTCCTTATATTTAAAAAGAATCTGAACTTCATTAACCATGGTAAAAAATAAAGCCTAACCACACCCCTATGCCTCCTTTGGCGTTGTAGACTGCCGACCTATGTTTCTGTATTGCGTCAACGAGCCCCTCATTTACTTACTATATATATATATATATATATATATATATATATATATATATATATATATATTGATAGCGAAAGCAAACAAAGACTGCGTCGAAATGGTATGCGTAAAAGGTGGGAGCCATGGTTCAACCAATAGCAAGGACACATACTATCAGCAAACGCACCGTGAGAGCGGAGTTTTGTTACATTACCGGAGTACAGAACAAGAATAATTTTTAATTGCACCACGGCAAACAGTGAGAAACAAAGTACTGTTTTTTAAACGGTAGGAATATGCCCACAATTGGGGTGTAGTCGCGCTGCACCAATGCAGCAAGGAGGGGAAAAACAAAAAAAAATCAATAAGAATTCTGGTGCCCTGTATGGACGAAAAGATGGCAACTAAGTGCGTGGCGAGTGATCGACATATGCCTGTGGTACGTGCAGGCAAAGCAAAAACCAGCGTCCAGCTCTCAACATTCTTCACGAATAAAAAGAAAGCCGACGTACTAAAAATAGTAAAATACCAAAAGAGATGTTGGCGGGTGACTACAGGCGATAGATTTTTGCAGCGGCTACGTACGTGTCTTTGAAGAGTGTGAAAGCAAATAAAATATAATAAAGTGCAGAAAAAGGTTACAAAGGAGAGCCGTTATGGGGATAGGTGTGCAATACACTGCAACAAAGGGGGTTAGCAAAACAACACCTGTGGTTTCATCTGTCCACATCGGGAGAAGGAACAGAAGCATCAATGAAAACAAGAAAGCTATCCAACACAGAGCATAATGCACGAAAAGAAAATCTTCAAACGAACATTGAGAACGGAGCATTCTGCCTAGTGAAGAAATTGTATTGTATAGACGGAATAGGCAGATACCACCCCTGCAGTGAGTTACAGTAGACGAAATAAATACTGGGTACAGTAAGATTGGGTGAAAATATTTTTAGAGTATAATGTGTTCGAATCATTTTTGGTAGTCCGGCGCAGGAATAATAAATGACGTGAAAAAGTACAAATTTGCAATGCAATATTACGGCCGCCTGTTTTCCTCTAGGAAAAAGCACATTAGCTTAACATAAATTTTATTTTACACAGCGAAGGTGACCTTAACTTCTAGAGGAGATAAGACTCGCCAATCTCGTGGTTGAGATAAGTTTTTGAAGCCACTAAACATTATCGCTGAAACCGTGCAAACGCAACTCGGGGACCGTTAACGTTTCTTCACAAAGGCAAATTACAACAATTTTTAATGCCAGGGGTAGTATTGGAACACCTGCGAAAGGGCTTTTAATTTTGCTGATATATTGTACACGATAAATACTGCACGCGAAAAAGCATACGAAATTCCCGAATCAGAGTGAAAGTTGCTGGTTTGATTTACTTGTGTGTCTGATTCAGTGCTAGCGACGCGCTTGGCGGTGGACATTTTTGGGCATACTGTAAATCGATGTTGGCTGTATAGACATGCAGCTAGTGTTTCGGTGTCAACGGTACGCGATTCAGTTAAAAAGTGGCTGAGATTCCTAATACGCTGGTAAAAAACGAGTAACGATTAAAAAAAATACAATTTAGGCTGTAACTCTAAATAAGGGAACTGTGATGTATTTCAGCATGGCTGACCCTGCAGGAGTGCAGGCTGCGTGGCCGTTTAGAACGAAGTTTGCTTACGGATTCGTGTTGGGAGCTTTTTATCAAGGATTTTGGTTTGATTCATTTTGTTGGCACCCATATTGCTCTCATGAATAACATGTTCCAGATATTTTTTGATTCCACCGGGCGGCCTTACGTTCTGGACAATTTCACTAAATGGCTTGGTTTGCGCAAATTCTACTTAAACGAATATTTGTATATAAAATGTTGCCGTGTTTGCACTGACTGACATCGCGACTTTCCGCTGCAGCTTTCTGCTGGAATTGTCACTTTTCCATAAAGTTTACTTTGAATACTACCCTCGTGGATAGAAAGTGCGGGTGCAGGATGGTTCTAATGTTGTTGGCGTAGGAATTACGAAGGAGAACATTAAGATGGGCGACGTTACATGCCTCAAATAAGGTTGGTAGTTTGGCATCGCCAAGGTTTCACATAAAGAATTTGCTGTCAAATTATTGATGGTTGTAATTTTGATTGTCAAGAAAGAAAGCTTTTGGTCTACAATACGACTGCCGAACTCCTCAATATAAACACGACGCAGTGGTTCTACAAAGCTTTGGAGCTACCGTACTGGGCATATGTGGCAGCGAGCTTGTCTCAAAAGGCAATCGACACTACCCTTGCTGGACTACGTAACGTTGCTGTGTACCTGGAAGACATCCTCGTGGTGAGTGAAACGGTATAGTAGTATAAACACAAGGTCATCTAGGTGTTCGGCCGTTTAGGTAATACTGCACTTGAAATGCCGGATTACCTTGTGAAGAAGTGCGAGTTGTTTAAGAAAAGCCACGATGTTTTAGGCTATGTCATACATAACTGTGCCATGTACACTGCCGAGGCCATGTGATAGGCCATACGCAAGGTCCGGCCCCTACTAACTAGAAGAAACTCCGGGATTAATGGGCAGAATCAATTTTTAAGCTGTTTGGTGGTGTCCATATTAAGGAGGCGAGAAGCTTTTACGTTTGCTAGAGGACATTGCTCCCTGGAAGTCAGGCAACACCAACGTGCGTTTCAAGGCAGAGAGATGTTCCTAACATCGCATTCCTTGCTGGGAAATTTAAGGAAACTGTGACGTTGATGCTGCCAAATTACGCCTGCCCGGTGGGTGTGGGCGCAGTACTCGCTTCCTGTGACAAAACAAGAAACGACCGAGCCCTAGTTTTCTTTTCTTCAGCACTCAGTGTCAATTAAACACTTCTTCACCTCCTACAAATCGAGTACACAGAACTGTCGGTGATGATATCATGTCATGTTGTATTAAGGCGGGAGAACCTTTCTCTAAATCTCATTTCTCCCATCATACCCAAACCTATTCACATCATGCATCATTGTTCACTTGAAAGGGAAGGAGTACACCACTCCGTTCACAACATGTAAAAAACGACACGCTTGTGTACGTCAATGTAGCGTTTTAAAGATACATAGGGTCTTCTCCTAAATCGGACCAAGCAATTATCTAAAAACGAAACAGGTCGATAATAATACAGTCTGGTCACCCATACCGGAGGAGGAGGACAAGGAAGTGATAATACTTGTCCTTTAGTCCAGCCCTATGGTCCTCCACAAGTTGGACTTTGGAAACCTATTGTTAACAGCGCTCATAATTTTTCTGACGAATCCCCCGTAGTCCCTAGCACAAAACACATCTATATTGTCGCACATTTTGCGCTGCAGTAGGATGAGACGGCTCATAAACTATACACAGGACTGTTTATCTGGAATGTGTCTAGCCCGTATTTCTAGTATGGCGCCCGGTCCGGGCTGGGCTGTAAGGATATTAGGACACTACTGCCTGACAGGCTACTACCGAATAAAGCCTTTCTCAACGGATCTGTCTTCAGGGTTTCAAATCTTTCTCCTTAGAGGAATCGCAAAACCGGCCACAACTCCAAACGCGAGTCTTCCCACTTCAAAACATCATTACCCTAATGATTTAGTAACGTCAATTCTTTATTATTTATTCATTGTACCTCAAATGCGCCGCTTAGTAATATTACATGAGGGGTGGGCAGATACATCAATTGATAGGTGATCAATTGTACCCTTGTATTTGGTAGGGTTGGAGTGGTGGATTGCGTCAGTGGGCAAGCCTAGTTAGTGTTGCGCTGGTTTTGAAGACTTGAGGTCAAGAAATAAAGAGGGACTGAGTTTGATCAGTCCGTGTTTAGTCTAAGATTTGATGCTATTTCAAGGGCTTTAGTATTCGCTTCGAAGAGGGAGTGTAAAATAGGTTGAAATATCCGTCTTTGCGACTAACTTTCTTAGAGAGGGTGAATAGGACAATTGATTTCCAGATGTACCAGTCATGTTGTCATGCTTTCTGTTGTGGCGATTCTTCCATTTTCGGAATTAATCGTATGGTCATTAGTGAGGGCGTATTCGCTAAAGCGCTGTTGCGAGCGCTCTCATTCCGAACGTCCCGAGCATGCTGCTGGAATCGTTTCTGTAACCATTACAACCTATTTACTACATAAACACTTCCTTTATAAACACGGGATGAATAGATAAAACAGTACAAAAATGTCTGCGGAATAACTCGGCGCATCGTGGATGCGTAAATTGAAAGTTTGTCTTCCGGTGGAGTAATCTTGGTTTCACTTGTTTAACCTTTGAATTACCTGAAATATTTTATACTATTCGTGCAAAGGCTAGGGATATGTCTGCGGTATAGCGGCCGCTTCCGGCGTTTTCTGTGCTGAACGGGTCGACCGCCAATATCCCCAGTTATGTTAGACACCACTACAACTACTGCCAACTGCTCAAAGCCTCAAGCTACCACGCAGCGATCGGAAATGAGAGCCCGATCTCATTCACATGTATGACCAAGCTCACATGCATCTGTCGTGTCACGTGGTCCGGCGCCAACCAGCTGTTAACAGTACATCCGCAACCTAGCAGAGGAGGCGACAGCGGATGGCGCCACAGCTTTTCCTTAGTAGGCGAACGCTCCCGTCGTAGGATCTCGGTCTGACGTGTCACGTGATGCGTAGCTGCGGTTAAAAGTTGGTCAAACTGTTCGACGATATTACTAATGCTTTCAGTGGAAACATTAAATGATCAAAAAAGAGGTGGACAAAACAATAGCCCCATAAGATATTTTCAAGCTTCACCACATAACTCAGCAACCCCTGTGCCATCAAACCCAACAAATTCAATTTCTTTGGCCCAGGGGCCCAAAGATGGCAGGCTGACTCTAGTTGTATCGCGCACACTGAATGTGCTGCTTCTACAATACCCGTAGTGCGCAAATCTATCTATTTTATGATTACTTGCTTTATCAAATTCAGAACTGTAAGCAAAATCTTTGCCCTTTTTGCATTTGGCAACAAGTGTCTCTCTATGCTGCGGCGAACATTGTTTCCATGTTCTTGCGTTCGAACGTTAAGGCGTCGGCCTGTTTCGCCTTGTATATGACATTCCATATTCCAGAGGAAGGCCGTAGAAAATGGTTTCTACACAGCTAACATTCCTCTTTTCATGCTTGACGATGCACTGTTTCTTCTTTTTAGTGCGTGGGCTGGAGAGTGCGCATACGTTGCGACGTTGTGAGACGCATAGAAGACAACACCAAAGCCCAGGTTCGATTTTTGTTACGTCAGGCGATATCTTATGAATGTATGGTACAACGATGACCCGTCTTCTTAGCCTTCCTCATCATGCTGCTCTGAATCTCGAGCATCGTTCTTCATTTTTTTGTGAAGGATTCTGCATGGAATTTGCAATGGTTAAGTGTTGGGCGGGTTGGAGAATAGTACGTGGTGGGGCAGAGCGCAACACAAACGAAAACACTAGAAGAAAGTAGACAGCGCGCGTGGTTATCACTTCCTTCATGTATTTCGTCTGTGTAGCGCTGTTCCGCTGTTTGTATTTCTTCATATACGCCGAACAGGCCGACGCCTTAACGACCGTTTGGGCGAACATATCAACAATGAACGACGCGGCGCAAAGGGACTCGTACCTTCCGATTGCAAAGTTTGCAAACATTGTCCTTGCAGTCCGGTGTTTGACAAATGCGAGGTAAACTCAATATCGAAAGACCCGCGCACTAGGGAGATAGTAGAAGCAGCAAGAATTCAGAGTGCGCAAGACAGCTACATCTGGGTAGCTATCTTTGCATCTATCGTCAAATAAATTGAATTTCTTGGGTTTGATAGCGCAAGAATTAAGGACGAATGTGCTCAGGTTGAAAATATCATCGCATGGGAACACTACATTCTTATTTCCCGTTTTCTTATTCATTTTAGGTCTCTGTAAGCTTTCACCTGCTTATAGCGTGTATATCAAGGGAGTGTCCGTGCAATAAAGTTCGCTTGTAGTACCGCCTTCTTGTCGTGATTATTTTTCAGTCCATGTCTATTCTTTGCACTCAACTGTTCCAAACCATTGAATATCAACTAGGCCAATTGTTCAGTTTGCTAAATAGTAATTCAAATTTCTTCTCAATGTTCCTCGCTGTAACCCCTCTCCATCCGGCCCTCATCCCGCTCATCACCTCACCGTTTGTAGAACCTGCGCTGTTACCTTCTGCATTCACAGCAAGCAGCTTCTACCAGATGTGTCTGCTCTGGTTGGACCGTTTGGAAGTAACGTCTAACAACGGCGTCAAAATTTGCTATATTGTTCGCAGTGAGCTCCGCCGGAACGCCACATTTAGAGCGACGCCCTTTTGACCCAGCTTCAGCAACAAGCGGATCATGGGCGAAAAAGAAAGAAAGCTTGAAAGCACTACTGCAGCACCACAAACGGAGTAGCTAATTTTTTTGGGTGGGCGAACTTTCAGTACTTTCGGGAATACTACGCAGTGAAAGAACAGACAGCTAGTGCCTCTCCTGCCCCTGGAGATGCTCCGCTCCCTGTCTTTGTTCAAAAACTTTTGTTCAAAAAAGGTCTCCCGCATAAAGTGTCAAATCGTGCTTCCGATGATCGTTACAAGGGTCTGTATCTGAAGGTTTAGACGTGGTTTGCATGAACAAGCCCACCGCGGTGGTTCAGGGGCTAAGGCGTTATGCTGATGAGCACGAGGACGCGGGTTCGATTACCGGCTCCAGTGGCCGCTTTCCTGATACAGGTGAAAAGCAAAAAAAACGCGCGCGTATACGATATTTCGGCGAACGTAAAGATTCCCTGGTCGAAAAATTCATCCGGAGTCCTCCACGACGGTGCACCTCATCGCGTGTGTTACGCTGGCACGTTATACCCTACAGTATAAGTTCACACTGACGGGCTATCGTTCCGGGAAGTGGCTGAAAATAACAATGAAAAACTGCTTCGCCAATTATGGTCCGATAAAGAAGGGGGTTTCGCGGGTCTGACTTAAGACGGATATCGTATGAACGCTTACGTCCCGTGTGATTTGTATTCATGCTCAAAGACTGTTCACGGTGTGCTTGGAAGGCAAAAGTCACACAACTATGTAAAAATCTTCAACTTGATTAGCTGTCCAAAGAGATTGTTAAGAATGACAATCTTGCTGTTCAAATAATTTTCTCCACCCAAACTCATACGCTACACACGCCGTTACGAGTAATATTGTCAGAAATGAACACATGGCAGAACTTTTTGGTTGTTTTTTGCAGAAGAACCTAGACTTCTTTGCGGTAGACAACTCTTTTGTTATAAAGAATTCCGGGGCTGTCGTTCAGTTTCTGCTCGACAAATCCACTATGGTCGTTGGTATTTTCCAATAGACATCAAAGATTTGTACTACTAACTCCGGTCTGACATACTTCTTGAAGGGGCGAGCGATACCATCGGGAGAATTCAGTTTTAATACAAGACTGGTGCCAGCATTTCCGTTTATTTTGTAACTCCTCTGCTTGCAACTACACTCCTCAGCTGTTTAATTGAACAATAAGGACCTCATTTAAAAAACAGGCGTAAGCATTGGTCCCTGCGTATCACTTGCTTTGCGTGAGCCTTCTCTAGCACAGCGTTTCCAGCTGGTGGCCGCTGAGCTGCGTGATATTAGGGTTAAAAAAACCTTCGGGTTCGTTGACAACTACGTTGATAAGCTGAAACCGCAGAGGTGAAAGCTTCAGCAAACACGACCGCCACACAATGACCGCTTTTGAAACGTTTTTGGCTCCCTTGTTGTATACTCACGAGGTCCTCAAGAACTCTGAGATCAGGTTTCTTTACCTGAGACTACAGCTCGGTGAAAACCATCCCTGTTGGAAGTGTGAGCCACGCAGCGCGAAGATGCCGTTTCACTGTGTAAATAAGAATGCCTTGCGAGTCTGAATGTCCTCCGTGCAGTACATGAAACAAAACACGTTTGTTGGTAATTTACGACGGATCATACTTCCTAGCCAATTACTTGAATGAAATTGGGGAAGACCCGAGCTTTATCCTAGGGGACAAACGTACAGCTGTATCTTTCCCTCCCGCGTGGTAGGCATCTTGCTGCTTGCTTAACATGACAACCCAATTTGCTTTACCACTGAGTACACCGGACCAGTCGTAGTTGGTTGTTTGACGGCCACGTTTAATCCTCACACTAACTCAACTGACATGTCCTCAGTAAGGCTTGAAACATTTACCTGCGTGAGCTGACCGCCCACCTCCACTGCCAAACCGTGGAGGCATTAACAGGCAAGCGGTCATAAGCGGGTGCTTACAAGTGAAAGATACTGTAGAACACGTCGCTCTGAAAGCCATTTAAGCTCAAGAAGTGACAGTGGCCCATGTCGGTGTTCCAAGCATACCATTTAGTGTTCATCCAGGACGGATTCGCCGCTAGTAAGCCAGCTGAAACGTGAGGCGACAACGGCGGCGACAGCTGCTCCTCGTTGTTTTCGCACCCATTCACGCTTCTGTTCCGGACGACGCATGTTAAGTTTCCACTCTTCTTCTTCTAAGCGAACGACGTGCGTTCGTCCCAAAGCAAGTTTATTCCCCGAAGGCATCGACCTTTATTCTAGCGGGCACACACGTGGGTGTCCCTTTCGCTGCTAAGTCGAAGGCATCTTATTGTCTGCGCAGTACACCTACCCAGACCCAACCACTCGACAGCACTGGACAGCGGATAGGGAGCATTGGGCTACGAGACTTCCTCGTTCAAATATCCTACCACCACAACGGGTATGTTATCAATAGAGGCATCGGTTCCTGCTGTGCGTGCAACACGTTTCCCTCCAACCCCAACCCGTCCATGCCTAAACCGGTAACTGGTGATGGGCGCAAAATTAGTCGTGAACTACCGCGGCAATGATAAAGTTTGATATGCGTTAAGACTAAGATCTATTTTTATTGTTATGACCAGGTGGTCAACGAGGGCTGCTGACGAGACAATGTCGCTCGGAGTGGCTTTCAAGTTAAGGAAGAATTACGCGTTCACGCAGGCGTTCACACGGGGCAAGTTGCGTTAAACCGTCGGGGAGCAGCAGCTAGTGGTCGAGGTAAATTTTGGGGCAATGGCGGCGTCGGTGGCGCCCACGTTCGGCGTTTTTACATCCGTTCGCGCTGCTCTTCATCCTGTGCAATCATCTGATAACGGCGCTACGGCTGGTGTCACCCGATAGCCAATCCTACGATAGAGGCATCGGTGGTGGCGAGGGGAACAACCGTTGTGATAACCATTGTGTAGCAGGGGTCGGCGATGTCGAGGAGGACCCCGGAGCGACACCGAGTAATTTGGGTTCACCTGATTGAAAACTTGGGGAGGGACATACACTGCATCGTAGTGTAAACAGTGCTTCCGTTTTCCTCCACGCATTAAACGGTGGTAAAGAGAGCCACTGCTAATGGCTGAATATTGATTTCACTTACAAAATGGTCGGTCCGTTCCATGATCTATTGCTTTCACCAGCAAACAGCTGCTCTGGTCCGCTGGGTATTGAGCCGAATGCATGACGTCAGTTACAGTATTCATTCAAATAGAAAAGGAAAACATGCTCGAGATTCGCAGCCGCTGGTGGAGGATAGCAGATGAAGGAGCGAAGAAACCGCTGTGACTCATACCGTATTCACTCGCATAATGAAGGAACTTTTTTTCGAAACATATGCTACAAATTTAGTGGTGCGTTCATGACGCGAAGTAAATGTTTTGCGGAAAACGTTTTAGCGCAGAAAACGCAAGCTACGGTCCGAATTTATACGATAGGTCTCATGAACATAATAAACATAGTAAAAACTCCACGGACCAGCACCAGTTACGTTGCAAAATGCAGTGTTTTTATGATTTACTGAACGCACCGGAATGAGTGTGATGCGAGGGGAGAACAGGTCAACCATTGAGTGACTCCTGCTGTCACAGTGTGGGATAACAAGACACGTTTGCCGACGCAGCCAACCGAGCGGATTTTTTAGTTGTCCTCTGGGTACATTATGTGCATTTATTAAGACGTTATTCCGCACCAATAATGAACTCATGCTTGCCGATATTGCCAATATCAGCAACTGCGCGGCAATCACATAGACATGCAGGCTTTGAAAGCGGAGGAAACTAAGGTAAGCACGACCATCTTCTGACTCTTGCATATTGCTTCTTCAGATAAGTGGCTTGCGTCCAACGCTTGACAGTCACTTTTATTATATAATGCATGGTGACCAAACAATTGGTTTTTCTGCGTGTGCCCTTTCGGCATTTCTCTGTGCGGAGGTTTTTCTTCTTCTTAACCAGTTTGTTTCAAGGGTTGTTATGTATGTGCCTTCCGGATAGTCTGAACGCCATTGTTCTTTCTTCTGCTCATCAACGTTGACATCATCGCGAAATTCAACTTGCTCCTTTGTTTCAGAACCGTCTATACTGAAATCTTTCGCGATTGGTTAGTCACTCTTTAGCATGGGCAAATTTTGTGGACCCTCACTTCGAAGCTGCTTCTTATTCTGTGGGTTCCGTCAGTAAATACTGATTAATAATATATACACCCACTTTAATTTCTTTGTTATTACTCCATTGTATTATGTATCGTTGTATGAGACCATCCGTCCTAATCATTGGGGATTTGGAATTGTTTCCATTTTTTAAGTTACTCTGTATTGTTCAGGCGCTTTTACTATTTATCATTCCGGAAGAGTTGGGTGTCATTTTCTCACTCACAAAACTAGCGTAGTGTTTAAACGAGACGTCGATAGCAGAATTACCGACCGTAAAGTGTTCGGGGGCTGATTTTGTGTCGCAAATTTATTATATTAACCAGAAATATCTACGCTCGCTCTGTTTGTTTAAATCCTGTGGTATCAAGCATTTCTGTGCTGTCTTAAATATTGTGTTCCTGCATGCCGGTGAGACATCGTTTTAGTTTTTTTAAATTCCAGCTTCTTCCACGAAAATCGAAATACGATAACCGCAAGTCTACAACCATTACAATCTCAGGTCCCCCGCCTCAGCACAAACGACACTGCCGTCTGCTAGTTCCAAATTTTCATATTTTTGATATATTTGCATTGTTCACTTTTATAAACTAAGTTTCATAAACCCCGTGATTTTTGAAAGAAAATGCATTATATCCTAATCGTATACTTTTTATACCATAGGGCTGCTCTTTCGGTCAATTACACTGGACATTATTCTGCTCCTGCATTCCTTGATATATCAATAGAGTGATGGGATTCTATTACATATTCACCTCGTATATGCCTCTTTCGCTGAAAATATCTTTCGAAGACTGGTGGGCCACTGCTGCTACGTAAATACCTCTTGTTCTCCTACGCCCTTCCCTCTCGCTTTGTTCCTTCAGTCTCGCTCATTCCTCGGTAAAGGCAGCAGTGCTTAGCTCCTGACACTTTTATTTCCACGGCTGCCGGGCTATATAATAGTAGAGGTTGGTAATCGGGACTTTTTATTGGTGCTATGAGGTGCAATCCACTGGCGCCCGCGCGGTTTCTGATAAAGACAAGCTCTCCTAATCTTGTGGAGAAGATTGCCCGCCATAAGTGATTTGCCCTCCATTTGACTCCTACTACGCCAGGCCAACTTGCAGAAGTTCGCTTTTCTTTTCTTTTTTTTCTTAGATAGCTCCAAGAGGGAGCCGTCGCTGTAGGCGTGCATCGCCTGACGGGCCCGGGCCCCTTTACAGGTTTCACAGTTTCACACAAAGGATCTAGATTCAAACAGCTGGCTCTCAGCAAAACGAGATAGGAAATATAAAAGAAATTCAACGTAACAAAAGAGTACAACAAACAATACAGCTTCATGTATAAAACAAATGAAGCACAATACTACTACAATATACCCACGAGCATAGATTAAGCGTTTCAGGGGTGTATCTATCCATGCAACATATAATAGCAAACAGCTAAGCATAAATCTTACAAAAAAATAAAGGGGTGTACAGAGTACACAAGGGAATAGACATGTATTTCTAACAGTGGGTCTAGTGGATTTTGTTTACAGCATGAGCAATATTTTATAAATATAAGTTGCATATTGGAACATACAATACAACGTTCTTGAGGTTCAACAACTATTAAAGAAACAATATTTCACAAGAAACAACACTTCTAAGTGTAGAGAATGATGTGCCATTCCGGACTAGACATTTTCTGCATTCGCTTTTGAATGGAACAAATGGTCTTAGAAAATTTATTTTTATACCACGACTATTTATTACTTTTGCAGCTTGATAAGAAAAAGTCTACCGTAATTAGAGCAAATTGTGGGTGGTGGAATTAAGCGCTGGCGTATTGGGTACGTGCTAGCTTTCGCGGTAAGTACGATTTGTAGGCGGGTTTGATAAATGTGTTTGAAGTGATGAATGTGTTTGAAGAGTTTGAAGTAATAGATTTGATAAGCTTTACTCATGTTATACTTTATAAAGAAAGGGTTTGTCCTTAAATTTTGTTTGTTTCCCTGGTAGGTCTCACTAATGCGAACCATTTTTTCAGCAAACTAATCGAGCTATTGTAGTATAGGCCGTCGTGGTTCCCCGAATAATATGCCATAACACAGTCCCGAATAGAAAACTGAATTTTCGAGTGTTTGGTTTAGTGAGGGGGTCATCAGATGTTGAATTCAGTATAACCTTCCTGTTACTCATGTCAACTCTTAAGTTTGTTGACGTGAAACGACCATAAAAAGTCCTCAAAAAACCAAATACCAAGAAATGTTTGTTGAGCCACTTGTTCTAATATTTTCCTTCAGACGTTATTTTATTTGGGCTGGTATCTCGTTTACTTCCTGGCCTAAATATGATGTATTTTGCCTTAGTTTTATGGAGGCCTAATTATTTGTTTCTAACCACTGCGATAACTAATCATTGTATACATTCTACAGTTTTTCCAGTAAAAAATACGTTTGTATCGTCGGCGTACATTGTCAGTTCGGAAGAACTATGAATTTTTTTATTATCGTTGGTGTATATTGTAACAAAGAGACCAAGAAGGGCATAGTCGTGCATGCGCCGCTGTGGGCCCGATGAAGAATGACGAAGAAGAGCTGTGTGTTCGGCGTGCAGCCTTGGCGAACGTTCTGTAACAGCTTCCCCCTTGAATAATGTAAATAGGTCATCTCGTACTGTAAATAGATCGCCTCGTTAGCCTACAGGGTTCGCCTTATTCCGCCTCATTCGCCTCCGCGTCGAAGGCGACCGTGCCGGTCGAGATCACAAGAAATGTTCTTATGCGGTGAGGATGCGAATGAGAGGAGAAGAGAGGCGAAATGTTTTGACCGCCACGGATTACGATGGTTCAATAAGCTGCGGCCCCTGAACAGCGTTTTCCGCAGATGGCGCAAAGCAGCGGCCAAAGCCCTTCGAGCTCCACTGGAGAACTGAGCAAGGGCTCGGCGTCGTCGTATCGTTGGGAAACGGCTGGTCACGTAGGAAGGTCACGGCGGGTCATTGGCTGAAGAAACAGGGCTGGGGATGGTCCTGTTCATGTCTTACCGGGGCTGGGGCAGGGCGACGGAAATGAAGAGGCTTGTAGCAATAGCTTCGGTAGGCGAGACCGGTCGAGGCCTAGACCGTGATGGGGATCGAGACCCAGCACCCACAACAAAATGTTACGTGGTGGCAGAAGGAAGGAGGCGAACCATGGAGGATGACGACGCGATATATATATACTGTACGAGATGACGTATTTACTTTATTTGCAAGGCAGATTTTGCAGAGCGTCCGCCCAGGCTGCATGCCCCACACACATCTCTTCGTCGTTCTTCATCGGGCCTACGGCGGCACATACCCT
Source organism: Haemaphysalis longicornis (assembly GCA_013339765.2). Lineage (NCBI taxonomy): Eukaryota > Metazoa > Arthropoda > Arachnida > Ixodida > Ixodidae > Haemaphysalis > Haemaphysalis longicornis. The sequence goes on from CM023458.1 coordinate 3,953,169, forward strand.
ACTGCGCCCTTTGCTCCTCGTTACAGTATGAGAAATAACAGCGGCCCTAAAATAGTGCCCTGGGGGACGCCGAGACTGATTTCACCACTGCGCTCAAGGCCACGTTTTTAATCAGTTATGCTCACGTGAGCGGTGGCGGCTGCGATGAGAGCTATTGCTCAGCTGATAAGCAACTTCCAACCCCCGCAGCCTCGCCACCTCGCAGCTTCTGGCACACGTGTGCGCAACTGGGCCGGACAGCCAGTGGAGGTTCTCATGGCTCTGCCTTCGTCCTTCGTATGCCTATGTGGTCTTGACGGAGACTGACGAAGAGGTCCGCCACGGCCGCTTTTTAATTGAGGCAGAACGTGAAAACGCCCGTTTGGTCGAGGCCTCGGTGAACGTAAATGATTCATCTGCGGTCACAGTTAATCCGGAACCCTCCACTACAGCTCGCCTCATCGTCTCTGTAGCATCGGTGCTTTAAACCTAATGATCAATAAATAAAGACTGAAGAAGAGCGCGCCGGTAGGAACGGAAAACGCCGAACGTGTAACCAGAGCCACCGACAACGGCACGCTTTGGAAGTATAGCCGAACAAATACAGCTAAATCAGACGTTAACCAAGTGAAACCGAGAATCAAAGAGACAAAGCCAAGCATTCGCTTTACATACCTAGATTTAGCTGAAGTGAGCCGCCGCCATTTTTTGGGGGTGAAACATTGCTTTCAGCACGCATTTTTATTCGGTGTGACAGAAATCAAGAAGCTATATGCATTTTTTAAATTAACATCGCAAATGCCGGCTATGCATTGTTCTTTGCCTCAAATAAACGTAGTGTATTGCATTCCTGAAGGGTGTTGACAAGGGTAACGTGTGTGTCAGAATAAAGTCGTTTAGAAAAGTTCGGATGACTTATTCTCCTGTTCATTTATTCTTTAAACTTTTTGCTGCAAGTCTGAATCGAGGAACAAACCGGCAGACAGGCGAACAGACAAGCATGCAGACCGACCGCAATCATCCAGACAGGCATAACTTTGGTCTTTACAAAGCCTGTGAGAGACTATCGTACATGTTAAAAGGGTTCAGAGGACCTAGTCATGAAAAATATGTTGCATCACAGAAAAGATATTTCTATTACCTGATACATGACGTGCGGTATGGTATTAGTGGCACCCCCTATAAATCCAACTTGTTTTATCGGCTATAGAAGTTTGGCCCGCGCTTTGTGCGGATGCAAATGTTATCTCGATAAACAGCTTGTGTACACAGCTATAAAGCTAATGAATGAGTTAATCATAGCGTTGTTGCCAAGTGCTTCTTTGTATATCAGAAACATTCTACCATGTTTTAGCTCAGTGGTACATCAAAACTGAGACAGAGTTAATATCTTCGCAATTGTTAACGCCAAGTACGTGAATCATCAGTTATCCACGCTAAAGATCACGTTTAAACAGCTTTCCTTTTACATTCACTTTGCACCGTGTCAAGTAAAATATGCAAACTAAGGCTGTCTGACTTATTTATGCCCATTAACACATGCAAGCGAGGCATAACTGCCTCTTGTTTTGAAGAGCCGCCGTCGTTGTTTTTCCTCGGGTATTGAAACTGCTGCTGCTTCATAGAGAAAGTTAAAGCATGTGTGGGATTTGAAGAGGTTACAACCTAGGAGTCCTCAGTAGGGGCCTGGTGCGCAATCATTTAATATCTCTGCAGTCCAATATTCGTGCAATCGAAGTTGTGGTCATTGCTTTGTTCTCCATGGCACATATCAACTGACGGAATTGGCCAGCTGTTAGGTTCACGATGCACTTATGTTCCCGCTTTTTGAGATTAACAGTATCACTTGGAAGCGTAAAATTTGGATAATTGCTTCTCCGCCACACCTGAACGTGATGCCATGTGAGCAGAGGGACAAAAGGTGGTTGCAGCAATTTGCTTCAAAACACAAATAACTTTGAGTTATAAAATAGAGAGAAATACGATGTGCCAATAAAACAATTTTATTTATGGGGCCAAGCTTTCGTTTTTAAAGTATGCAAGCACGCTTATTGTGCCACGACGAATTTTTGTAGACCTTTTTAATTGTAAGTCTCGCATTCTATTCCCTCTTTCCCTGAACTAACCTACCGTTTGTCTTCTTGGATGTCTCTCTCCTGCTGCAACACCTAGAGGTTGCTGTTGTGATTACGTCGTCGTTTTTTGTATACTTAGGATATCCTAACTCTAAAAGTTTAAAGGGTCGAGTTTTTTCGAAACCGTATGACAAATTTCTGTCCGGTTTTTATTCTCCAGGACGGCAGCTGCGGTCTCTAGGACACTGGCGTTTACTGAGCTTGCTTAGTAGTTTTGTACGTGCATTATTGCCAAAGACAGAGCGGAGTTGCAAAATGTAGTCCCGCAAATGCTGGGAGGTTAATTTGGTTGAAACAAAGTGAGGTAAGGGGATTTAAAAACGTCACCAAAGTGCTAGAAGTTTCGAAATACAAGCTGCAGTCTTGCCTTGGCGGCCGTTGTAGCCCTCTTCCACGCCATAAATAATGCTGCGACACGACATTAAACGCCCGTGGACGCATGTTCGCGAAAGAACTGAGTGTCCGACGCGCGGCTTCGCCCTTTTTAATATCTAGAGCGCAGTAAAAGTGTACAAAACGAAGAACAGCAATATAAATCTGCACAAACACCCTACAACGCACTGAAGCGTTTGCGCTTTCGGTGAAGACTGGAAAACTCCGGTCAAGTCGTCGTCTTCACATTAGCGACCAGAAAACCCATTCTAAATACCATAAAACGCCGCAGGGAGGCTACCCTCGGCCAAGCCGTGCCTGTTTTGTTGAGTATTAGATAGACAAATCGCAGTTTTCGAGCAGTCTCTGCCAATTTGCGCCCTTGGGTACGCGAACAAGGCGTGCACTTACGCATTCGCTCTAAAAATGCATAGAAATAAACGAATACTCATGAGTGGTTCGGGACAAAATCAAAAGGTCCACAAACAGCATTCAGCGCGCGGGCCGCATGTTTGAGACCCCTACCTCAAGAGCTCCTGTCCCACACTAGGCCGGAGCCAGCAAGGGGAGTCGCTTGTACCTATTTTACCGGGAGGTGCCCGGCGCCACCAAGAAACACAAATCCACACGGTGCCTTCCACAGCCACTATGGATGCTCAACTCGCAACCGCTGTGGCAGGAAATGCCGCCAGACTCTTCCACCCCCGGCAGTGGCGCAACGCGTCATGATTGCCGGGGGCCCCGACAGGTGGACAAGGGTCAGGGGCCCCTCGATAGGGTAAATGCAGCTTTCCAGACGTGAAATCTCCTTTCAAGGGTCCGCACTCGACCAGGGAAGCCTGTACCCATTAAAGAAACCGGTGGGTGTCCGGCGGTACCACGATTCGTACTCAGTGCCTCCCGCATACGAGGCGAGTGCTGTACCTATGAGCCATCGCTGCGGTTCAAAGTTATGACACCTTCCGCTGGGGCATTTCCCGACGAGGTCGGGTACCTTCCCAAGCACTCGATCCCCTGTTCGGGGGGTGCTTGTACAAATTGTTATACTGGTTCTTGCCAGCGGTACCGAAGTACCTACCACTTTCTCGTAAACATGGTTTGCAGGGGAAATCGCCCTTATAGAAAGGGGTGGGTGCAAAAACATTGGAACTTTTTTTATGCGAGTTCGATGCGAGGGCAGAACAGGTCGACCAATAAGTTGCTGCTGCTGTCACAGTGTAGGACAACAAGACACGGTTGCTGACGCAGCCAGCTCAGCGCATTTTTTAAGTGCGAATGCACTTCTTAAGCGAGCCTGAATCGTCCTCCGCCGTCGTCCCCATAGCAACAGCTGCGGGTGCGCGCGCTCCTCGTCTTCCTCCTCGTCTTCCCTAGCAACGGGGGGAGATGGGCGCGCGCTACTCTCCTCCTCCTCTCTCCGCTCAGTGACTGCGGGTGTTGGGCGCCTCCTCTCCACTTCGGGCGGGAGAGCTCTCGCTCGCGTAGCGGGCGCTCCGCATTCCGACGCGTGCGGGCGCTCGTGTAGCCCTCGCCGTAACGGCGGGCACTACTCTCCTCCTCCTCTCTCCGCTCAGTGACTGCGGGTGTTGGGCGCCTCCTCTCCACTCCAAGATCACGATATCCACCGTAATCGCGCAATCAACAACCGTGCATTCGCACTTACACACACTCCCCCTCGGGGAACTGCGAGGGAATTTTTTTATTTGTCTTGTGGGTACATTATGTGCATTTAGTGATTGTTTTTTTCCGCACCAATAATAAACTCCTGCTCGCCGATAGCGGTCATATCGGCCATGAACCTGCCGATATCACTAATATCGGAAGTCCGCAAAAATCCCTTAGCAATTGCCCGCTTTGAAAGAGGAGGAAACTAAGGTAAGCACGACAATGTTCAGACTCTTGCATATTGCTTCTTCATATTAGTGGTTTGCGTCGGACGCTTGACAGTCACTTTTATTATCTAACTAATGGTGAACCTAACAATTTGTTTTTCTGCGTGTGCAGTTTCTGCATTTCTCTGTGCGGAGGTTTTTGTTCTTCTTAACCAGTTTGTTTGAAAGGTTCTTATGTATCTGCCTTCCGGATAGTCTGAACGCCATTGTTCTTTCTTCTCCTCATCAACGTTGACATCATCGCAAAATCGAACTTGCTCCTTTGTTTCGAAACCTTCTATGCTTTATTCTTTCGTGATTGATTAGTCACTCTTTAGCATAGGCAAATGTTGTGAACCCTCGCTTGGCAGCTCCTGCGTATTCTGTGGGTGCCATCAGAAAATACTAATTAATAACGTCTACACCCAATTCAAATTTTTTTGTTATTACCCTAATGTATTGTTTATCGTCCCATCTATTGTAGTCCTTAGAGATTTGGAATTGTTTCTGTTTTTGAAGTTCCTCTGTATTGTTGGGGCGCTTTTACTATTTATCAATCTGGAAGAGTTGACGCCATTTTCTCACTCATAAAACTAGCGTTGTGTTTAAAACAGGCGTCGATCGCAGAATTACGACCGTAAACTTTTCGTTTGCTAGTTTTGTGTCTCCAAGTTTGTTATGGTAACTAGAAATATGTATGCTCGCTCTGTTTGTTTAAATCTTGGAGCGTCAATCATTTCAGGGCGGTCTTTATTATGGTGTTCCTGCATGCCAGTGAGACATAGTTTTAGTTTATTTTAGTTCCCTCTTGTTTCACGAAAAACAAAATAAAATAACCACAACCCTACAATAATTACCATCTGGGGTCCACAGCATCAGCAAAAACAAAAATGTCGTATGCTATTTCCAAATTTTTATATTTTAAAGCAAAGATTTTTACCTCTACCCCCCAAGGGTTCTTTCGCGACCGTTGTTGTCATCAGAAAACTCCCGCCAACAAATAAAAGAATATACTGCACCGGCACGAATCGAACCTGGAAGTAACAGCGTAACAACGCAAGAGCCCGTAGTCTAACCGATTTAGCTACGAGCCAAAGCGGAGACGGAGAAGACAAGTGGTGCACTGGCCAAGCACATCTACGGGTTTAACCACGCCATTGTCGCTAAAGCCACGCGATAACGATTAAACGAAGCTCACACCAACCCATGGCCTCTCACTTATAGTATGCCAATGGGACAGTTGCTTCCAGTGTTCGTGTAAAAAATTTAAGTTCCTTGTCGTCCGCCCTCAGGACCGATGATACCTCAAGGAACACTTTCAAATACTCCATGATGGCCAGCCCATCACTCCAAGCCTCAGCATCAAACTCCTGGGCCTACATCTTCAGGCAAACACCAAGAGTAATGTATCCTTGCAGTGCCTCAAACACAGCTACAATAAATTATACACATGATCAGGCGAATTGCCGCCAAGAAGCGAGGCCTCAAAGAATCGAATACCTCTCGCTTAGTTGAAGCTTTCGTCCTCTCCAGAATCACTTATGGTAACTATCTCTCTTCTTCGTTGCAAGGAGGACACAAATATGCTTTATTTATTGATTAGAAAGGTGGTCGAACAAGCCATTGGTCTTCGTAATGAGTGCGCCACCGAGAGGCTGCTTAGCACGGGGTTCTACAACACGGTGGAAAAGCTCATAGAGGGTCATCTTTCTACACAGAAGCTCCGAATATGCAGAACTGCGGCGGGTCGAAGCATCTTTCATCAGATAGGTTGGGCAGTACAGAATGTCACTCCACTTGATGCACTCCTGAGCTTTTTGGCGATAAGAAATAAATATGCTCCCTTTGCTTAGAAAGATGAATCCCTCCGCCGACGAGGGTCGCTGGCTGAGCGCTCAACACCAGCCTCGGTGGGGATCATGCAGTTATCTACACAGACGCCTCTCAACATCGAGGGCAGCAGTACACCATCATCGTGGCTACCTCCAAAACCAACCTTCTTGCTTGTGCCTTACTCAAGCGAAAGACATAATGGCAGTAGAAGAGGCAGCCATCGCCTTGGCTGTCAACCAGGGGTTCGTCAGGTTGTCACCAATTGCGTACAAGCCTACCGGAAATACCTGCCGGGTGTGGTGTCCCAATCTTCACTCCGAGTGCTAAAAAACCACCCCCCAAATGGTTTCATTCAGCTCATCTAGGCACCCGCACACGCTTCTCTGGAGGGTAACTAATACGCCCACCAAGCCTGCACGAGGAAAGTCACCCGCTTGTATCGTTAAGGGACATAAACCACAATTATCGCCTTCTGAGGCAGACCCTACCTTCGCCTTACCCTGACCTTTCCTGTAGAACAACAAACTATTTTACGGCTCATACAATCCGGCTTCTTCCCACACCGGACGCGTCTTCAGTTAATGCACCCGAATCGCTACGAGGCTGCATGTAAATTTTTCTGATAAGTAGTAACACTCTCCCACAATTGGGGTGTTTTACTTTAGCCCTGAGCACCCTCCTCTCCATCTGGAAACTACCTAACAAGAGCAATGGGAGATGCTGCTTTCCAGCCCCTCTATGCCTAGCCAGCTTCAGCTGGTGGCCAGGGCACAGGCGACGCGGACTGAATATTGGCTACAGTGAAGAAGAAAACACTCCCCTGGGCCGCACTCTACACTTAAGAAATCTGAATAGAAATATTTCCTCCTTCTTCTACTCCTCTACCGTCTCTACCACTGATCTCATCGCTTCCGTCCGCGACGGCAGAGAAGGAGAAGTGAGATCGTCTGACACCGGGTTTGAGCTTTAATTTTATAAAAAAAGTATCCACTCATGTGCTACACCAATACAACTGACCGAACCACCGTTCATTCATCATGCAATAATTTAACCTCAGGAAGAATCTCTTTGAAGTAATACGGGGTGTGGTAAAGAACATTTCAATTCTCTCTGGTTTCACAATTTGTAAAGGGACGTGAGTGAATTTATGCGATGTCGCATGGGTAATCCTTGTGGGTGCCGTTTACAGCTTTGCTTTCTAACCACATTCACAGAGTGGATTGGTGCCAATTTTTTATATATTTGTGTTGTTCACTTTTCTAAACTAAGTTTCATAAACCCCGTCACCCCGAGACATACGGGTATGAGAATTTTTGAAAAAAATGCAGTCTAGCCTTATGGTATTTTTTTATAACATAGGACTGCTCTCTCGGTCAACTATACTGAACAATTATTCTGCTCTTACGACCCTTGATATATCAAAGGTGTGATGTGATTGTATTACATAATCACCGCGTGTATTCCTGTTTCGCTGAAAATAGCTTTGTAAGACTGGTGGGCCGGTGCTGCCACGTAAATACATCTCTTCCTCTTACGCTCATCCCTCACGCTTTCTTCTTACACTATCGGTCATTCCTCGGTAAAGACAGCAGTGGTTAGCTTCTGACAATTTAATTTCAGCGCGGTCCAGGGCTTGAGCGCTATATTGCCGCGAACTATGCATCGGGTTTGTTTATTTGGGTTTTGCTTTTACCGCCCGGCTGCGCCGGTCTGTGTTACCTCTGTGCCAACGGAAAGCGTGTTCCATTCTTTCTTTCTGTGCCGCATGTTTTATCTGTTCTGATAGGGAGAGCATTTCGATCTAACGTGAACAGCCCGGAATAATCTTCTTGGATCTACAATGTCCTCGATGCGAATCGATGGTTCGAGAACCACGTGCGCCGAAAGATAAAAAGCCGGCAGAGCACACGCCGGGGTATTCGATTCGGCGACGCTCGCCGACGCAAGTCACTTTGTTGACCGCCGCTTCGCCTCCTCTTTATTCTTTTGAGTTGTTAGGGAAGCGCAAGTTTGCTTCAAAAAACTTGTTTCTTCCTATAAGACAACTGCGTCGTCCTCAGCTTCGTGACATCTGGTGGAGGTGCTGGGTAGCATCCTTCATGCGCACTACAACCTCTGAAAGCCGCCAAGCCAGTCCAACAAGAGCAAGCCTCCGCTGACGTCGCAACCAGCACCATGGTCAACCAAGCCGATCATCCTGTCGTTCTGCAGCAGCCACGGGATCCACCATCATTCCGAGGAGCACCCGCAGAAGACCCAGAAGAATGGTTGGAGAAACTGGAGCGCGTCCGGAAACTCAACACGTGGGATGACGCAGAAACGTTCCGGCATGTTTTCTTTTACTTGGAAGATTCGGCTCGACCTTCGTTCGAGAACCACGAGAGCTCCTTGACAAACTGGGCACAGTTCAAAAGCGAGTTCTTTAAGACCTTTACTACAGTGGTCAGAAAAGAACGCGCTGCGCTTTTGCTGGAAACTCGAAGGCAAAACCCCAACGAAGGGGTCATGATCTTCGTCGAGGAGATGAAGCGCCTTTCTCGCCGTGCGGACCCAGAAATGACGCAAGAAAAGAAACTACGGTTTCTAATGCAAGGTGTGAAGCAAGAGGTCCTCGCGTGCCTTGTTCGCAACCCCCCAAGACCGTGTCCGAATTCACGTCTGAGGCCGCCGCAATAGAGAAGACGCTCGAAACCCGAACGAAGCAGTACGACCGCCCAATCAATTCGCTGGATTCGGAGACGATTGGTGCAGGCGCTATTAACTCCGACTCACTACGCGACAGCATCCGTGCAGTGGTGAGGGGGGAGCTGCGGAAACTTTTCCCGACGACGACGCCACACCCTCAAGTCGCTTCCCTGAATGACGTGATCCGGGTAGAAGTACAGCAGGCTTTGAGAACCTCTATGCCTTCCGAAGCACCCTGCGAGCCAGAGGCTATGACCTACTCCGCGGCTGTTCGTCGACACCACCCTGTTCCAACACGTCGTCAAGAGGCCCCGCCCTACCACCGCCCACTGTCGCCCATCCGACCCCCTGTAGTACGAAACCAGACGCCGAGGAAGGCTGACTTCTGGCGAACACCGGATAATCGTCCTCTGTGCTACCACTGCGGAGAGGCCGACCACGTCTACCGTCGCTGCCCATACAAGAGACTCGGACTTCGTGGTTTCTCCGTCGACGCACAACGCCCCCAACCCGGCCAGCGCCCATCTGATATTGAAGATACCTGTCCAACACCAGCCGTGGACCAGCCCGTTTCTACCGTTCGCGGTCGCCCTACCCGTAGCAGTCGCCGGACCACCCTGGAAGTGCTGACTTCGCACGTGGAAGGGCCCCCAGCCCACGCGGGGAAACTAAAAGCGGCAACTTCTGGAGGTGAAGTTGCACAACGGCGGAAAACCGAAAACCATCCAACGACGCAACGATTCGCCGAAGAATGTGACTTACGACATGCGCTCATCCCGACCTAACCTCGACGTGACTCCTGAACACAACGACAACCACACGGCGTGAATCTTACTTGACATGACCAAACCTGCCGCTGAGACGACGACAATGACGACGCACAGTACCCGACCGTAAACACGCACAAGCCGAGATGCGACGTCCCGACGCACCCTGAAGTCGAGGAAGGGAGCGTCCGTCGTCCAGTTGTCCATCGATGGTTTTCACGTAGTCGCCCTCATCGACACGGGAGCCGACTACTCGGTGATGAGCGGGTCATTTGCGTCTAAGCTGAAGAAAGTTACGACAAGATGGGACGGCCTGCATATGCGCACAGCAGGAGGCCATCTCGTAACGCCAAGTGAAACGTGCACATCCCGCGTCACCATAGACAGCATCACGTACCCTGTTGCGTTCGTAATTTTACCTAACTGCTCCCGCGGCGTAATACTCGGAATAGACTTTTTGTCGGAACACGGCGCAATAATTGATCGTAAGACCAAGTCGATAACTTTTTGCTCTATCACTCCATGACACCGGAACCTAACCCCAAACAACCTGCTGCTGTAAGGATCGCCGACGATTATCTCACCCTGACATCCCCCGCAAGCATGATTTTGAGCGTCTACTGTGCAGATGCGGAACCTGACGTCGACGCTATAGTAGAGAGTGACCAAACGCTGCTTCTCGGCCGTGGTGTCTCTGTCGCAAGAGGTATTTTGCGCTTTAGGCAACGCCAATCCCACGTTTGGTCACTAATTTCACCGACGAGTACCAGCATTTAAACAAGGGCGCTGCAATTGCGTACCTCGAAGAAACGCAAGAAACAAGTGACGTCATCGTGGTGTCCGAATTTGATCGCGCACCCAAATATACCTTCAAGGTTCCGAATCCCTCTGACGTGAATTCGGCGTTACCGCAAGCGGAACGAAACAAATTATTGGATTTGCTGTGTCACTACAGGGAGTGTCTTTTGGTATAACTCAAAACTACGCCGGACACCTCTAGCGAAGCATCGAAAAATAACCTAAGATGGAGACCGACCTTCCAGAGAGTCACCATACCGCGTCTCTTCACACGAGCGGAAAGCCATCCGGACTCAAGTCGACGACATGCTCAGCGACGACATAATAAAGCCATTGAAAAGTCCGTGACCTGAGCCGGTCGTACGCGTGAAGAAAAAAGACGGCGCATTAAAGTTCTGCGTTGACTACCGGCGACTGAACAAAATCACCAAAAAGGACGTGCACCCCCTGCCATGAATCGACGACGCCCTCGACCACCTCTGCCCTGCGAAGTACTTCTCATCGATGGATCTGAAGACCGGCTACTGGCAAATTGAAGTGGACGAGAGAGACCGAGAGAAGACTGCATTTGTAACCCTGGATGGCCTATACGAGTTCAAGGTGATGCCTCTCGGGCTGTGCACGGCGCCAGCAACGTTTGAACGAGTCATGGACACGGTGCTAGCTGGCCTGAAGTGGCACACCTGCCTCGTATACCTCGACGACGTTGTCGTATTCGCCCGGACTTTCTACGAACACCTCGCCAGGTTGGAGTCTCTACTCGACGCCATTCGTACGTCGGGGCTAACGCTGAAGCCTGAAAAGTGCCGTTTCGCGTGCGAGGAACTCAAGTTCTTGGGCCACGTCGTCAACGCCGCGCGAGTCCTACCTGAGCCAGCAAAAACTTCAACCGTGTCAAACTTCCCAAGGCCGAAAGACAAGAAGGGCGTGCGAAGATTTCACGGACTGTGCGCATACTACGGCGCTTCGTCGCAAACTTCGCACGCATTGCAGAGCCGCTCACGCACTTGACGAAAGATGGCACCCCTTTCAGCTAGGACAACGACAAAGAAAACGCATTCGGCGAGCTGGAAAAACGCTTGCAAACCCCGCCCGTCCTCGCTCATTTCGACGAAAACGCCGAAACGGAGATACACACGGACGCCAGTGATATAGGCTTGGGTGCCGTCCTCGTCCAAAAACAAAGTGGGTGCGAAAAGGTACTCGCCTATGCCAGCCGTGGTCTGTTGAAGGAGGAGAAAAACTACTCTTCCTCTGAGAAAGAGTGCCTGGCAATTATATGGGCGATTTCAAAATTTCGGCCATACGTTTATGGAAGACCATTCAAGGTTGTGACAGACCATCACGCGCTTTGTTGGCTCACCAAATTGAAGGACCCCTCTGGCCGTCTTGGGTAGTGGAGCTTGCGCCCGCAGGAGTTCAAGGTAACAGTCGTTTATAAATCCGGCAGAAAACGCTCCGACGCCGACGGCCTGTCCCGCGCCCCCGTCGACCCACCAGCACAAGACTCTAATGAAGACAGCGCGTTCTTCTAAATAGTGACGGAGAGCGACTTAGCCGTCCAGCAGCGTGCCGACCCTGACTTACGCGTTTTATTCGACCACCTGGAGGAATGCAACGTCACCGTACCTAAGACATTCAAACGCAGCTTACCAGCATTCAGCCTGAGAAACTCCGTCCTCGTGAAGGAGAATTTCAGCCCGGGAAAGAGAACGAATTACCTTCTTGTCATCACCGCAGACCTTCGTGACGAAATTTTGGAAGCGCGCAACGCCTACCCGTCTTCCAGACATCTCGGCACAGCCCGCACAATTGGCAAAATGAAGGCGAAGTATTACTGGCCCCGCCTTACATCCGACGTCACTCACTACGTCCGGAGCTGCCGTGACTGTCAGCGACAAAAAACGCCACCGACGAGACCCGCCGGACTTCTGCAGCCGATCGCCCTCCCATCAAGGCCCTTCCAACAGATTGGAATGGACCTTCTGGGCCCGTTCCCTACGTCACGATCCAAGAGCAAGTGGCTTGTCGTAGCAACAGACTACATGACGCGCTACGCGGAGACCGCGGCTCTTCCGAAGGGGACTGCACAAGAAGTCGCCAAGTTTTTCATAAGACAAGTTGTGCTTCGACATGGAGCGCCTGCAGTCCTCATCACGGAACACGGAACGGCCTTTACTGCAGAGCTCATGCAAGGAATCTTAACCTACAGCAACACGAAACACCGACGAACGACGGCGTACCACCTCCAAACGAACGGACTAATGGAACGTTTGAACAAGACGATTGCGGACATGCTGTCCATGTACGTCGACGTTGAACATAAGACTTGGGAGGAAGTGCTCCCGTATGTCACGTTTGCGTACAACACGGCTATCCAAGAAACCACGCAGATGACACCGTTCGAGCTCGTCTACGGAAGACTGCCGAATACAATGCTTGACGCCATGCTGCCTCACGTAGAAGACGACGACTAGAACGCCGACGTCCAAGGATGCCTTCAGCGTGCGGCGGAGGCCCGCCAGCTCGCTCGAGTTCGTATAACGGACCAGAAGCTGGTGAATGCCGGCCGCTACAACCTCCGACGCCGAGCCCCCGAGTACCACCCAGGAGATCGTGTGGGGGTTTGGACTCCCATCCGACGACGCGGACTGAGTGAGAAACTTCTGAGACGGTATTTCGGACCCTACCAGATTCTACGATGTGTTGGCCTACTTACCTACGAAGTGATCCCAGATGGTGACTCCGGCACATCACGACAACGCACGCGGCCTGAAGTCGTCCACGTGGTTCACTTAAAACCTTTCCATGGACGATTACCAACTTTTATTTTCATTTTCGGACTGTCGCTTATGTTAGCATTGGGTCGAAGCACTCATAGAGTGGAGGTATTGCCGCGAACTATGCATCGGGTTTGTTTATTTGTGTTTTGCTTTTACCGCCGGCTGCGCCAGTCTGTGTTATCTCTGTGCCAAAGCAAGCGCGTGTTTCATTCTTTGTTTCTGTGCCGCATGTGTTATCTGTTCTGATTGGGAGAGCATTCCGATCTAACGTGAACAGCCCGGAATGATCTTCTTGGATCTACAATGTTCTCGACGCGAATCGACCGTTCGAGAACCACGCGCGCCGAAAGTTAAAAAGCCAGCAGAGCAGACGCCGGGGTATTCGATTCTGCAACGCTCGCTGACGAAAGTCACTTTCTTGACCGCTGCTTCGCCGCCTCCGTATTCTTTAGAGTTGTTAGGGGAGCACAAGTTCGCTCCAATAAACTTGTTTCTTCCTTCAAGACAACTGCGTCGTCCTTGGCTTCGTGACAATATAATAGTAGATTGATTTATTCGCGACTTTTTTTTGTTGTTGCTATGAGGCAGAAGGCACTGGCGCGCGCTCGTTCTAATAAAGAAAAGCTTTCTAATCTCGTGGAAAAGATTCCCCGTCGTCCGAGATTTAACTGTGACCCAGTGACACCGCAAGGAACATGTCATTCACGAACCACTTCGTATTTTTCGTTCAGGTCTCAGTTTTTTTCGGTTTGGCCAAAGTGGTTGCGACTGCGCATAGATCCTTCACGAGGCAGCATCTTCAAGCGTTGCTCACACGGAGCAATGTGACACATCGGAAGCCGCAGCTACAGCCACACGCCCTTCAAGCTGGACGAACCGCGCTACATGTTCCTCGTGTTTACCTCGACAACCGGAGCGCCATCGGCATCTGATGGCTATATAGCAGGCATCGCTCTGGGCCCGGGCATTGGGCACGGTGACACCGTAACAGACATGTCATTGACGAACCACTTCGTATTTTTGGTTCAGGTGAGAAAACGCTTCGGTAAATGTTACAAAAGCAATGACGTGTTTCTGTTGGTGTTGCCTTGCCTACGCCAGATGTGTGCGCTTGATGGTGATTGCATTGTTTCAATGAAATGGCTGTTGTTGTTAGCTGGCGATATTGAAAGCAACCCGGGTCCGGCTCTGGAGCAGCTTGCCCTGAAATTTGAAAAATGGCCGTGGACGTAACTAGTATCAAGGAAGACAACAAAACAGCGCATGATTCACTCGCCGCGATTCACAAGAAGTTGCATTTGCTGACACACCTAGAAAGTAGAATAACTGAAGTTGAAGAGAGAGTGTATTGAATCAAAGGTACCCTGTCAAGGTTCGGAAAACAGATAGATGACGTGGAAAATCGTAGTCGATACTCCAATCTTATCATCTACGGCATTCCAGAAACAAAAAATGAAACAACTGAATATCTTGAGTCCGAGGTGGTAAACAAGCTAATCCAGGACAAACCTAAGGTTACCATCTCTAGTATCGAAACAATACACCATCTAGGAGCAAAAAGGGAGGATAAAGCGCTGCCTGTTATCTTTAAACTACTCGATTTCAGGGACAAAAATAAAAATACTTAAAAACTGCCCAAAACTGAAGGGTACCAAGATACGAAACAACCGAAAGCAGCTTTGGGAGAGTTGAGATTTTACCGGGATAACCGGGAGAAAGTCTCGCTGGTATATTACAAGATCAAATAAATGATACACTCTACATGTGGGACGAAGAAAGGGGCGTCAAAGTAGAAGTACCAAAAAATCGCTCTAGCCAAAGAACACACTAAATCAACGTGAAGTACCAAAACGCATCTCAGTTAATTATGTAAACGCGAAAAGTGTGGTGAATAAGACATTGAACTGGAGGCGTTTTTACTGGAACATTCCCCCCGACATTGTTACCATTAGTGAAACGTGGTTTTCTTGAGATGTCAGCAGCAGCCATACCTTCCCGACGGGCTATGTTGTTCTCCAAAAGGACAGGTGCACCCGTGGGGGGGTGGCGTTCCAATCTTAGTCAGGGAGAATGTACCCATTACACCAATGTCTGATGTTGACTGCATAGAAGTCCTGTGGTGTAAAGTTAAGATAGGCAAGTTTTTCTTTTACGTTTTCCATTTGCCTAAACCTTCTATTCGTTCTTTTAAATGATGGGCTGAGGATTGAAAAAACTAATTTCTTAACACCGTTATTACCAGAAGCACTAGAGCGAAAGACAGCCGACATTTACCCGAATATAGATTCCACACAGACACATTCAAGTATTATTTTTTCCCCAAGCATTTAGCCATTGGAACGCTTTAGCTGATAACGTGGTTGCATGCAGAACACTTCATGCTTTTATGTCGGCAGTATGAAGCCTGGAACTTGTGTGAGCAGTGCTCGTATAACTTATCTATTGTGGTTTTCCGTCTGTCATTTTTGTGCGCATGTGCATGAGCGTGTTCTTTATACCGTTTACCCGTTGTCATCTGTATCCCCTATGGCGAATTTTGGTTAACAAAAATGGTATGTCTAATCTTGAATAGTGTGCTGCCGCAGCTTTCCTACATGGTTCTTATTGTCCATGTTTTACGTTTCCCTTCTGCAAATAGAATATTGTCAACGCGAAGTGTGCCTTAAATTTCTTTCTGGTAAATGCTATGTCATTGCTCTGTTTTAAATGCGAAGTGTGCCACAAAAGTTCAAGTGACGTGTGCTATGTCATTGCTCTGAATGTATCACCCAATTCCTGTAAAAGCCTCCACTAAGAGGCTAGCAGTATGTTCTAAATAAATAGAAAATAAATAAAAAAATTGGCGCCCATTCATTTTGTGAATGTGGTTAGAAAGCAAAGCTGTAAATGGCACCCACAACGATTACCCAAGCGAGATCGCATAAATTTACTCACGTCCCTCTACGAATCGTAATACCAGAGAGACGTGAAATGTACTTAACCACACCCTGTAATAATTCAAAAAGGTATTCTTCCTCAGGTTAAAGTATTGCATGATGCATGAACGGTGGTTGGGTCAGTTGTATTGGTGTAGCACATGAGTTGAAACATTTTTTATAAAATAAAGCTCAAACCCGGTGTCAGACGATGTCACTTCTCCTTCTCTGCCGTCGCGGAGGGAGGCGATGAGATCAGTGGTAGAGACGGTGGAGGAGTAGAAGAAGGAGGAAATATTTCTATTCAGGTTTCTTCACAGCGTAGAGTGCGGCCCAACGGGAGTGGTTTCTTCTTCCCTGTAGCCCATATTCAGTCCGCGTCGCCTGTGCCCTGCCCACCATCTGAAGCTGGCTAGGCAGAGAGGGGCTCGACAGTAGCATCTCCGATTGCTCTTATTAGGTAGTTTACAGAAGGAGAGGAGTGTGCTCAGGGCTAAAGTAGCACAACCCCCTTATGTGGCAGAGTGTTCTAATTTATGAGCAAAATTTAAATTCAGCGTCGTAGCGATTCGGGTGCATTATCTGAAGACGCGTCCGGTGTGGAAGGGAGCCGGATTGTATGAGCCGTAAAATAGTTTGTTGTTCTACAGAAAGGTAAGGGTAAGGCGAAGGTAGGGTCTGCCTCAGAAGGTGATAATTCTGGGTTATTCTCCCTGAACGATACAAGCGGGTGACTTTCTTCGTGCAGGCTTGGTGGGCGTATTCGTTGCCCTCCATAGAAGCGTGTGCGGGTGTCTAGATGAGCTTAATGGAACCATTTGGGGAGCGGTTTTTTAGCACACGCAGTGACGATTCGGACACCATACCCGGTAGGTATTTGCAGTGGGCTTGTTCGGTATTGGTGACAACCTTACGAACCCCTGGTTGACAGCCAAGGCGATGGCTGACTCTTATGCTGCCATCATGTCTTTCGCTTGAGTGAGGCACAAGCAAGGAGTTTGGTTCTGGAGGTAGCCACGATGATGGCGTGTACTGCTGCCCTCGATGTTGAGAGGCGTCTGTGTAGATAACTGAATGATCCCCACCGAGGCTGGTGTTGAGCGCTCAGCCGGCGACCCTCGTCGGCGGAGAGATTCATATTTCTAAGCAAAGGGAGCATATTTATTTCTTATCGCCAAAAAGCTCAGGAGTGCATCAAGTGGAGTGACATTCTGTACTGCCCACCCTATCTGATGAAAGATGCTTCGACCCGCTGCAGTTCTGCATATTCGGAGCTTCTGTGTAGAAAGATGACCCTCTATGAGCTTTTCCACCGTGTTGTAGAACCCCGTGCTAAGCAGCCTCTCGGTGGCGCACTCATTACGAAGACCAATGGCTTGTTCGACCGCCTTTCTAATCAATAAATAAAGCATATTTGTGTCCTCCTTGCAAAGAAGAAGAGAGAGAGTTACCGTAAGTGATTCTGGAGAGGACGAAAGCGTGAACTAATCGAAGGGTATCGGATTTTTTAAGGCCTCGCTTCTTGGTGGCAACTCGCCTGATCATGTGTATGATTTATTGATGCTGTGTTTGAGGCACTGCAAGGGTACATTACTCTTGGTGTTTACCTGAAGATGTAGGCCCAGGATTTTGATGCTGAGGCTTGCAGTGATGGCCTGGCCATCACGGAGTTTTTGAATGTGTTCCTTGAGGTATCGTCTTTCGTGAGGGCGGACAACAAGGAACTTAGTTTTTTTACGCGAACACTGGAAGCCACAGGCCCATTGGCGTACTAGAAGTGAGATGCCATGGGTTGGAGTGAGCTTCGTTTATTCGCTATCGCGTGGCTGTAGCGAAAGTGCAGGGGTTAAACCAGTAGATGTGCTTTGTCAGTGCACTACTTGTCTTCTCCGTCTCCGCTTGGGCTCGTAGCTAAATCGGTTAGACTACGGGCTCTTGCGTTTTACTCTGTTAGTTCTAGGTTCAATTCCTGCCGCTGCAGTATATTGTTTTATTTGTTTGCGGGAGTTTTCTGATGACACCAACGGTCGCGAAAGAACCCTTGTGAAGTAGAGGTAAAAAGCTTTGATATAATAAATAATCTTTACTTGACTTCTGGAAAGCCACACTCACTTGCAGAAGTTCGCTTGACTCGTCGAGCCCGATTGCACCGCTGGGCTCGAGGCCACGTTTGCAATCAGTTAAACTCACGTGAGCGGCGGCAGCTGCGATGAGAGCTATCCCTTAGCTAATAGGCAGCCGACCACCCCCGCAGCTTCGCCGCCCCGCAGATTCTGTCACACGTGTGCGAGAATGCGCCGGAAGCCCGCCGGATTCTCTCGTCGTTCTGCCATCATCCTTCATATGTCTATTAGGTCTTGGAGAGTGACGAAGAGGTCCGCGGTGGCCGCTGTTGTAATTGAGGCGAAACGCGAAAACGCCCATTTGGTCGAGGCGTTGGCGGATGCTGAAGATTCATCTGCGTTCCCAGTTAATCCGGAACCCTCCACTACAGCTCGTCTCGTCGTCTTTGTAGCGTCGGTGCGCTAAACCTTATATTCAATAAATGAAGACGGAAGAATAGCGCGCCGGTAGGACAGTAAAACGACGAAAGCGGTACTAGAACCGCAGAAAAAGATACGCTTTGGAAGTAGCGCAAAACAAATACAGCTAAATCAGACTTAAACCATGTAAAACCAACACTCATACAGACAAAGCCAAGCTTTTGCTTTACAAACCTAAGGTTAGCTGATGTGAGCCGCAGCCAGTTTTTGGGTCAAACAATGCTTTCAATACGTATTTTTTATTCGTTGTGACAGAAATCAAGCAGATATTGTCAGGTTCGGGGGGAGAATAATAATTACAAGAGAAGAACTTTGGAAACAAGACCAGGTTTTATAATACCCGGAACTCATATAAGGACGCACATAACAAACAGAGCTACTAAAGAATAAGAGTTAACAATAAAAGGCTAAAGAACAAGGTAGAAAGTAGCGACAATGTGGCATAGCAAACGGGAAAGAGTTCAACAAACGCGAAACAGTCAAGGTACGGGAATGCAGGGCGAGCACACAGTAATGGTTCGGTGCGGGAACGGGGTTCTCCTACCTCACGTCCCAGTAGTGGTGTTGTGGTTTTGAAACGTCTAGTTTGATGTCGTGGCGGCGGTTGTCAAGCACACTCGCAGCTCCCGTGGCGTAGTGGCCGACGCAGCTGCCTTGGGGCGTCGCGTTCTTTCACTGAGGCCCGGCGCGACGACTTGTGCGTGGAGGTGTCTTGTGAATGCGCTTGTGGAGGACCTTTCGGGGCACAGCAAGGGTCTTGTCGCGCGACCGCCAAGCACCCAGTCATTCTTCACACTTCGGAGTTCTTCTCTGGCTCCCCTCTGCCACCCGCCGCCCTCGTTGGCCGCTTCCGATTGGCCCGCTTCCGGCGCAAGCTCGGGCTCTAATCTCGAGTGCTCATGGCCGTAGCCCTGGCAATGACCTTGTCGCCGCCTGCCTTACGTCGTCTTCTTTGTCATCTTCTGGCTGAGTTTCAAGTGTTTTCTTTTTGGAGTAATGCTTCGTGTGGTCATGTGATTTCTTCGCATCACACTATATATATTTATTTATGTGACCATTGGAAATACCACCTATGCATTGTTCTTTGCCTCAAACAAACGTAGTGTATTGTATTACTGCAGGGTGTTGACAAGTGTAGCGTGTGTTTCCGAATAAAGTCGTTTAGAAAAATTGAGGTCACTTAAACTCCTGTTCATTTTTTCTTTGGAATTTTGCTGCAAGTCTGAATCGAGGAACCGACAGACAGACAGGTGGACCGACATACATGCAGACAGACCGCAAACATCCAGACAGGCATACCTTGGTCTTTACAAAGTCTGGGAGAAACTATTGTACATGTTACAAGGTTTCAGAGGACCTAACCAAGAAAGATATGCTCATTATCCAAAAAATATTCCTATTACCTAATTCATGACGTGTGGAAAGGTTACTAAGGTGTATGTGGCACCCCCTATAAATCAAACTTTTTTTATTGGATATATAAGTTTGGCCTGCGCTTTGTGCGGATACAACTGTTATCTTCATAAACAGCTCGTGTACACAGCTATGAAGCTAATGAATCAGCTAATCATAGCGTTTTTGCCACCTGCTTCTTTGCATATCAGAATCATTCGGCCATGTTTAGCTCTGTGGTACATTAACACTGATACGGCATTGATATCTTCGCAATTTTTAACGCCAAGTACGTGAATCATAATTTATCCACGCTGAAGACCACGTTTGAAAAGCTTTTCTTCTACATTTGCTTTGCACCGTGTTAAGTAATACATGCAAACAGAAGCTGTCTGACTTCATCTTGCCAATTTAAACATGCAACCGAACCATAACTGCCTCTTGTTGCGAAGAGCGGTCGTCGTTCTTTTTCCTCGGCCATACAAACTGCCGCTTCTTAATTGAGATAGTAATGCATTTGTGGGTGCCGAAGAGGTTATAACCAAGGAGTCCACAGTAGGAGCCTGATGTGCAATCATTTGCTATTACTGCACTCCACTATTCGTGCAATGGAAGTTGTGTGATTTCTTTGTTCTGTGTGACACATAATAAACTGACGGAATTGGCCAGGAGTTAGGTGCCCTGAGGACTGATGTTCCCGCTTTTTAAGGATAACATTACCAATTTAGAATAGAAAAATTGGATAATTGCTTCTACGCCACACCTGAATGTTATGCCACGTGAGCAGAGGAAAACATTGTGGTTGCAGCAATTTGCTTCAAAACACAAAACTCTTTGAGGTATAAAAGACAGAAATCCTGTGTTGCATGAAACAAAGTTTTATTTATGGGACCATGCTTTCATTTTAAAGTGTGTAAGGACGCCTATTGTGCCATTGGGAATTTTTGTGCACATTGATAATTATGAGTCTCGCATTCCATTCCCACTTTCTATGAACTAACCTGCAGTTTGTCTTCTTATATGTCTCTCTCCTGCTGCAACAATTAGTTTTTGCTGTTGTAATAATAGTTTCATTATTTGTATACTTATATTGCTCTCACTTTATAAGTTTAAAGGGGAGGTTTTTTTCGGAACAGTATTAGAAATTTCGGCCTGGTTTTCACTCTCCACCAGAGCAGCTCTGCTCTAAGGGCATTGGCTTTTACCAAGCTTGCTTATTAATTTTATACGCGAACGAATGCCACAGACAGAGCGCAGTTGCGACATTTGGTTGCACAAATGCCGGGAAGTTAAGTTAATTGAAACAAAGGGGGGGTAACGGGATTGACAAAACTTCAGCAAAGTGCAAGATTTCTCGAAATACAAGGTGCAGTCTTGCCTTAGCCGCGGTAAGTAGCCCTCCCCCCGCAATAAATAATGCTGCGACAGGCCATTGAACGCACGTGGAGGCATGTTCGTGCCAGAACGCAATGTCCGACCCACGGCTGCGCCCTTTTTTATATTTAGAGCGCAATAAAAGTGTACGAAACGAAGAAGAACAGCAATATAAACCTGCACAAACACCCTACAACGCATTGACGCGTTTACACTGTCGGTGGAACCTGGGCAAATCCGGCCAAGGGGTCGTCTTCAAATCAGCTACCTGAAGACCCATTCGAAATGCCATAAAACCTAGCGGGGAGGCTACCCACGGCAAGCCGTGCGTGCTCTGTTGAGTGTTCGCATCACAAGTCGCAGTTTTCGAGCAGTCTCTGGCCATTTGCGTTCTTAAGTACGCGAACAAGGCTTGCACGTACGCATTCGCTCTAAAAAATGCATAGAAATAAACGAATACTCATGAGTGGTTCGGGGCAAAATCAAAAGGTCCACAGGTCTCATTACACGCGCGGTCCGCGTGTTTGAGACCCCTGCCTTTTAAGAGCTCCTGTATTTCTCAATATGCCCGGCACTGATTTGTCAGGTTTTTACTATTGGTCCCCTGTGAATATCCTCATGTGGAATGTCCCTGTAGAGAACTTTTTGAACCTTTTTAATTATTCAACTTACCACTCTGTAGCAGGGGACAATGTTTGCTGTTGACTGAGTTCCACAAATTTTATAATTGGTTCTGCGAAAAACTCTCGGCAATTACTATGCCATTGTGAACGGATCCGGTCCTGCATAGAGGTAATGCTTGCGCCAACCATAAAGCTGGTACAATATTTAAAAAAAATACACAGTAATTATTTAGCATCACTCATGCAATATAGAGATTATTCGTTGTATGGAGCGAGGAGCTGGGTAAATGATGCAGTAATAAATGTCCAATTAGTACAGATCTCTCTGCGCAAAAATCTATACCCATAAGCTATACCCTATCGCGTTAACGAAAGAAAAACTTCTGGATATAGTACCTGGTAAACGAACGTTGCCGCAAATAGTTGCTTCTTTGTTAAGAGTATTTAGATAATTGTTGTTTTTATGCAGCGCTACAAGTCCTGACTCAATAATTCAGGTGTCAAAGAGACAGTTCTAGGTACGAACGAGAGGAATCTAATTGCGGTATTTTCAGCGATAAACTAATTGCATTCTTTTTATTGGTCTTTGATAAAAACGCGAAATACAAAACATAGCACGGGACGGCGCTTCTCTTCCCGTTATAATACATTGCGCTGTATCAACCTGACGGAAAGCAACTGCTTTTCCGGGGTTAGGTTGTGGCTTCAAAGGAGAAGACCCTGCGTCCGGGTATGGATTCAAGGGCGGATCCTCGCTGATGTCAGTGCGTCCTTCTTGCTCTCATTTGCCCGTATTGCCACAGCCGCGTTTGGAGGGGTATCAGACGTTTGCTGGTGCGCCAACCTCCATCCTCTCCTTCTTGCTTGGTTCCGTCTCGGCTGGAGTGTTCTGATGATTCTTCGAGCTGCCTGTTCGAACCACACAAACAACTGCAGCCACCTTCTCATGGTTCCTCGGCCCAGTGAATGGGGAATTACGTAGACCACTTGGCGTCAACCTCGCCTTCTCCAGTTGTCACTTGCCTTGAGGCGCTGCTTCTGCCTGGACCGCGTCAATCAAGTTCTCTGAAAATGATTTTACTGATTCTCAACCCATTGGCCCAGTGACTCTGGAGTACGCGCAGAGATATTCTGCGCCCGCATAGCCTAAGCGAGGGTACTTTAAGCACCGAGGCAGCTGCCACTCCTACCGAATGTGACCGTTCCAACAGCAGCACACTATTGCACGGACTCACATGGCATACCCAATTGAACCAGCTCACCTTTGACCTGAATTTGATTTCGCGTATGTTGCACCGTCAAGCATGTTTTGAGCTTCCACCTAATAGACCGCACTCCATGGTGGTGCCATTATTCCTTCGTTTGTTGAAAGAAGGTATCAAAATAAGCAAGAGCTCTCCGGATGGCCTCGTAGTCAACGCCGAGGAGCCGCCACTGAAGCGGGGGCCTCACCGGCTAAGTCTGTTTGTTTACGCGTACACAAAGGCGGCAATTTATTTCTAGCTTTACGACCGCCATTATTTATTTACTGCATGGGTACTTTGAAGTTCACCGCCTGCACGTGGGGAATTTTGCTCGACGTCAACGATATCACGTCAGAGAGCATACCTGCACACAGCAGCATGTCCAGGAAATCCTCAACTCACAATGCTCTGCTTTTAGGTCGCCGTGAAAAAACATGGTATTTGAAACACTAGGTCCTGTGGTTTAGTTGGGCCAAAACAGCTTGAAATTCTCTACCCTCGTTCACTTCAGTCCTCGTACTGCGACCAGAATGTTCCGTTACCACTTGTCAATGGGAGGGTCTGACTCCTCATCCGAACGCTTAGTTGAAAGCAAGACGAACCGCGCCATGCCGCACGGTAGATGTAGCACGGATTTAAAAAGGCAGAAAGGTTATTCAAACTTATCCCAAACAATTATGCGCCCCTCCGTGTAAGGTATAATGTGATTGAGTCTAGGTAAATATTTAAAATGCCCTTAATATTGTAGCAACAGATAGTACGATCGCAGTAAAGTAATTCTTGCTGAAAGATATGCCTTATGTCGATGGCAAAGTGGCTGAATGTAGGGCCACTCGTTCCAAATCGGTTCGATTGGTGCTCAACCTGATTCTTTTACGCTTGTAGTTCCCCCATTGTTGTCATTTCAACCGAGAAGGGAACAAATTTATCGGTTCTTAGTGGACATAGCCTGCTCAGCAGATGTGACTAGTCACCTCTCAGATGCTCTGGGCAAGGTCAAGCAAAGTATTGATTTTTTAAGACGGTGCGCAGTGCAGCAGTTAGTACGATTAAAATCATTATCCGTGCACATGAAATAACAGAATCAATTTTCGTTACGTTATATAATTCGGTGTGACTCCACTCACTGACGGAGCGGCGTTGTTTTAGTTGGTGAACATAAAACAAAAACCCGTGGAACACCCAGCTATCCACATGCAACAAAGGGAACGTCACGAGGGCCGGCCTACAGCACAATCAAAAATAATGCGCTTACTGAATGTGCTTGCTCAAGAATTTCTGGCTTTATTTAAAACGGGTTTATTTGTTTGTGAAACTGATTTATTTTTCTTTGTTAGGTGGATTGGCACAAACACGATTCCTACCGCTTTAATTAAGGGCAGAGGCTACGTGACATCTGTCGTCACCAGATGCCAAAGCATTAAAGACAAAGCTGGGTTTCTTGCTTTGCATATATCAGGTTTTCTTTGTTTGTGCCCTAATTTCAGCGTTTCTAAAGTTGATTGCGGACTTTAAGAAGATAGCCCGTCTCAGAGATAGTCACACTATCAGCCATAATGGTGAAATAGGAAGCTTGGGCAGCAACGTTGATTTACCTGTTATATTTGTACCAACGGCTGCTCTCACCGCAAAAATTGCCCAAAGTTCGACCGAGCTCCGATCGGTGTGTACGCTTTGCGGCATGCCTGTACCCGAAAAGTCAGTCGCACTTGCTGTAATGCAAGGCAGCTTTTGAGCATGTTTCTCCTCAGTTCTTGTGGGTTGGGTCCTTATAGTTCCCTCCTTGAGGGCAAATTCTTTTGATGTACGGGAATACGTTTGGAAAATGACCTTACTTAAGCTCAGAATGAGCTGTGCTCTTGTAGTTTTAAAAGGTATTGCAGAGATGCAACCCATAAATATAGTGGCCCAATATCATGGTTATCACAGTGCTATCAGCGCGTCGAACCCAATTCACGACATCAGTCCCGACGAGCCATGGTCGCCGTGCGTGCATTTGTGAAGACCAGTGCCTGCAACAGCACGTTTTTAGTGCGGCTAAAGCCGGGAACATTTGTACTAACAGAAATCCTGGCTTACAAACGGCGCTCACAAGTGTAGGAGGGAGGGGGAATTCCAAAAGAACAGCGCTGCGTAGCAGATGAACAGGATGAAAGCGACAAGAGGCGGTCAACCGGAGCCACGAACCTCGGAAACGAGCTCAGACTAACCAGTGCATGTGCTTGGCACGCACGGCGTCACCTGTAAACAAGAAGTAGGCGGCAGGTGTGAGTTTTTGAGGGAAGCGCTGTGCAACTGATTGCACAACCGCTGCTGTGCGTTATTTAGTTTCGTGTATCTCCCCTCCGTGTTATGTGTTTAGACCTGCTGTTTCTGTTCTTGTCCTTTTTTTCTGTTATCACAAAACAAACCGGTTATTTCTTCTTCTTGGATGTCGGTGTCGCTTAGTCGGGCGGGCTGAAGCTCGAGAACCCTTGGCACGTGAAGGATGTTCCTTCAGTATTCACGTTAACAATCTTCGTAGGATATTAGGTTAGGACAACCGTTAGTGCCGTGCATGTGCCGCCTGGGGTTACGGACTGCGGTTAGGGATTCTGGCATCGGGCAACAGCAAAAGCTAAGATGTTTTTTTTTTGTTCTCACTTGTTTCTGCATGAATGCATAAATAACGGAACCACTTAATTATGTCAAACCTCTTTTCATAAGCCTTACAGTGGAAGAGCTTTTGTTTAATTAATTAGGTGAACGTATTCTTGGAGATTTTCGGCAGAGAGTGTTATGGCCACTTCGATTAAGTGTTTTGCTGAAGATATTATTGCGTATCTACTTCTGGGCTAATTCTACTAGTAAATTGCGCAAGTTTGTGTGGCCGATTGTGGTGCCATCTAAAAAAATCTGTCGCCCAACCAAGCAGAAATTGTTAATATATTCAAGTAGCAGGAAATCAGAATTTATCAGGATTCGACAACGTGATGATAGCCAGCGAAGGAAAGCATTCTTTGGTGCAGTGTTTTTCTCCTAGAACTACATTTGTTTGAATGAGTTGCATTTCGGCACAAGCCTTAGGAAAAAACAGACTATCGACACCAAAGTAAAATGGGTGTAAATTATCCTTTGATTGTTGTCACTTGTTTAAGAGGCCTACTTCTTTTTTAAGTATATAGCCATCAAGTTGTTTCGACTTACGACACATTTTTAAAGTTGCCCGCAGGTCCGCCACTCGCTGCGCGTGTAACTAAGGAGCGATTAGCAGTTAAATTTTTGTTAAATTTAATAAAAGTTTGTTCACCTTTTTGTTGAACTTTTCAAAAGTTCAACGGCCAACTAGCCGTTGAACGTTTAAAGGCTTGCTGTTCACCGTTCTGGTCAGAACGTTCTTCCACCTTTCTAAGCCTACGGCTGTTGAACTTTCCTTGATGGTGGCTTTTTCAGTTTCTTCGCTGTTGACAACTGCGAAACCTTTTCATGAGGAAAGCCTTAGGCCTTTTGCACACTGCGAGCACTTAACACTAGAATAAGCTTTACTGCGCTACCCATATCGTTGTCTGGTATTTTTTAACCATTCATTTAGACAATTTTTTTCCACAGTAATTTTAATGTCGACTTACCTCTCAAGACTAATAATAGCTGGCAGAGCTGAAATTTATTACTCCAGATGTACATTTTCTTGGGCAGGCGCAAAATATATGCCCTTCAAGAAGGAAATCTTTGCGCTTGCAAGAAAAGCCTAAAGCAGCGATTGGTCAAAAGTGTGTAGAATCCAAGTTTGCTGCCCATATTTGTTGTCGTTGAGTTCGAAAAATATATTTCAAATCGAACAGTTTTCGTTTCGGTCAAACAATAAGATTTAAAGCTACCATAAAAAGGCTTTTGACATCAAACCAAACAATCTCGAAAGCTCTACAGTAATGAATATCTGGTAAATTTGGGTTAAACGCTAAACTTAGCACGAACGTTTTCCGGGTCATGCCGCCAGGAACTATACAAATTTGGAACAGAAAAGGTGCACCCAAAAACACACACGTGCCCTGACATTTCCAGCCCACCAATACCAGACAGCCATTGGCTAAAGTACGAAAACGCCATTTTCACTTATGATCCAATGTAAATTGTGTTACGTTGGAAGTTTAAAACTTTGTCTTTGTTCTTCCACTCTCTACCCTTCTATTCCTGTTAGGTTATTAAATAACAATGAAAAACATGAGTCCAAGAGTATGAGTTTCTCGATGTTTTAACTTCTTTTCTATAATTTCAAAGATCCTGGAACTGTGAATAAACGTAACTCTGGGTTTACTGTGCTGAGAAGTGAAAAGGGCAAAGTCACTTTAACGCGTATTTTCTGGGCGCATTGCATTTTCTAACATCAAAAGTTCTTAATTCTTTCAAATCAAAAAACATTGTGCCAGGTACACTTTGTTATTCTCGCCGCAACATCTTCTATTGTCTGACACAACTATTACATGCTTCACTACACTTTTTGGTCTGTCAACCAATTTTCATACATGACAACAATATTGGAATATTTTCACATATGTTGGTAGTCATAAGTGTCAGAATTTACATTGAAATAGGTTTACATTTGTTATCACCGTCTCAAAACAATTTCATAACACAAACCAGGTGAGGCATTTCCTTTTAGGGTGTTATTAGTAGTGTTGTGTCAAGTACCATACAGATACAGCCACTGTTGATTTTTGTATCTATATAGGAGCTCCCTCTTTCTTGTGACACCACTATGCTTCCTGCAGTACGCATTCACGTGTAGTGCGGCTAAAGGATTGCAGAATACAGGAGGCCTACGTCTTCGTGTTGTGGGTTCCAGACGATAGATAATGGCAATAAGCGCGAATGCATGCGGTATTTCTGCGTTTAAATCAATGTTTTGTACCTAACATGTGGGTTAATGGCGAATACCTTTATTTCGATAAATATTCATCCCGTTCACCCATCACCTCTAGCGCTTTCCATCCAGCCCACTGGCGCACGTTGTCTTTGTAGAAAAAGGAATTGCATTGGGCTCTGTGCAACAGGCCTCGGAGGAATTTCAGCAGGTATGGTTGCGGGCAATACGCCAACCGACGCAGAGGCACGGAGACTCGAGGACTATTACAATTTTACGATTTCTTTTTCGTATTGCGTTTCTACAGTGTGTAGCAAAGCATGACACGTACCACGCAAAGAATTGAACATTTTTACAATAGCTTTAGGTATGCGGAAGAATGTGGTTCCGACGTTGTGTAAACCTGCATATCAACCTCACCGCCCTTGAGACACATAGAGTGCATCTCTACAGACAAAAAAAACCCTGTCTTTATATACTCAAATTTTCTTCGCGCAAAGGCGCAATCACACTGCATGTAGTAACCGCGGTGTGGGGTTAGTTTCACATTGCGTGGTCGCAGGGTTTTTATCTGTCACGAAGGTTTCTTGCTCAGTTTGCACTATAGTCTAATTTCTTCCCCCCCCAAGTTAGCATCCAATGAAGATAGTATCCACATTACATCCAGTGTATATTGATGAGCTAGTTGGCCCTTTGACACATTTCAAGCACAGCGCACTACGGAGAACGAAAGCGGGGACTCGAAGACAGAACTGTGAACTCGGTCACATTGTTGAATCCGCATTCCCTCCTCTGTCCTTTGTAGTGTGCTGTGCTTCAAAGATAATGCGTCATATAGGGTTCTCACTCTCTTAAAAGTACCTGTAATGAGTGCAACCGTCTTCTTCCGATTGACAAATTATCTATTTCAGTACAATATTGTTTTCACAGTGTAGCATTGTTCAACAAACTTTTTTTTACATAAAGTGCCATCATACCTGTGTCTTTAAGCGTCCTTGGAAATTGTATTGTATAAGGTGACATATCGTGAAAACTGTGTACATACCTTTTCCTGCATCCATATACGATTAGTATTTCTGTATTAAAAATTCACCCCATTTGAGTACTTTCAAGCGCAATCTAATTGCTATATTACCTTGAAGGGATAAGTAATGAGCGAAGAATAGGAGAACAGGCAGAGAAAATCTTGTTCACATAGTTGCGAAAACTGGTTGCATTTCGCAATTGTTGTGCGCACTCAATTTACACAGCGTATTCGTTGCTGAAAAGGGCTCGATTATTCTGAAGTTGGTACGTTGCACTTTGTCGGTTGCTTTTGTCAAAAATATATTCAGATTGCAGAAGATTTTACGCAGCCGGAATTCCGTCCGCGCTTTGTCCCCGTCTTCGTGCTGTTTTCTGGTGAATTGATAATGAGTTCGGCAACGTGAAATCGCCGTTGTTTTTGCATCATTTTGCTCAAGCGAATGATCAAGCGTTTACGTATGTAGGTAAATATACTGAAAATCTTTGCATATGTATATCAGAGTAACCACCACTGTCCCGGACATCGCAGACTGCTGCGAATGTGAACATAACACTCTATACCAGAACTTACAAAGCGAGCACCACAACAGATAATAGCGCGTTTTCAGCACTTTCTCCGCTAGCTTCCCCAACCAGAGCGTAAGCGACATTATGCCGCAAAGAGAATTCGCTGAAACCTATGATAGCATTACTCGTCTGTTATGAATGGTGGTTGCTTCACACGTGCGTTTTTTACGCTATCTTATCGCTTATCTTTCGGATGCAATGCCTATGCCATAGCATTGCTGTTGCTCAAAATGTGCGAAACATTTCAACACTAGGAATACAATTCAGCAGCGAAATGCAAGGGTGACATCGACCAATGCCCTCGGAAGTAGTCAATATTTTTAATCGAACATTTTCGTAGACATAGTGGCTTTCTTATTCGAAGGGACCCGTGTAAAGTAAAACCTGTCGGTTCTTCAAGGTCGACATGGTTCAAGTGACCCGTAATAATGAGCAACAAGAACTTCTTGCTTCGATCGTCGGGTAAAAAAGTTTCAATTTGAACTTGTTCAGAGATACTAACTCCAAATACCATACGGCACGTTTAAAGTTCCGCAATTCACGAGGCAACGCAAAGATGCGTACCGCTACGTTTTATACTTCAAACATTTACGGTCATAAACATGAAAGATTTCGCGAATCATGACTTCCCGAAGGCAGCATGAAGAATACCAAACAACGTTAAAACCTTTGCTGATATGATCGACTTGTCTTATCTCGAATACGCTACCAGCTAAAAAAGTCGTGCTCAGTATACTCGTGCTCACAGTCGGACCAACTTCGATGAAGCAACTTGCGTTTTTTTGGAAATGCAACCCGTGTGCGTGCCTTTTTCAATAAAATAGAAAAATTCTGATGTTACTGAGAACATTCTAACAATATGAAGGAGTACATTTGACGTTTAACTTTCGGTTAAACTTAGCGGCCGCGCTCTTCACTGCTTTCGCAGCCTTTTTTCAGCACGTTCAAAAACTCTGTTTGCACGGTACCCATTGCTATTTTCCAGTGCGTGGGCCGTGCCCTCTGTCAGATTCCTCCGTCATTCTTTCTCACCAACTGGTATTTCCTTCCCAGTGCGCTAACCTCAGGTCAATTCCAGCGACTCATTCTACTCGAACTTTGTTATTGCGGTTTTTTACAATCCTGCCAGGCGATTGCTTTAAGGGGCCGATTGAGGTTTTTCGCCGTTATTTGGTAAAGGGGGTACAGCGGGAATGACGTTATTATAGGCACACTTGCTGAATAAAATGAAAATACCCGAATCAAACACACCCGCATTATTTACAAAAGGTTACGTTTATTCGCACTTTTTATTAACGTACGCTTTACTGTTCGCGATACTACAGCACAAAGTCTCGCTGAAATAGTAAGCCACTAAGAAAGTTCCGATATCAGCTGACACTATTTCATTGTACTTTTGCCAGGTTTCCCGAATCCCGATCCACAAGCCAACCGCTTAAAAACATTTTAGTATCATTGGCTTTATATCTATCTATCTATCTATCTTTCTAGCTATCTATCTATTTATCTATATAGATATTTATCTATTTATCTATATATATATATTTATATATAGATGTATATATATATATATATATATATATATATATATATATATATAGATATATATATATATATATATATAATTACGTATACCCCCGCACACAAAGTTGCTCGCTTACCACTTCCTCATCAGATCAAAATTTGAATTTCCTCCGCAATATAACGCGCGCCAGGGGTACTTCATAAATAATCTTGAATCTGTCCAAAATCGCGCCACCAGAATTATTCATTTCATGTACTTGTATAACATAGCGTCTCATCCTTGAAACCAGAATCAGGTTTATGACCACTTTCTGTCCGCCACCGTATCATCACCCTTTCCATTTTCACAAAAGTTTCCATTCTTCACTAAATATAGCCCCTTGCATCCACCCCGACATACATATCACACCGCACCAGCCATCCCCTTTGTGTCACGTTGTCATACCAGAGCGGCCACATCTTCCACTTCTTTTTTTTTCCGTGCTGCCGAAGAAGGGAACGACCTTCCCTGCTCTATTATTTCAAACATCTGCCCACGAAACTTATAGGAAATGGCAGTTGTCAACAGCGTTCATAAAATTACTGAGTTCAAATATGTTGTTTATGGTAAATCCACACCTTATGTTATACCCCCTAGTGGGGTGCCTATGAAAATAAATTTAAAAAAATATATGTATATATACATATATGAAAAAATATAAGCCCTATTGAATATCGGGTCAGTTTTGTATATAAATGTATATATATATATAATATAATATATATATATATATATATATATATTTTTAATATTAATATATATATATATTTATAGACACTGTTATGGTGGAATGGTGGAATAGCATTATCACAGACGTGACCCGATATTCAATACGCCTTCTATTTTTTCCTTTCGAGACTACGGTTACCTAAGCGAACACTGAGGAAAGAGTGAGGCTGAATTCTACAGGTTGTGGAGAAAACTTGTCGGCAGGAAGAATGTTCTTTTTAAAGCAATAGTTTTATAAACAAAATTTGATTTCGAACTTCTCTGAGGCGTTGGCCTTGGGTGCCCTTCACGCGGAATACATTTTGAACTACGTGGATTAAACATTCAAAATAAACATCCGCAAAGAACTCAGATGAAGTAGTGATCTTTTTGACGCCATTGGCTCCTGCTATAATTGTAGCAGTCCAAGATGTTGAGTATCAACCTTTAAAAGAACTTCAGACTATTTTGAAAGACAGTTCGCTGCGTTACCACCACTTTGGAAGCAAAATAGATTTAGCATCTATTTCTTTACGTGTTCCCAGGGCTCCAAACAGTAAGAACTATGGGAAGAGGAACCGTCTTGTTTTCTCTATTAGTATTCGGTGAGTGTTCGCAACCATAAGGCAACTGTTTTGTCACATTGAGTAACTATTACCGTTCATATTTAGATATCCTTGTTTCGAACTTTTTTTGTTATAATTATTTGGTATCTTGAGTTCAGGAACAGGCTCAAAATGTTGAAATTGTAATAGCTTGCGAGCTGAGCCGCGGATTGGATGTCGAAAAAAAGAGCCCTGGATAGAGGTGGAGGGCGCAATAAGAAAGGGTGACCCAGACCGCTTCAGGAAAGGGATACAGCTGCGCTAAAGGGCGGCCGCTTGGGAAGCACTACTATTCGCCTGACAATGTGAAAGTACAGACAGAACTAAACGCATACTTTTGGAAATGGTAAGCAAATGCAACAAGCTTCATGAATTGCCAAAGGCCAAATTGCGCACCGCCACGAAATTCGATAATATTAAGCAGCAGATAAGGAGGTGGCTTCGTAGATTTACGAGGGGCTCAACGAAATCTGCAGGGTTCTGCAGGGTGATTGTAATGCGGGAACTGGTGGAGACGCTCATCTTCAGGAAAACGTTGAGAGAAGATAAAAAGCATATCCCAAATTCTTGCTTTTGTATTCTTAATAGTTCTGAGCATCCCTCGTAAATATTTTTGACCAGAAAAAGTTCTATACACGAGAAAGTAACAACAAATTGGTCGAACGTTCTAGCTTATGTGTTGTGTATTTGCTAAACATTGCTAACAACATGGGTTGTGGATAAGAATCTGGTTGTCTTTTTAAACATCGTGCACATTTGTCAAATAGTGAATTTCTATAAAAGCACATACCCCATTTTCACAAAATTAACATTGCGGTTGAAATTTTTATTTCGAACAGTAGCAGCAGCATATTGTCTTGCGGGCTTCATACGTAAACACAGAACAAAGAGCACACAATAGGCGACTATGGAGAGAGTGCCGCCAGCTGTGCCAATCATTGCGTTATCGTCACTTCCGCCTTCGTTAATAGAAGTTGGTAGAACGGCGGCGCTGCAAGCGCCTACCGCAGAGAGTGCCCCCTTGCCTCACCTCAAAATCCACCACGTAAATAGTAGCGTACATAGTTGGTTGTTTAAGTAAACCATACGGAAGTATTGGCCACGATTTCTGATTTAAATATGCCTCACCATATATACCACCATGTAAAAAAAATCGTACAGTAGATGCTTGTTTCAGCCAACCACAATATGTATCGGATACGATTTCTGATGTGACATGCCGATTCTCGAGCACAACAGACTGAGAGAAAGGCAACCGAATGCGGTGCAACGGTAGCAAATATGATTGTTTGGATGGATAACAGGGAAACAACGTTGTAACGGGCGAAGGAAGCGTACGCACAAAAGTCGAGTTTGGGGCGTTTAAATACACAACAATGTAACGCATCTAGAAACCCTCGTACTTAACATGGCGAAGCGACGTATGCGTACTCATTTTGAGAAATCTATTAACAAATCGTGGATATGTTTAGGACATTACTTGTATAGTCCAGCAATTCCAACTCGCCAATGTTTACAAGTGTCAATTAAGAAAAAAAAAGAAGTGCGGGGAAACATTTACTATTCCGCATTGATTGAACAAACACATAACCAAACATCAGCACATATGTTAACAATGGGTGGGAAATGTTTACATCACTGACACGCGCTTAAATTTACAAAACAAAACCTGGACACAAATGTGGTCGAATACGATGAGAAAAAATTGACACCGTTTGGCAAAGTTTTGTAAAATACTGAATAATACCTGAGTATTTCACAGTATTCATAAAGTTTTATTCTTCTTTACTGATGATAAAAGGCACCATTGAATAAATTGTCGTTTTGTAATGAGCACATATTATTGTGTGAGAAATTACACAGATGACATTCAAATAGTGTACGAAGGGCATTTCTTGGCATCTGTGGCGGGAGATGTTTGAATGTGTGGTGTATTTGTTCATCCTGCCACCGTCGGAAACTTTTTATACTTCCCCACGGGTGCGGGGCACAGCGAGCTATATATATATATATATAATTATATATATTGTGGTGACGTTTATTGACACCTGGGAACGGTCACGTCGTCAAGACAGGCAGAGTTCGAGCGGACGTAGGAAACCGGGGTTGAGGTTCGAGCTGTGCGAGGACACACTTCGTCTCCTTCCAAAAGCGCTGCATGGCACATAACCTTATCGGAAGATTGTCCACCGAGAGGACATGACAGGACATAGCCACTGGAAAAGTGTCCATCTGCTAATGTTCAGGTTCTTCGCTACAATCACCCCCGGCAAGAAGAGGGAGCCATCCTGGCGACTCATGGTGACGACGGAACCAGCGGATCATAGTAGGGCTTGAGTCGCTGAACATGCACAGTCTCACGGCCGCGGCGCCGAAGATCCGATGAGGGCATAACTGGTTCAACGATATAATTCACTGGGGAAGTGCTTTTGATAACACGGTAAACCGTGGTATTTCGATGTAAGCTTCGGAGAGAGACCTGGAGTAGAACATGGCACCCAAAGCCAAACAAGGGAGTTGGGAGAAAAATCGCGTGGTGCACTGGACGCGTCATGGCGAGATTTCTGTAGCTGCTGGTGTTCAGAAGTGAATGAACGAGCGAGCTGGCGGCATTCCTCAGCAAACTTCGAAATCTGGGAAATCGGTGTACACTCGGAGGGATCAGGGCGGTATGGAAGTACCGTGTCCAGCGCGCAGGTCGGCTCCCGTCCGTAGAGGAGGAAGAACGGTGAAAATCCGGTAGTCGACTGCGTCGCGGTATTGTACGCGTACGTGATCAACGGAAGGACCTGATCCCAGTTTGAATGGTCTGATGAAATATACATAGACAGCATGTCCCCCAGACTGCGTTTGAAGCGTTCGGTTAGGCCGTTGGTTTGCGGATGGTACGCTGTGGTAGTGCGATAAACGATGTTACACTCGGCCAAGAGCTCTTTGATAACGTCCGATAAAAATACGCGACCTCTGTCACTCAGCAGCTAACGGGGCGCCCCGTGTCGAAGGATGAAACGACGGAGGAAGAAGGACGCCACGTCACGGGCTGTGGCTGCTGAAAGGGCTGTTGTCTCAGCGTATCGCGTGAGATGATCTACCGCAACGATATTCCAGCGGTGCTCTCTGGAGGTGCACGGAAACGGCCCGTAGAGGTCGATACCCACTATATCGAAGGGGCGGGCAGGGCACGGCAGAGGCTGGAGTTCGCTCGTTGTTGATCGCGGGGGAGACTTACGGCGCTGGCAGTCTGTGCAGGAACGAACATATTTTGTGACGAAGGTGTACATGCCTCGCCAGTAAAAGCGAAGGCGAAGTCTTCGGTGTGTCTTCAGGACACCTCCGTGGGCACACTGCGCGTCACCGTGGAACGAAGAACAGCTGTGCACGCGTAAATGATGAGGGATGACCAGGAGCCATTTGCGAACTTCGGACGAATAGTTTCGGCGGTAAAGGAGTTGGTCACGGACAGAGAAATGGGCAGCTTGGCGACGGAGAGAGCGAGGTGCGGCTGCTGACGATGGACGGGGCAAAAATTCCACAATGGAAGCGATCCACGGATCCTTTCGCTGTTCAGCAGTGATGTCGGTGATATCAAGGGGGGCAAGAGTGCACTCCACAGAAGATAAATCTTCAGCGTCGGATGGTAGAGGAGACCTAGAAAGGGCATCTGCGTCTGTGTGCTTGCGGCCGGACCGGTATACCACTCGTATGTCATGCTCTTGCAGCCGGAGGGCCCATCGACCGAGGCGGCCAGACGGATCCTTTAGCGACGAGAGCCAAAAAAGGGCGTGGTGGTCCGTCACCACGTCGAATGGGCACCCGTAGAGGTACTGGCGAAATTTCGTAATAGCCCAAACGATCGCTAAGCATTCCTTTTCGGTCACAAAGTAGTTGACTTCGGCTTTTGTAAGGGTACGGCTGGCGTAAGCGACGACGTACTCCTCGAATCCGGTCTTGCGTTGTGCGAGTACTGCGCCCAGGCCCACACCGCTGGCATCGGTATGGATTTCCGTGGGAGCGCTGGGATCAAAATGTCGCAGTACCGGTGTGGAAACAAGAAGGCGGCGCAACATATTGAAGGCGTACTCGCAAGCGGGTGACCAATCGCCGATCTCGTTGTTACCACCAAGGAGCTTCGGCAAAGGCGCAATGATGGTGGCGAAACTGCGAACAAAGCGCCGGAAGTAAGAACAAAGTCCTATAAAGCTGCGAAGTTGTTTCATTGTCGTAGGTTTGGGAAATTCCACCAGGGCGCGAAGTTTTGCTGGGTCAGGAAGGACACCATCTTTTGACACCACGTGGCGTAGAATAGTAAGTTTTCGAGCTGCAAAGCGGCATTTATTCAAGTTTAACTGCAGGCCGGCTGTGGCAAGGCAGGGTAACAATTGTTCGAGGCGGGTAAGATGCGTCGCAAAATCAGGTTAAAACACGACTATGTCATCTAAGTAACACAAGCATGTTTTCCACTTCAGGCCGCGCAATATGTTGCCCATCATCCTTTCAAAGGTTGCTGGCGCATTGCAAAGCCCAAAGGGCATCACATTGAATTCGTACAGCCCATCAGGTGTGACAAAGCCTGTTTTGAGACGATCCGCTTCTGCCATAGAAACTTGCCAGTAGCCGGACCGTAAATCCAGATAAGAGAAGAACTCGGCTCCTTGCAAGCAATCGAGGGTGTCATCTATGCGAGGAAGCGGATAGACGTCTTTCCTCGTGATCTTGTTTAGGCGCCGGTAGTCCACGCAGAAGCGAATTCAGCCATCTTTTTTCCTCACAAGTACTACGGGAGAGGCCCAGGGGCTTGTCGAAGGGCGTACAACGTCGCGCTTCAGCATGTCCGCGAAGTGCTCATCAATGACTTGGCGCTCAGTGGGCGAGACACGGTATGGCCGCTGTCTGAGGGGTGCGTGGGAACCGGTGTCAATATGGTGCGAAACACAGGATGCCCGGCCCAATTCGACGCCCTGGGCATCTAAAGAGTCTCGGAAACGATGCAGAAGGGCCAGAAGCTCGTCTCGTTGCACAGGAGCTAAAGCTCGTCGAGGGAACGTAAAAATAAATCGGAGTCGCAGTTCACACTAGGCCCAAGCGCGGCGAGGTGCAGTGATGCAGCGTTCTCGGATGCGTCGACGATGAGACGATCGTAACTGGCTCGACGTGGCCAAGACATGACGACGTGGCGGGGCATGACGACGGGTTTGAAACGACGATTGTACCGAGACCAGAGCGAATTTCAAGGACCGCGAAAGGTAGCGGCAAACATTTCCGGGCGCTGAAGAGTGGCGACGGCGTAAAGAAAACGGTGGTGTCCCACAGACAGTCACAAGACACGGAAACAAGCACTGAAGTGCCGGGAGGAATATCGGTATCATCGGCGGCAATCAATTTGGCGGGACGTTCGGGGATAGCGATGTCGTCAAACGGGAAAAGTTCAACCTCAGCGCGAGCACACCGAATGATCGCGTGATGTCGTGACAAAAAGTCCCAACCGAGGATGATATCGTGCGAACAGGAGGCCAAAACGATGAACTGGATGATATAGACATTTTGCTGGATTGTAACTCGGCAGGTGCACGTGGCCAACGGTTTCACGTCTTGAGCATTCGCGGTCCGGAGGGTGAGGCCAGAAAGCGCAGTGGTGACTTTCCTCAAGGAACGACAAAGACTTTCACGTATTACAGACACAGCGGCACCAGTATCGATAAGAGCGCAAGCGAAAACACCTTCTACGGTAACGTCAATCACATTGTTAGGCGAAAACGGAGGACTTGAGTAGTTCGACGTGGGCGCAGTTGTTGCCTCCGGAACGGCGGGCGCTAGTTTCGCTCAGCTGCGGGGTTGGCACGTGGGCGCATCGGTGAAACGGAGCGGCGACGCGGAGAAAAGGAACGGCGGCTTGAAGGCGTCGAGGTCGACTGGTCAGCTGAGTACGAAGGTGGGGTTGCGCTAGAAGTAGCGGGAGCGAAAAGTGGTGGAAATCCATAGGCTGGGAACTGGTAGGCGTCAACGGGAGATTGAGGTCGACGGCGACATAAACGTGCAACAAGTCCCGGAAGTCGACAAGCGAAACAGATTGGGCGGTTGTCGGGGGTGCGCCATGGATTCGGGGTCGGAGGCGCCATTCGAGGATACAGCGTTGCTGACTGCTCTGCGGGACATACAAAGGAAGGGAATGGTGCCAGCGGCGGTCTTGTGGTGACGGAAGCGTAGGGGAGCGGGGCTTTGACGTATCGTTCAATAGGCGACACGACAGGAGGTGCGACCGACGCGGCCACTGGTGAAAGGGTGGATGCCGGCGCAACTGACGGATGGCGTACGAAAGGGATCGTCTCGGCAACACGCTCTCGGATCACCCGTTGGACTGAGTGAGGCAACGTGGAAGGGGGCTGTGGAGGGGTGGGAAGCAGGGACAGCTGACGCGAAACCTCTTCTCGCACGAACTGCTCGATATGAGGTAGAAGAGCCGAAAGGTCCGGAGAAGCAGCCAATGCCGACAGCGACCCACGTTGCGGTTCTTCCCGCGAAGGGCGTTGGCGGGTGAAAATGCGCTGCTTGCGGAGCTCGTCATAGCTCTGACACTAGTTCACGACGTCGCTAATAGTTTGCGGGTTTTTATTCAGCAGCATTTGAAACGCATCGTCCTCAATGCCCTTGAGAATGTGTTTGGTCTTATCGCTTTCGGCCATAGCTGAGTTTGCACGCCTGCAGAGGTCGACGACGTCTTCTATGTAGCTCGTAAATGTTTCACCGGCCTGCTGCGCTCGCTCACGCAGCTGCTGCTCGGCCTGGAGTTTGCGAATTGTCATCCGCTAGTAGGAATAATATGTCTCTTATACATACCCTCATAATCATCATGGTACATAGTCATAAAAGTGACCCGCTCAACTTTTTGGAATTTCTAGTTTTCGATGGGGTATGTAAAAAGACGCTCCTTTGAACCACCGTTCGTTTCTGCTACCCTCCTTTCGCCTTACAAGTGGTGGTTCTGGCCCTAACCACGCCACCTACATGACAGTGTGCAGCCATGGAGCTTCATTGCGGATTCCGCGTGGTGCCGCCAACCCACAAAAAAGAGCGAGAAGGAGCGCCTAATGCCACCAATTTTACAGTCAACGCATGAATGGTGACCAGACGCCAGCGGGCCGCTTACTTGTTCGATGGCCTGCACGGCGATGACGTCACAGAGTGACTTGACCAGTACAACCACGTTAGCCAGCACATAACGCGGGACGGCAACGTCGAATATTGACTGGAGCTCCAAAGTCGCACCCTATCATCTCCCACTGAGTCAGCCATGCCTGGTGATGCCCAACACACCGCGTCACCTTCTCTCCTGGCTGCCATCGGTGTCAGAGCGATCCGCCAGCGTGACCAGCCACAGTTCAGTGGCGCGGACGACCAGGACGCCCAGAACTGGCTTCATTCTTTTGAGCCAGCAAGCACATACAATCGGTGGGACGATGTTACGAAGCTCTGTAACGCGGGTATCTCCTTAAGGAGGGTGGCCGAACAAGGGTATCTGAACCATCCAGCTTATAGATCAACCTGGGCCGCATTTACAACGAACATTGCGGTTGTATTCAGCTCCCAGCTGCGCGCAAACGTCTTGTGGAGCAGCGCTTAGGACAGCGTGCTCAAGTGGCCAGTGAGACCTTTAACTTGTACATTGAAGATGTGCTATATCTCAGCCGGCAGTGAACCCGTCAATGCCTGAGCCAGATACCGTCAAGCACATCCTTAAATGCCTAGACGAGTATGGGTTCCAGATGCTGTTTCACACAAACGCCCAAACGTAAGCGAAGTCGTAAACCTGTGGCAAAGTTATGATGAGTTGCGCAGGCAGCGCAACATGTCTAGTCGCGGAACGTCGGAGCATGGCAACCCGCTCTGTGCAATGGAAGTCGAAGAAAACCCGTCTCTGCGGCGGTGCATCAAAGAGCTGATTCGTGTGGAGATCGCCTCGCAGATCTCTCTCTTGCCTTGTTTATCGGTGCTGTCGTCGCCCACACAAGATCCGGCCCAGTCTTCGACACTCCTTCAAATGATTCTGGAGGAAGTCGCTGAAGCCATCCCAGCAGCTCCCGGGCTCTTGCCTGCTAAAGTTGGTTTGGCTGAACACTTACGAGCGCGCTAGCGCTTATCACAAGTGGAATCCACCATCATGCTTTTGAACGTTGACTTAAGTTGTTAGGGAGGGGCTCGAACTTTGTTTGCAACGAATAAGGTGACTGTAACTAGTCCGGAGACCTGTAAACAAAAGCTGCGCTAGTTGCTCTGGGAGATCGTAGGCCGCAAAACTACAGCGAAGAAGGAACTGGCTTAGTGTATATTGGCGCCTACCGAGTCTGTTGTAGTGTACATTCTGCAAGAGCGATCCTTGCGTGAAAAAGCTAGTGATCAAATGGCGGACGCAGACCAGTGCGGGTGCAACCTCAATGAAACACCGGACAACGCTTTCAATATACTGATGTGTAATCACTGCACACTTATGAAATTATCATCAAGTAATATCACTGGTTTCATCAGGCGAAAGCACGTTGCCTCCCTTCAAATGTTAACGAACTTCCGAATACCGCTCCAACGTCATCGTGCGAGGATACTTGTTTTTTCGAACATCGACCCATTGAGACTGGCTGAAGCCTAGCTACGACGGCTATTCTGACAAGGCTTATAAGACAAGAGCTCGTGGCTACGGCCCCAACGACGCTTACCCAGCGTGAAACTTGCCTGGCATCCACCCCTCTCATCCAAGTTTTCATGCGGGAGGCTATCACCAAGCTTGCTTTCCTGCATGCTGGTGTTCTAAGCTGTTCAAGCGTTCAGGCGCCTCAACATTCCTTGAAATATGCCGACCAAAATAACTACCAGCCGTCCACCTTTCATAACCGCTACCTTACGAAATGCAGGACACCCGACGGCAGCCGATTTTATTCTGCTACCGCCGAGTCGGGCATGTTGCACCGCATTGTCTGAGGCATTGGCCTTTCCATAACAACAAGTATTTCCAGCTGCACGTAACCTGATCAGATGCCTCATCACTTTACACCTCCACCTCCGCCACAACCAGCTGATGTCAACTCGCTGTTCCACCAATGCAGCCGATCGCCGCAACCAGCGCGCCGTCCCTTTCGTTAACCCCAGCCCCGCCGCGCCCTCTCAGCGTCCCTGTATGACACTCCCGCCCAGAAAACTAAATAATGCAGCTCCCGGAGGTGATGCTGCATGTGCTACAACCACCGAAAACCCCCTGTTGACGCATTGTAGATTGAAAAAAATTATAGGAGATTCAAGTTGACCACGTTGCTCCTACCGCCATGATTGACACAAGTGCACATATCCTATTATGAGCTCGGTGCTTCGACACCACCTTCGAAACGTGCTGACGCCCGCAAATCACATGTTGTACGAGACGCTGATGAAAGTACGCCCTGTCGCAGCGATGTGCGCAGCGCGTGTTACTATAAACCGCCGACAAAGCGTAGTGTTCTTTACTTTGCTGGACCAATCTATTCCGGATTTATTTCATGCCTCGATTGGCCCGGGGACCTTTAAGAAATAATCGATTATTTGGCTGGAGTCCTGCCCTTGGGTCCGCCTTGTTACCACGGCCGCGAAGATATCCGGAAAAAGCACTTGTGTTCTTGGTACGCTGTTCGAGTTGCTCCCATAGCGACTATACGCTTGTCCTTGCAACGCTGTTGCCGT
The DNA here is from genome assembly GCA_013339765.2 of Haemaphysalis longicornis. Taxonomy (NCBI): domain Eukaryota; kingdom Metazoa; phylum Arthropoda; class Arachnida; order Ixodida; family Ixodidae; genus Haemaphysalis; species Haemaphysalis longicornis. The sequence goes on from CM023458.1 coordinate 3,995,492, forward strand.
TTTCCCGATGGTGATTATATCGTTCGCCACATGTTGACGTTCTTTTGGAGCGTAATGTGATGGCGCCCGAAGCTGTCGTCCCGGCTTTGGATGGTCGCGTCTGACTGCCGTTCACAACCTTCGGCTATGCACTGCAGGTTATCCCAAAAGCAAAGTCGCACGCTACGCTGTGTTGAGTAACACCGTGCAAGGGGAATATGTTAGCCGATTTTACCGGAATAGACCGCCGTCGAGAGCCCGAGCCCGCTTAACCTCTGCCGCTTGATTTTGAACCAAGGATAACTCCAGATCTCCCAACACTCCACGCAAGAAAAGAGAGGGAGAGAAGCTCTATTTTAAAAAGGAAAATGCAGAGAGGTTTGCCGATATCAGTTCGCCGTTTCAGTAGGTAAAGAATAGAATCTGTTAATATGTGCAAGCGTTATCTGCAGCAGGCCATTTTGAGGTACAGGTATTTATATCAGTTCCGGGTATGAATAATTTTATCCGGAGAGGCGTCAAGCTCCAAGGCGGGAAGTTCCGTGGCATGCTCGATTGTGCTTGAGTTTAAATTGAAGCAATAATACCTTTTATTATTTGTCCAAAGCTAGAATTCAGCTTTTAAATAGCTATACGGGACAGGAAATGGGTTTTTGCATGTCGTGTATGCTTCAAATGAACGCGGAGCGTTTTTTGGAGCCGTAGCACGTAGCTTCACCAGTTGTCTCCGAACATGACGAGCCTAGAGGAAGTCCTACCCATTTTCTGCTGCAGTTATTCCTCGTCGCCTTTACCTGTCGTTTGTTAGTAGGTGTCAGTTGCTGCACGAGATGAAGGCTATAGCGCAACACGCTATCCAGATACGCCTTCAACAGCTAAACCAGCGATCGGTAGTAGTTGTCTCAGTGTTTTCCAGCAAGATACCCAATTAGTTTGATGCTGTTGAGGTTTGCTTCCATAGCCTTTGCCCTTCAGGTGCCCAGGGGAGGTTTCTTACTAAGAGAATACAAATATATCTTTGGGTCCATGCGTAATACAGAGCCCGGCCAGGCATGAATAAATATCTATCCATGCATTGGCGAGTGAATGCTATGGAGACGTCTTTTTCAGAGGAAAGATGTAGTCCTCTAGGCAAAAGGTATGCAGATATTTTTGCATGATTTTGATGAACTCCAAATACAGATTTCGTCTGCATAGAGAGTGATCTTGACTCCGCAGCTGCGAACGCCCTTCATGTTGATGAGCGTAAGATTAAACTTCAAAGGGCTAATTACATCTCCTTCACGTACTCTTATTTTTTTATTTCACCATGAGATGTAAAGCTTTCTGCCGAAGACATAAAGACTTTCCGTCCTTCAAGGCAATTTAAAATCCATGTGCATAATCTTCCTCCTAGTCCAGGTGAAGTAATAGATGCTAGTATGGCATTGCAATAAACTGAGTGTAATGCTGATTTAACATCTAGAAATACTGCAACAGGGACATGTCCAGAGTGTAGTTCTTCAACAGACAATGCAATGGCAGTGATGTTGTCAATACCCGATCTGCTTTACCGAAATTCATTTATTTTAACTGGATCAAATTTTTAAATTTCCATGTACCAAGTGATCCTCTTAAAAATCATCTTTTCGAATAATTTCCCGACGCAACTGACCAAGAATATCGGTCAAAAGGAGTTGTAGCTTGTCGGTGGTTTTGCAGGTTTTTATTGAGCGGTTTTGTCGCCAGTTTGCACAGAGCACGTACGATCTTATGTAGCCCTGCTCTAATATATTATTTATGAGAGATAGACGGGAGTGCAGAGATAGATGAGAGATTGCGTCGTAGGTAATTTCGTCATAACCGAGAGAGGAACGTTTTCTAACGTCGTAAATCGCTGCATTGAGTTTCTCTATTGCAAACGGAAGGTCAAAGGCGCGGCAGAAGCTGTCAGATGTACGATAGTTGAACTGTGAGCGCATCTGCGTCGACAAGGTTCCCGACAGAAGCTTGCAATAATGTTCAGCTGCTTCCATCTGGGAAATATTTTCGTGCAACGATAGCACACCTAACGGGTGTAGCTGAGAGATATTGTGGCTCATGCACTTTACAACACGCCAGATGTGCGACGAAGGTTTGCGAATATCTAACTTTGCGCAAACATCGTCCCATCGCTGCCTTCGTAACTTTCCCAAATAGCTTGTCACAAGTATCTGTGCCTTGCGGGCTTGTTACAAGTCTTCGAAAGTTCTGGTGTGTCGCGCCTGCCATTCGCGCGCCAGCGAATGGCTCGTAATCTCTCGTATTCCTCATGCGTCTTGATGTTCAAACGCCTTCGTGTCACACACGACTATTCCTTAAGGCAGCAAGCAAGGGTTGGAAACAGATCATCATCTGCAGTTCCATCAGTAATCAGCTGATGTATACTGTATTCTAATGTGTCCAATTTGTGCACTTCATTTTATATTCCCAGTCGAGGACATCTCCACCCAGGTAAGATCGTAGAATCGGAAAGTGGTCACTGCCCCTAGTTTCCATGTATGTGCACCATGAAAACCTTTTAGTGCTGCGGCTTGAGACAACGGGAACACAACTGCAGCTGCTAAGTGTCGTGTTGATAATATGTGATGCCTTGATTGTTAAGTGGTTCAATAGAGTGTCTAATCATTATCTCGGATAGTTTCATGCCGCGTGAACTTGTATATGCGCTGCCCCACATCTCATGGTTCGCTTTAAAGTCGCTGCAAATAAGGTAAGTTGAGACCGCGCTGCCTATTATACGCAATAAAGCTTGACTTTGGGCTAGTTGGGTATGCATGACACCTTGAAAAACAGCGCAAAAACACAGACGTAGAGAGGTTACACAGACACGAGCGCTGGTTACACAGACAGCGCTCGTGTCTGTGTAACCTCTCTACGTCCGTGTTTTTGCGCTGTTTTTCAAGGTGTCATGCCTATTATACTTTGTAGCCTTGAGTCATCAACAGCGTTTCCTGGCTTTATGTATGCAGAGATAAATGTGAAATATTGAGCATCCTTCAGGGTTTTGGAACCTACGTATTCTTCAGTTTTATGAGTAGGCACGGCAACTCTGGATACAGGCACGTCATCGCGGTAGGACACAAAAAGCCCATTTAAGTCGTTAGAGCGTTGTGAGTGTAGCAGATGGTAGGTTTTTAATCTAAAGTCATCTTTAACCCGAGAATCGCATATTTCAATGAAAGGAAATCAATGTGTCGTTAGGAGTTGCCGAAATTTGGCGAGTTTTGGTCGTAGTCCCCGTTTCTTCCATTGGAAAACTTTACATGTGTAGTGATTTGCGTTGACAAATGGGTTCAGGGTGCAGGTGTCTGATGAAATCAGCTTGTCTTGTCTCCGGAGCCATGCCGCACAACCGAAGAAGAAGGGAGCCTCTTTATGTTATAGGGACAAGAGGGCTTCTACTTCCGAAATACGTTCATAGGAGGGGTTGGCACACAGAAGAGCTCTTATGGCCGTGAAGAGTGCCGGGATCATGATGGCAACGTTGTCGGTCTGTGTGTTCTGACCTGCCGTCTGCTCATTCTCTGTGCGGGAACGTCGAATTGCTGGGGAACTTGCACGCTGCGATAGGGCGTCCCGTGTGACCTGGGTAGTCTTGGTGGTCCACTGGTCCAGTGTGGTTTGCGCGTAAGACTTGCTGGCGGGAGCTTCACTTTGAAGCGGTCGGTCCCTTGTAAGCACAGCAAAGGCTGATTGGACAACGTCTGTGTTTTATGGTGGTTGGCGTCGTTTCAGGAGATTTTTCTTGTATTCTCGCACCACTCTGGGTAAGTGTGGTTGCATTTTTCATTGCGAAATCCCCATACGATGCGGGATGTGGGCCATTGCAATTCACACATAGGGGTTCCTTGCGTGATGTGCACCCGTTGTGTGTGTGCTCTCCAGAACAGATCTTGCCGCGGAGTTTTCCCTTGCAGTTCATGGCGATGTGCCCATGACTCTGACATTCCAAGCACTGCACAGCAGATCCAACGTATTACGTGATGGCAAAGCTACACAATCCAAGGAACTCTCGAGCTGGCAAAGAATAGCCTCGCCATAACTGCAAGATAACAAAGCGTCAACGACTTTCAGCGATGGCTGGGTTTTCATCTACTGAGTAGGTGACTTGCCGACAAGCAAATGTCACACCTTAATCATGCAGGTAGTTCCCCAGTTTCTCATCCGTGTGCTCGAGGGGTACGCCTTCAATTTTACCATACGTCGCCATGTATAACTAGTACGCGCGTCTCGAATGCCGCACCAGCAAGGGCGCAAATACGAAGGGGTCAGTTTACTGCGCTGAGCGAAAGCACGGTCAAAATAAGGCTGCCATCTTTGTTCAGGCGATGGGGCAAAACGTTTTGTTGCGCCATTGCCACGACCTCCGACGCCAATGAGTTGGAGCTCGCTCGCCACAAACTGTAACCTTCGGCTGGTTTGAAGACCACGGAAATTTCGGCGGCTCGCTTTTTTTGTAAGTCACCATTTTGAATTATCCTTCATTTATTTCCGTGTCAGTTGTGTCAGAAGACAGATTTCAACTCTTGGGTTCCTCGTCAATGATGATGCATGAATGTTTATGGCGCAAGGCGAACTAGGGAAAAGAGCGCCGAGAAAAGGCTTATATAATGAGGAGAGAAATAAATTGGTTAGAGAGAAAACAAAATCAATATATACTTTGACTACGGCTGGTGTACAGGGCCAGGGAGAAAACCGAGAGTGGTTAAAGATAAAAAAGGCTGGTGGTGTATGGGACCGGGGGTAAAACTATGGGTCGTATGAGATGAGCTGTAAGAATTTACTTCTTACAGAACCATAAGGTGCGCTGAACAGAAAACGTAGCATCGTCCCCTAGAAAGTATGAAAGTAGGTATACGTTGTCTGTAGAGTTCTGTGAAGTGTTTGCATCGTGTAATATCGAGTGCCTTGAATTGAATGGGGATGTGTATCACGTATAGGCCCAACCCACACCTGCTACACAGTGGTCGTGGAGGTCTCGTGAGCAGGTGCAAGTGCATTAAATGTGTATGACCTATCTGTAACCTAGCTGCGGTAACCTCAATGTGCATGTGTGACTCAGAAGTGTATTGTCAAAGTGTAGTTTTATTACGTGTAGTTTGTTGTCTGTCGTTTCGATCAGCCTGCTTGCCAAGTATTACGAAGTTGTTCTCTAATGCATCAATTGAGATCTGTGTAAGGTAGTGTTCTCATGTTTACGGTGGTCATTTCATCCCCCAGTTTATTTCCACCAATGCCAGAGAGGCCTGGCACCCAACACCCACTCACCGCAAGGTTTGAAGAATAAGCTAGGATAATTGATTTGAATACAAGATCATGACATCGTTTTCCGATACCTTTCCGGATGACAATGCATGGACGACACTCAGAGAATATGTGTAGATTATGGATTTAGAAACGTGATGTTCAACTATGCGACTTACACTCAGAAAAATGTATTGAGCTTCTGCCCTAAAAAAACTCGTATTTACATTCCTGGTTCTATTTCCTTTAATACTGTACCCATGCACAGCCCAAGGCACCGCAGTGAACGTTTTATTTGCATCACTGAAAAACTCTTCGGATCTGTATTTATCCTGCAGATACATGAAATGCAGCGAAATCCAACTTCTTGGTGTCCTCTTATTGTATTGCAAAAAAGACAAGTCACATGATACGGGACCAAGATGCCACGGTGCTATAAGATCAGGGTGAAATGATTTGAATGTGTCTAAAAAAGAAACCTCTTGAATCGCCAACTCGTACCTCAGTCTCTGCGAGAAGGAACAAGAAATTGATGGGCCGTTTAAAAAGAGCTGAGTTGTGGATGTATCATTAAGATTCTCAGTCAAAAGCACGCTTTTGGAGTCTGGCACAGTTTCCTGGTTATCTTCAGAATTTACGTCTTGTTGAACTGCGGGAATACATTGATGCGGTCCACTTGGCGTAGGCAGAGCCTGTTTAGTTGCGTCCACAACGGCACTATGCGGCGCAGGTGATTGCGGCACCTTGCTCAACTGCAGGGCTTGCTGAACTGCAGAAGCTGTGTGACGCGGCGAGTCTGCCTTCTTGAAGTCGCTGATTAATGGCACTGGGAATAACTATGGCTAAAAACAAAAAAGAAACTGCAGTGCAGCAAAAGCAAGCAGCTGGCTAAGCCTATCTTCGTCTTCGACCTGACACTGCTGTTCAGAATCGAATCAACACAGGTGATGAAAATGGCGTACGCCGAAGGCTTTTCGGGTAATCATGAACGAACGCGAAGCAATTGAATCAGACGTTGGCAAGACTCTTCGTATGGACAATATTCATCCTTCCACTACTGTACGGGCATCCCTCGTTACACTGGTCAAGAAGGATGGTGCATGACAGTTTGGTGTAGAGTATCGTTATCAAAACAAACGTTACTACAAAAGATATGTGCTCCCGTCCTCGCATTTACGACGCCTTGGAATGCCCCCCCCTGCCCCACCCCCCACGCCAAGTTCTTTACTTCCATTAATCCCCCCACTGGACATTGGAAGATCGCCGTCGATGTGCTGGATCCCGGGAAAACAGCTTTCGCTAGGCCGGATGGTCTATATCAAATAAAAGTATTACCCTTCCGTTTATGCAACGCGCGAGCGACGTTAGTGCGATCATTGACTCCCTACTACATGGCTTTAAGTGGTCTTTTTGTCTATGTTACCTTCATGACGTCATTATTTTATTGCGTACGTTTGAAATCTATCTCGAACGCCTTGCGGCTATCCTTAACATTATCCGGCGAGCAGGATTTCATTTTAATTTAAAAGAGTGCCGCCTGGGTCGTTGAGACATTACAATTATCTCCCCTCAGCAGGACGTCCCGCTCAATATATTACAAGCACCAGTGAATATAACCCAGGCGTGAACCAATTAAATCCCAGAGTCCCTCAGGGCTGAACGGGCGCGAGTGCACTGTACCTTACGTGCAACCAATACCATCCAGTAACACTGTATTTCCATCCAAGTTGGGGGAACTAGGTTACGTGACCTGTTTAGGTGGATAAATAAAAAGTCCGCACAGAAAAACAGTCATGTGACTTTCAAACACTCTCGCCTAAAGAATCATGAACCCGAGGTGGGTGTCATTGGAATTATTAATTGCTGATTTACCCGATATGTTAGAAGAAACAGCCAGAATGGCCAACTCTCGAAACCAAATAGTGATGTGACTCTGGCATTAGCAGTATGAGAAGCCTGCTCTAAATTATGACATCACAATTGTCAATCAAATGTATTTGAATGACTCCTCATCCTCTATTATGGCAGCACATCTTCATAATACTATGTCACGAGAGATCTGCAGGACTGGTACCACCCCGAAATTGCCAGCTCAAGTGACAACGATTTGGAACTGCCAGCGTAGGCGTGAGTCATGGAAATAAGACACACAGGACACCCCTTCTATTAGGTGCGACCTCAAAAGAGTCACGTGACTTATCATGAGCTTTAAAACATCACTTGAATTTGTTCAATACTGCACAATTTGTAAAAGAATATTGTCATAGTCAACAAACATTATTAAGATGTCGCATGACTACTATGGGTTATGAATCAGTCACGTGAGTGAGTGCGATGTTTTTTACATCAAAAGTATTAGCATCATAGGTATCTAACGAACACCGTTGAATTGCCTGTTTACGTGATGGGCAAAAAGTCCTGTCATGGTGAACATAATTTATCATGACGTCGCTTGACTCCTATAGGTCATGAATAAATCACATGACTTGCCATAAAGTTGTTTTATAAGTATTGGCATTCTAGGTACCAAATGAACGCTGTTGAATTACTTGTTCTGGTGACGTGCAAGAAGAATCTGGTCATGGTGAACGTGGTTCTTTATGATGTGGCATGATTTCTATGGGTCATGAATAAGTCACGTGACTTACCATGAGGCTTTACATCAAAAGTATTGGCGTAACAGGTATCAAAACAACGCTGTTGAATTGCTTGTTTGCGTCATGGCGAGAACGTCTTGTCATGGTGATGACAACGTCTTGTCATTACTAGTGATGGGGCAAGAATATTATGATTAAACAATAGGTCACGTGACTTCCAATTACGTTTTTTTCACAATATTTTGGCATCATATGTGAAAATAATTGTGAAGAATTACTTGTTCACATGATGTGCAAAAATAATGCTGTCATATTGAACATGATTCATTATGATGGTGCATGACTCTTAGGAATTTGGAATAAGTCATGTGACCTACCATGACCATTTTTGCATTACCACTACTGCCATCATAGGTGTCATATGAAGGCTGTTAATTCCTTGTTTACATGATATTGTAACGGTGAAAGTAAGCACTGGGGTTTGTAGCAATGGCAAAAAACACTTTTTTTATGGCGACCTTGTGCTCGCAAGTCCACTGTCACCGCTAGCCACAGCGTCTACAAAAACAGATGGTTTCTCTTCGCCTTTTTCTCAGCTGATCCCTGCAACGTACTCACTTCTAATTTTGGGTGTGGGCCGCTTGGTCTGTCTGGCAATGATGATAATAATGCCGTGGGATTACTCCACCTCTCGGGAACGGCATTGGGCCGATGCCGGATGGTATGTCCTTTGGTATTCAAGTCTAACCATTCCTGAAAACCTAGTAGCTGAATAGCGCCGTCTGAGTGGGCAAATGAATAAAGGGAACGAGGTACGTTCAGTCAGGCTTGACTTGGTCTGTGCGAAAGTAATAGGGCGCAATGCGCGCTACATGTACGATCTCTGGGGTAGGCCGGCGTTTTGAAAACCATGCTGTTGTTGCCCTTGGTTCTTAATGTAGTTTACATCAGATACGCGACGAAGGTCTTGATAGGGGCCGAAAAATCGGCGGAGAAGCTTTGAAGAAGCCCACGGCGGAGGACTGGTCTCCACACACAAACAAGGTCTCCAGCTAGATATTGAGCATTGCGTTGTCCGTGGTTGTATCTAAGGGCGTCAACTGTTGGTTGGCTTATCATGCGGAGTCGGGCAAGCTGACGATCTTCTTCAGCGCGTGCGTGAAATCGGCCACGGCATTTTCGGGAACGTCGGTGTGATCTACGCGAAGCATAGCGTCCAGTGTAGTGGTCACCAGGCATCCGTACAGGTTGAAATGGCGTGAGCCGACTTGTTTCGTACGTAGCCGTATTATAAGCGAAGGTGGTGTAAGGTACAATTTCAACCCGATTACATTGTCCAAAAATCGCCGTACATAGACAACATATCGGTGATGGTCCGGTTGAGGCGTTCCATAATCCCATTAGCTTGAGGGGGACATGCCGTGCTTTTGCGATGCTCGCAGTCAGTTAGCCTAAGGACGGTTTTCGTGAAGGAAGAAGGGAATGCGGTGCCCCGATCTGTAATGACCGTGGTAGCTGCGCCGTGTCGCAGAACAATGTTCTCTATGAAGATTTGGTGACTTCTGCGGCGGTGGCTCGCGAAAAAGCCACCGTTTCGGCATATAATGTTAAGTAGTCAGTGGCTACAATATTCCATTTGTTTCGCTGAGACGATGTTAAAAATGGCCCAAGTAGATCCATTCCAGCTTGCCCGAATGGCGCGTCGGAGGGATGAACTAGGTGAAGCGATTCGGGTGGTTTTACCGGAGGTTTCTTCCTGTGTTGGGAATCGTGGCTGGTCCTTATGTAATGCCCCACCGAATAAAGAAGGATCGGTCAAAAGTACCTCTGGTGGATCAGCGTAAATGTGTGACTCACGCACCGTGCATGTTGACACCCTGCACGTTTACACCAGTCATGTACATTGTCTTTTATGTCATTTCACATAAATTTTAGTTAAATGTTTTACGTGTAATATCACTCCGTCATTACAAAAAACTTTTCATTGCCGCTATTCGCCCTTATTCGGCCTTGTGACGTAAAAATTCCAACCATCATCAAATGTGCGACTCACGCCGAGATGGCTAGCTGAAGGCTCCTTGTGACATGCTGGTAGGATTTCCACCCCTAGCAGAGTTGCAACGACAAGGAGAAATTTCTCCTAGCAGTCATACCTCCATTTACACAGCATATTGTTCCGCAGCGAGTTCGCGGCTACATTTCTAATTAAGGGACGCGGTACGGGGGAGTTCCTGACGTGCAGATGGTCGATGAGTGGCCATAGCTCGGTGTCTTGCTGCTGGTAGTCAGCCATGTCAGTGTTGTAAAATACTACGAGAAACGGAATGTCCTCCTTTTATTCACGTGTGTCGGATGAAATCGGCACCAGTGATAAATAATCTGCATCGGTATGTTTCCCGAGTTGTATAAACACTAATGTACTCTTGGTGTTGTAGGCTCCACCGAGCCGGTCGTCCAGATGGGTTCTTAAGGTTGGCCAGGCAACATAAGGAGTGCTGATCGCTTACCGCCGTGAAAAGGCGATCGTAGAGGTGGGGGCGGAATTTTGTTAAGGCCCACAACACCGCTAGGCATTCCTATTCCCTCCCAGCGTAATTCGTCTCGGCTTTTGAAACGTGCGACTGGCGTTTGCGATAACATTTTGTGTCCCCTGCTGACACTGCACTAGTATAGCGCATATTCCAACATTGGTGGCATCAGTTCAGATATGTGTCTCGCTGGAGTGATCGAAGTTGGCCAAGATTTGTGCGTTCTGAAGGTGGATACAAAGCTCATCAAATGCCACTTGCTGCTCCCCTGTCCAAATGATTGGCACCTCGTTTTTTGGTAAGGTGGTAATGGTTCGGCAATCTTGAAGAACCCTTCCACGAAACGTCTGTAGTACGCGTAAAATCATAAGAAGCGCCGTATGACCTTCTTGTGGGTGGACAGTGGAAAGCAGTGCACAGCAGCTATTTTGTCGGGATCGGGTGCGACGCCTTCAGCTCTGAAAACGTGTCCAAGAAGGTTTATTTCTTAGAAAGCGAGATGACAATTTTCAGGCTTGATAATCAGATCTGCAGAGCGGAGAGCTTCCAGAACGGACTTCAGTCGCAGAAGGTGTTCCTCAAATGAACTAAAAAAGCGACCCAGACTTTTAACTAAACCAGATATGTTTGCTACTTAAGCCCCTCGAGTACAGTGTCCAGCGTCCGCTGGAAGAATGCAGGGGAGGAAAACAAGCCAAACGGGAGGACGTTAAACTCGAAGAGATCGTCGGGTGCTACGAAGGAAATCTTTTTGGCGAACTCGCTCATCAATCTCTTTTTGCCAAAAACCAGATTTAAAACAATATGACGACAAGATTTTGGTATCACGGAGGCGGTCTAACGTGTCGTTCATCTTAAGAAGCGGGGAGACGTGTCGTTTTGTCACGCTGATCAATTTGCGGTGGTAATCGCAAACCCGAAGCGCATTTACTTTTAAATCCAGAGCATTTCTTCAACTCACAATGTCACCCGTCCGTTGGCGATCGGTGTCCACAGCCAGCCAGCAGGTGCGCCCCTCCCCCGCTCCTCCTCGCTCTCAACAACAGGTGCGGGCGCACATGCGCGGGCTCCGGTGCTGAAAGAGGCGTTGCAGCAGCAGGTGCTACCTCCTCTCCCTCTACTGCGAGCGCTAAGGCAGCGGCAGAGCGTCAGCGTCGAGCGGCCGATCCCTAGCGTCGAGAACGAGAGGCCGCTGCCAGTCGTCAGCGTCGAGCTGCGGATCCATGGAATCGAGAGTGAGACACGGCTTCGAAACGTCAGCGGCAAGCGGCGGACCCCGGGTTACGAGAACGAGATATCGCGGTCGGCCTTGTTGACGTAGTCCACGACGTACGCCGCGCACGCGTAGTGGTCGAAGATGATCTGCAGGTCCATGTTGGAGTCGAGAACACTTCGGATCCACGGGTTGAACGCGTTCAGGCGCTTCTCGGCGGGGGTCCTCGCATGAAGCACGCACGGACGCGACGCGCCAGCCCGCAGAACCTCCGAGTACTCTACCCCGGTCCGCACGTCGAAGGCGCGCAGGAACTCGTCCAAGCTCGCAAACTCCCCGTGCTCCAACGTCTCGTGCTCCAACGTCTCGTCGTATTTCCCTTCAAGCACCGTCGACGCACCCGTACGACAACTTCAACTACCACCACCAGTTACCACAACCTACGACACTTGACCACCCCCCATGCTCTGCATTTACTCGTGTCCCTCGCGCGGGGGCATGCGACGGAGGTTTTTTGTTTACTAGAACTACGCCAGAGGCCCACGCACTTATAGACGATTGAATACCATCAACATCGAGCGTCTGATTCACCTGACTCTTGATGATTTCCCCTTCCTGTGGCGCCATCCTGTAAGGATGCTGGCACACTGGCCTGACAGATACATCCCCGAAAATCCGATGCTTCGCAATGGGTGTCCATCACAGTTTAGATTACATGGCAAATCAGTCGGAAAATTGTTGCGCGAGTGACTTGAGGGCCTCCTTTTGAGCGATCTAGAGTTCGACGTTCATGTGAACGGGTAGGCACAGAGTCGCCGCCAGTGGATCAGATCGCGTCGTTTTCAGAGTGGTCATGTGCGTTATGTCAGCGATCTCTTCAATGAACCCGATGGCGGTGCCTTTTGCAAGATGCCGACACTCGTTGGCTACATTAGTGAGCAAGATAGGCGTACATCTGTTTTGTGTTGCTCAGTAATCCTCTTGCTACGGGGATGTCTTTCTCTATGACCAACCGAGTGTTACCTTCGGCTATAGCAGAACAATCATGAAATGCATCAGAGTTAACGTTCACGAGCACGATAGTGCAAGCTGGTAGCGTGACATCATCGTCAACGATGCGCAACGCCTTGTCACGCTCACCTTCCGCGTGACTGGCAATAGCTAATTTGGTGGAGAAGGTAAATTTAGATTTCTCTGAGTCGATAACTGCTCCATTGTGCAACAGGAAGTCCATGCCTAAAATTAGGTCTCTCGAACACTCCGGAAACACAATGACTGCATTGACATAGGTGAAGCCGTGAATCTTTATTCGGGCAGTGAACCTACCAACGGGAGTAATCAAGTGGCTTCCAGCTGTACGAATTTGAAGGCTAGTCCTGGGGTCAGAACTTTCATTAAAGTAGCTTCAAGAGCTTGATAATAAACAGAATTTATTTATTTAATTATTTGAAAGGCTCACCAACAGCGCAATGGCCTTCTCGGGTGATGCATAGAATACACACATATAAGGCATACAAAAGACAGAATATGAAAAGGGAAGTAACAGTACAATTATATGGGTATATATACACAAAGAAGGAGAGTTATCAAGGAGAGACATTTTCTGAGCAACAAGAGCACGGAGATTGTGTGTACACTAAACGACAAATACAAGCACAATCGTGATGATTTTCTTCACTCCGACCCGTTTAAAGAGCGTTTAAAAAGAACCATGTCGTTGCAAAAAAATGTAAATGGCAGATAAAAAAAGTCAGTTAAAGGCATGTTGGCATCGGTTAGCTGGTACTAAGCTCAGAATTTTGTCAACATGAAAGTAGCCATGCGGCCGTAGTGGCCTGCTTGGCACTCGCAGGAGAACAGAGCTCACAAGGCAAGGACCGTCAAACTTAGAATGAATGCACTTGCAATAAAAAATCAGGTCACGCCTGGAACGCCTGACACATAGCTCATCAAGGTTCAGGAGCTTGAGAACCTCAACGTGCAGATAGTTGCTCACTGGTGAGTATCGATAAAATACGGTTCTGGTGAAGCGCTTCTGAATCCTTTCTAGTCGAAGAGACGACGAAGGACTTAAACAATTCTAGATTGCGCTTGCAAAGTGTAGCTTCGGCAAAACTAGGGCGCGGTAAAATGATGCGAAGCATGATGGGTTCGTGAATTCACTGGTGGCTCGGGAAATCATGCCAAGTGTTCGGAGACAGGAGTTCGTCAGATGGTTTACGTGCGAGTTGAAGAGTAGTTTTGCGTCCCTCAATACACCCAAATCGCGCGCTACAGTGGCGCGTTTTATAGCAAAACCTAGCAAAGAGTACGGGAAAGTGAGCGGGGCAGTTTTACGAGTGTAAGATATCACAATGGTTTTGGAGAGATTAAGCTTTAAGTAGTTGCTGTCGCACCATGCCGAAACTCCATTGATGTCATGTTGCAGCAGGAGGCGATCTTCCCGTGAGGAAACCGCGCGATACAGCTTCATATCATCAGCATACTGAGAGAGCGAACAGTGTCTAATGACAGAGTGCACGTCTTTAACAAAAATGTTGAAGAGGAGAGGGCTCAGTGTAGACCCTTGAGGTACCCCTGCCACGGCAGTCGTTTCACAGCCTTCTATATCCCCACATCTGTCACGCGATACGGGTTCGGCGTAACAGCGACTGACACTAAGTTAACTATTTTCTTGTCGTCGTCGTCGTGGTTGTCACAGTGAAGCATTTTGGCGGTCAGCGACGTCAGCGGCCTCACCTCCAGAAATCACTGCCCTCAGTTTCTCTGGTTCTTGGGGCTAGAAGGGCGACGGTTCGTATAACCTCGCGCGACCCGTGGACTCAGGAATCTGCGTCGGGTGCAAGGAGACGGTGACCGAGAATCACGGCGCATGAGAGGAAACATGTTCTGACGTCCGACGTTATACTCCTCGATCTCCCGTGATCGCTCCGTATTTTGCGCACGGTGCGTTCGGCGAAATCCCCGTAATCCAGCCCGGGGTTATGCAGATGTGCGGTAGACGTTCCCTGCTTTCCAACACTAGAAGCAGAGATGCCTGCGGTCAGCGGCACGCCATACGTCGCTCTTACGGGGTATTACATTCATCTGGTAGGGCACGTCGCGGGGTCCTAAATGCACCTTATGCTGCGGCAAGACGTAGACAATTGCAGGCGGAGAGCAGTAGGAAAGATTCTTAAAGGTAGCCGCGAACGAAATGCTGGCAATTCCTCGCCCCATGTCTGCTCACTACGGTATCCTCACAGCTTGGATAAGTTCTGTGGGAATTTAGGCGATGGACACTGACGCAGGTGACACGTTTCCCTGTTCAAGGCGGTGGAGTTACTCTCTGACTGTGGGCCTCACGATCTCGCGGAGCCCAGGGATTTCGAGCTGAGCTACGTTTCACGCAGTGGCTCCTTCCTAAACCTTGTCATCCTTAACATGATTTTTTATGACGTCCCATGACTACCATCGAAACTAAACTTGTCACGTGCTTTACCCTGAAGTTTACAAACCAGAAGTGTTGTCATCATAGGTATAAAATTGACGTATTTTGAATTGCTTGTTCACGTGATGTGCATAACCATCTTTTCATAATGAACATGACTCCTCACGATGTCGCATGACTCATCTGGGGCATAAATAGGTCACGTGTAATGGCATCATAGATATCACAGGAATGGTATTGAATTGTTTGTTTACGTGAATTGTGAATCGTGTGTGTTATTCTGAACGTCACGATGCTCTCTACGGCAAACTATATCAGGCAGCGTCATGTTGCCTTCCCGAACAAAATAGAAAACGGGTAAACATAACAATGTATGAGATTACCGACATTTCATACACCAGTATGCCTTCCCAATTCTCGAAATCAGGTCGGGATAAGATGAAACTGCCTAAAATGAGGTTCCATAGAAAGCAGCCTGTCGTTCACAATGACAGGCATCCTTCAAAATTTTTGTAACGAAACACTTTTTATGGGTTTTTTCGTACCTAAAATGCCATTACACTTATTGTACGCAAACTCAGAGAAAGTCACGTGAGATATTCATGATCCACAGCTATCATGCCGCATCGTAAGACATCATGCTCACAATCACAAGATGCTTTCGCACATCCCGTAGACAGCCAGTTGGTGGCCTTTTAAATATATATATATTATGCCAATACTCAAGATTTATTAAATTACATGATAAGTTAGATAATAATTTTTATTCCATTGAACTCAGAGGACATAATCATAAATTATGTTTATAATGACAACATTGCTTTGCACTTCACGTAACCATGCAATTCAACCGATTTTACTTGTTCCTATGATACCATTATACATGATGAAAAATGTCATGGTTATTCACTTTGCTAATCTATGGTCCACATGGGCCTTGCGACATTACGAGTAATCATGTTCACCATGAAAAGATTGTTTGGCATATCAAAAAGAAGCAATTACACAGAGTTATTTCAATACATATGATGCCAAACTTCGGATTTAAAAAACGTCCTGGTAAGTAACGAGACTATTGTATGACCCTTAATAGTCATTTGACATTATAATGCATCATATTCACTATCACTATGACAATATTCGTTTTGCACATCATGTGAACAAGTAATTCATCGCCATTTATTGGGTACCTATGATGCCAATACTTCTGAGGTAGAAAAACGTCATGGTAAGACAGATGAATAATTCATGACCCATACGATTTATGTGACATCCCGAGGAAAGTTGTTCACCATTACAACAATATTTCGCAATCATGTAAACAAGCAATTCAACAATTCAAGCGTGTTCATTTGATACCAATGATGCCAATACTTATGATGTAAAAAATGCTATGGTAATCCACGTGACTAATTCGTGAAATATAGGAGACATGCGACATGACGAGGAATCAGGTTTACTATGACCAAACTTTTCGGCCATCATTTTTACAAGCAATTGTCAACAAGCGTGACAAGCAATTCGACATTATTCGTTCAATACCTATGATGCGAATACTTGTGATGTAAGAAACGTCATGGTAACCAACGTAATTCATAATTTATAGGTATCCTGCGAGCTCTTAAAAATAATGTTCACCCTGCAAATATTTTTTTGCACATCACGTGAACAACTAACTCAAGAAACTTCGTTTGATATCTATGATGCCAATACTCGTGATTCAGTAAACCTTATTGCAGGTTACGTGACTAAATCAGGATACATGGAAGTCACGCTACAACACTTTGATTCATGTTTTCAAGGGCAACATTATTTTGCACATCACACAAATAAGCGAATGAATACCGACTATCTGACACCTACGATGCTATTTCTTGTGAATAACATGGTAAGTTCCGTGAGTGGCTCATTATCTATAGGAGTTATGCGACCTCATAATAAATTATATTCATGATGACAGGCTTCCTTCCAGCGTCACGTAAATACGCCATTCAATAGCGTTCACCTAATGCCGGTGACGCGGTTGCTGGTACAAATGCAAGTTAGGGATAAAAGCTCATGGAAAGTTACGTAACTCTTTCGTGGTCGCACCTAATAGAAGGGCTGTACTGTTTGTGTTCGACCCATGACTCAGGCCTACGCTTGCTGTTCAAAGTTATTGTCGCATGAGCTGGCAATATTCAAGTGGTACCAGTCCTGCAGCTCCCATGTGACATGATATTAAGATCTCCCTCAATCATACAGTATTAGGAGCCATTAAAATGTATTTGATTGATGTTCATGACGTCATAGGTTAGGGCAGGCTTTTCGTACAGCTAATGCAAGAATCACAAACTATTTTGTTCCGAGAGTTAGTCGTTCTGGTGGTTTCCTCTAACATCGCGGGTAAATTAGCAATTTAAATGCAATAATTCATACCGATTACACCATACTCGGGTTGTTATAGTAATTAGATGAGAGTGGTTGAAATTCTCATGACTCTGTTTCTGTGCTCACTTTAACAGTTATCGGCTTAAACAGGTCACGTAGCCGGTTTTTTCGATGTTCTCTCGATTTTCTCTCGACTTTCGATTTTCGTTGCAGGTACCAGTCTGCGCCGCCGTACTCAGCTCCACAAGACTGCTGAATCTACCGTACGTGTGTTCCACATGAAAACTGCGTGACGGATTTTTTCAACGACAGTAGGTGCCACTTGGCATCTGCGCAGATCATCGGCGCCAGCGTCACTGAAGCAAGCTATAAAAGAACAAGAAACATCGCTGCCAAGCACACTTGGCAGTGGCGAAAACAAGCAGCAACTTGGGACTGAGCGCTCTCGATTTTCGGTGGAGGTTAGTTTCTGGCAAAGCGTTGCTGTATCTTCCTGTTTTTGACGTCGTCGCTTCTGACAAGTTTCTTGTAGAGCGTTTATGTGTGGTGTTCTGTGAAATCTTATGCTGTGTGAAAAATGAATAAAGACATAGCAAAAATGAAGGAGGATATACAGGCGGAAGTTGAACAGCAATTTCGAGCTGAGATAAAGACATAACGTGAGGCATTTGAGAGAGAGATGCGAAATAAATTACGCGACCTTCGAAACCAGCAAAAAGGGATTGTTCAAAGCTTGGAATACTCCCTGGCTGACATTGATGACTTGAAGAAACGGCTAGAAGTTGAACTTGCAAAGAATAAAAAACTAAGGTGAGAAAATGATGCCCTCGGGGCGAAATGTCAAGTTCTTGAAGACAGGGTAGTTGATCTGCAGAAGAGAGTCCTTGAAATCGAGCAATATTTTAGGAATTGCAATCTTGAGATCCAGGGTGTTGAAAAGCAAGAAAACGAAAATGTTGTCGAGATTGTCTCTAAGCTTGGTACGGTCATCAATGAACCCATTTCTCAGGGTGGCATTGTAGCCTGCCACCGCGTTCCAACACGGAATTCTGACAAATCGAACATTGTTGTACAATTCAGATCTCGCGATAAACAGGAGTGTGCTCTGAAAAAGGAAAAAAAATGAGGTTGAAAAACGAAGACCTGGGAAATAAAAGCACATTGCCTATCTATGCTAATGAACATCTGTGTCCGACACTGAAGCGTTTGCTTGGCATGGCTGTCAAAAAAAAGCATGACCACAAGTGGAAATTAGTGTGGTCGTTCAAGGGCAAGATATAGGCAAAGAAAAATGAAACTTCACCAATGATCCATATAGCCGACGAAAGTGACCTTGCCAAGATACAGTAAAGTCAATCCGAAACCGCCTTACCGCAGTAATAATGGATCAGTCGGCTTACCGACAGTTCGTTTTTCCAGAATGTTTAAGACATCAAAATTTAAAACAACATTCCTTAATACACTTTATTGTACGCTCCGCTACTAACAAAGAAGAAGAAATGTACAATTTTTTTAGGCCAGTTTTCCTTCCGATACAATGTGGCCATGATTATTGAGACGTTGTATAGTGAAGGTTGTAAAATGCTTCAACTTCCGGGTTACAATAACTTCTTTATGAACCGTCCCGATCGCCGGGGAGGAGGAGTCGCTATTTGCCTAGAAGAAAACATGCACTGTGAATTAGTTTCGAAATTTTTAGTAGTCACAAATGACTACGAGATAGTGGCAGTCATATACGACAAAGACATCATGGTTGCTGTATACCGGCCACCATAAGGCAATATCTCACAATTTCTGCATTTCTTCAAACATATCTTAGACCATGTGTGCGACAATGGTTCCGCCTTGTTTGTGGCAGTGACTTCAATATAAACGTCTTAGAAGGTAGTGCAACAGTCACCGAATTTCGCACTACACTGAGTTCAGTTGTATTTCTAAACCTAATAAAAACACCTACCCGCGTCACAGCAACCAGTTCGTCTGCCCTTGACCAGTTGATTACAAACGTTAAAACTGTAATTTTTTTGTACTGGTACTATCGCATCAAGCCTAAGTGATCATTGTGCAGTTGTTATGATATATGATAATAAAACAAAAAACAAGAAGCATCACTGTGAGTCTATTAAGACCCAGGTTGTGTCTGCGACGGCTTTAGAGTTGTTTAAATGCGAAATAAGCGCTTGTGATTGGTCATCTGTATATGATACGAATTCGGCAAATGACGCCTATTCTGAGTTTATGAAAACGTTTATTGCCATTTACAATAGGCACTTTCCGTTCACAACTTTCACGCAATCCGAAAAAATGAGAAAGCCTTGGGTAACGCGAGCTCACATGACAATGATCAAACGAAAAAACAAACTGTATCACGCATTCTTGCAAACAAGACTGCTTACGACGCTGCAGGAATTCAAGAAGCAGCGTAATCTACACAACAAAGAACTAAGACGAGCAAAGGCTGCTTATTATCATTCCCTGTTCGCAGATATTGATAACAGACACCCAGATACTGCGTGGAAAGCTATAAATCGCGTTTTGGGGTGGGGACAAAATCATTGCACACCCGACAAAATCCTCGTAAATGGTCGCGAGGTAATGAGCAGAGACATTGCTAATCAATTTAACACGTACTTTGTCAACACCACAATTCAGACATGCTCGGCCGTTTATCGAAGAGTCCGAATGTGTTCAAAACAATATTATTGGAATCCTTTTTCTTCGTCCAACTGATATAATTGAAATTTAACGAACATTTATGAACGGGAACAATAGCAAAGCTTTGGACATCAATGACATGCAGACAAAACCAGTTAAATACGTCATAGAACACATTGCTCCCCACTAGTTCATATTTGTAATCTAGCCATAGAAATAGGTGTATTTCCCGCTGAGATGAAGAAAGCAAGGGTATCAGTAATACATAAAGGGGGGGGGGATAAATCAACAGTGTCGAACTACAGACCAATATCTGTTCTTCCAGCTTTTTTTAAGGGCATAGAAAAAGTGTTCCATCATTGCATAAACAATTTCTTTTGTGACAAAGATAATTCATGTGGAGAACAATTTGGTTTTCGTAGTGGTCGATCAACGGAAACCGCGCTACTCACACTTAAAGAACACATAATAGTTAACATTGAGAAAAAAATATACACTGTAGGTCTCTTTATTGACTTCAGTCGAGCTTTCGATTGCCTGTACCATGATATCCTAATAAAAAAATTATCTGCATGCGGTATTCGAGGAAAGGCTTCCGACTTGCTAAACTCATACTTACACAACCGTCAGCAATGCGTGTACCTAGACAACTACAAGTCACCGTTTCATTCTATTGAAAAAAGCGTAACGAAAGGAAGCATTTTGGGGTACTTGCTCTTTAACGTGCATATCATTGATATCACAAAAATAAGTACAACTGCAAAATTTATAATGTATGCAGACGACAGCACTATACTTATTTCCGGTACTGATGTCAACGATTTAATTGCAAAATGTAACGATGTGCTTCGGAAGCTATCCGTTTGGTCGCAGTCGAATCAAATTAGCATTAATTCCAATAACAAAAAAGTAGTTATCTTCAGGTTTAAAAATAAAGCACTTAACCTGCAAAGTAACATAATTTATGAGGATAAAGTTATTGACATAGTACACAAACACAAGATTCTAGGCGTTAAATTTTCTACACATCTAGGTTGGAACACACATATAGTTAACCTTTTTAATAAACTGTCCTCAGACCCCGGAGTATTATCGCGATGCCGGGATTTCCTTCCTGCACAGGTCAAACTGCAAATTTACAACGCGTTATTTGCATCGCATGTTAACTATTGTAGTCTTGTGTGGGCTACGACAAATAAAACAAATCAAATAAAAATTCTGAGGTTGCAAAAGAGAATGATTCGAAATATCACCAGTATTCCGTACTTAGCATCAACGCAAAATGCTTTCCCAAAATACAACATTATCAAAGTAAACCACTTGTACAGGTTTCGTATTTTAGGTGCATTTGTTTCTGCATTACACGCACTAAAAGCGTTTTATTATCACTCTCATCCCTAACACCAAGGGATGCCGATTCACGCACGAGCAGCACAGAACAAAGGGTAGTGCCGCGGTGCTGCACTAATTATAAATATCAGGCTCTGCACTTCAACATTCCCACCATTCTAAATAAACATAGTGATTCACATTGCTTTTTCCGCAAACAGTTGCGGCAATACTTCGTAAACTTGTAGTTTCCATCACTGTTACAATAATTGCTGGTTTTTTGTATTTATGTGCCATTGCTGTTGTTTCGTGTCTTACTGTGTATAGAACTGTCTTTTTGTGTTAATTTGTACGAATTGCGAATATTGAAACCACAATTCTTGTATAACTTTTGGAATTCATCATATTGTGAACTACGTACGAAGGATGTACTCTTTAAATTGCCTTCGTTATGAGTGATTTTCTTTTCCTTTCTTGAACCCTGCCAAGTGAGGGTTTCCGGGCACTGTCAAGCTGTCTTTTAGCAGCTTTTAGCCCGGACGACCTTCCAGTTTCTTCTGAAAAAATAAAGATTATCTTATCTTATCTTATCTTATCTTACTGCACCAAACTTGAATGTAAATACACTGTGCCTGGATGGTATTGGTTGCACGTAGGTTACAGTGTGCTCGCATCTGTTCTGCCTTGAGTGACTCGAGGATTATATCGGTTCGCACCTGGATTATCGTAACTGGCATTGGATTATATTAAACGAGAATATCTGTAGGTGATGCAACGCGAGTCCGCGGCGACTCTGACAAGGTTCGGGCTGTTGAAAAGTTCCCACAACGTTGCTTCCACAAATAGCCCGAAGATTTGTCGCCCTTGTTATACTTTCGCAACTTAAATAAAATGTTGCGACTGTCGCAAGGCCACTGACTGATCTTTGCAAGAACTGTACCTCCTCTTGGGCCCAGTGCCAACGGAAGCCTTTCACAGACCTTCTCACTGATTCTCCAATTTTGGAACATTTCGACCCATTGGCACGAACTGAAGTCCGTACAGATGCGGCTGGGTGTGGCGTTGAAGCTGTTTTGGCGCAGCGACAGTAAAACTGTGACAGAGTGGTTGCCTACAAAAACAGGCTCTTCTGCCCATCAGAGCGGAACTTTTTATCAGAGTGGGAATGTCTTGCTCTTGTATCGGCGATAGGGAAATTCCATCCTCATCTCTACGGGAGGCCATTCAAATTTGTCACCCGTCACGACACCCTTTGTTGAGTATCTTTCTTAAACGACCCCACGGGATGCTTAGGGAGCTACGATATGACCTTACAAGAATACTGTTTGACTGTCGCCTACCAATGTGGACGCATGCATCAAGACGCGGGCTGCTTGTCCCGCAATCCCGTCTATGGACCTGGTTCATCTGCACACGACTCCTCCACATCTGCTCTGGCTATTCCTGATTTGATTCATATCGCCAATGAACATCGTCGTGGCACGACTTTAAGGGCGAATATTGTCAATCTGCTCTATTTCGCGCACAATCTTTCGCTACGGGAGTAGCAATTACAACACGGGGTGCTTTGCAGCTGCAACGTTCACCCTGACAGCCCTGCAATGGCCCCTGCTCATCCCAGAATACCTGCGACAGGCGCTGCTCTACTAACTAAGCGATGCACTTACCGCAGGCAACTTAGGTTTGACACGCAACTATCACCGCGTCAGGCGATGCTTCTTCTGGCCTGGCCTATACAAGTTGTTCGAAGCTACGTCAGTGCCGGTGACGCGTGCCAGTGACAGAAAAATTTACCCACGGAATCGGCTGGTTCTTTACGGTCTCTTTAGGTGCCGAGCAAATCACTCTATCGTGTAGGAATGGACCTCCTTGTTTCATTCTCTTTCTCACCATCAGGAAACAGGTGGATTGCAGTGGCAATTGGTTATGCTACCCGATTTGCGATTACCAGGGCATTACCTACAACGTTGCAACTGATGTCGCCGACTTCCTTCCTCAGGACGTTAATTTACACCACGGCGCTTGACGTTGACTTCTCACTGACTGAGACCGATACTTTCTGTCTGAAGTGGTCGCTGATCTCCTTAGCTGAGTACCACGACACACAAGCTTACCACATCTCACAAGCCACACACCAATAAATTGAAGCAACGTTTTAATCGCACGCTAACAAATATGGTATCGTCATGTGTCTCCACTGATCACAAGGATTGTCAGATGCCGTTGCCATACGAGACTTTTGAGTACAACTTCTAGCGCACGATAGGGCTCGTGTTTATCCTTTTACCTTCTCTATATAAATCAGCCCACTTTGCCACGTGACAGCTTGACGCCTTCATCGGAACTCCGCCGCCTAAATGCGCTTTTGAAGCGATTCCTTGAGCTACCCTAGCGTATAAGGTCACTTGCGACCGTCTCTAGGCCTCCTAGACTTTGCAGAAAACGCTTTAGGACCTTAAGCACCGCAACGTCCACTACCCGTCTGGAACGCTCGTCTTGTTATGGTCTCCTTCTCACCTTGTGGGCCTCTCTAAAAAGCTTCTCTCGCCTTAGAATGGCCCTTACAAGGTTCTCCAGGAGGTCACCCTTGTGACGCTTGAGATCAGTCTTGTTGCACCATCCACGTCGTCTTTTACGCGGAAGACCCACATCGTGCATTTGCGGCGACGGAAGCCCTACAACTCTGCGAGCTTCGACGGAACACCTTAGTTAGCACCTAGTCGGTGGTTTTCCGGCAGGGGGCTTTGCGAAGAGTACGTTAGGTTGTATTAAACCGACGGGTATATGTCGGTGTCTGCTGGCCATGAACCGAGCGTATGAACTGATGAGCGCTGAGCAGCTAGACGTCAAGACACCCGGACTCGGCTTGGTTAGTGCATCCATTTCGACACTCTGCTCTCGCTTTCACTTTGTTAATCCTCTCGGAATACAATAACTTCCCGATTATACTACGATGACTAATTCTTGCTTGGACGTAACAGCTGTCACATCGGATACACAACGCCTCCTAGTATAGTGCAATCACTTCATATTCTATGATTCCCACTGTCTCCAACCTAATTTCTTAGGAATTTGAGACAAAAAAGGACCTACATACGCCAGTATCTTTACGGCACCTTAAAAACGGTGTTTAGAAAAATCTCCGCCAAAAATCATACATTTTTTTACGATTCGTCGAGCGCATCTTCCTTTTAATAATGATGAGTGAAGCCTTGAGAAAAAACCTCCAAATTTAATTCACTGCATCAGTAAATCAAAGTGACCTATCAGATAGCAACTCAAACAATTCGTTTCTTGGATTCTACGGTCATATCGAACACAGGGAGCGTCTCAACGACATTGTGCCGGGAGGCCACTGACCAAAAACAGTAACATCACTTCTACAGCAGCCATCCCCACCATTTTAAAACACGTATACCTTACTCACAAGCACACCAATACGGCAGGATATGCTCTTGAGCGGAATATCTTGAAAAACACGCTGAGGAGCTCAAGGTTTTCCTTATTGCTGAAAGATGTCACCAAGAAATTATTGACGATGCGATTATTCAAGCAGGCATTTTCCACAAAAAAACATTCTCATTGAAACCCGAAAAAGCCCACCATGAGACTAACTTAGTTCTTACGTACTCTTCCAAAACTTCCCAAGTTAACATTTTGACACGACATTGTAATATCATGACGCAGAGTGGGTGCTTGTCGGCAGTGTTGCAGCAGCCCCCCCCCCCCCCCGTGTGCTCAGACAGGCCTGAAACTTGATGGACTTGTTTGTAACTGCAAAAACACAACCCCCTGAACAAACTATAGGCTGCCGGCCAAATAGAAAGCCGCGTTGTGACCTTTGCATCAAACATGAACACCACTGACGTTGCTCAGGCCAGCAGGTCAACCTTTAAACATGAAATAAAAGACAACCTCAAGTGCGACGCCACCAATGTAATCTACAAATTCCGTTGCCTCGTCTGTGAGTTGGACTATATTGGCAAAAAAAGAAACATCTTTCAGTAGAATCTTTAAAATTACAAGTCTCATGTGAAAGCATTTCCCGACCTTCCTCACTCAAGGCATTTCCTAGTCCCGGGCCAGTCACTTGAAAAAATGCCGTCCCAACTCAAGCCGGTTTCTGCACTACATACCACCGGGAAGCAAGAAAATCTTTATAAAAAAATTTGGGATGTGTTCAGAGGGAATAAATGAGACCACATTAAGATTAGCTGGCTTTTTAAACTGAATAATTAGCAATTGATGTTATGGGGGAGGGGAAAATGAGTGGTTATCCCATAAATGTTTTGGTGTTTTTATTCTTTTGGTTTTGAATTTCGATTTTGGTTTTGAACCTCTGTCGTGCTACGCGCAGCGTTGCGCGGATTGACTTGGGTGGCGTGATGGGGAAGAACATTCCACCTGGTAACTGCACCTCTGGCGGCGGTAACATAATACATCCTTCTCGGTCTGGGCTAATTTACGAGGCATAAATCGGTTGTACACAAACTTGCCCGACAGTTTCGCTCAGCCGGACCCACTCTAGCTTTTGTGCACTGGTGCCTCCATGGCAAACTCTGCTAGTGCGTTTGGGTACCCTATAGGCTTTTTCCGGCTACCTGGTGGCCATGCGGCACTTTCCCCTGTTTAAAAACGCCCTGAAAGCGAACTTAACAATTGCTGGCTATCGCCCTTTCTTATCATTTTTTCCCAGGAGCAGATTTTGGTGTTCTTCAACGCCCTTTAGGGCCTTTTTATGTGGCCTTTCAAGATCCCCACTTTTTCTCAAGGACACGCGCCGCGCCGCTGTTTCGGTCAACATGCAGTGGTTGAAATGTATTCGTTTGTTTTCTCTTGTTAGGCCTTGCAATTGTGACTCCTTTCCATTACGCACTTTCCTTTCTTCGTTCCTCGTGTTTTTCTCACGTTTTCCCCATCTTGCCACCTTGCGTAGCCTCTTTAGTGCAGTTACGAAATACGTTGTTACTTTCCCAATGTGCATCCCTAGGGTTCTCCTTGCCGAGAGTTGGGGGAAAACTAATTTCTCGAAGGCAAAGTGCCCAGAAAAATGTGCCCATGAAAAAACCTTCTAAAGGAGAAGTCCGCTTCTCGAAACTGTTGTGAATAATAACAATTCCTTGTTCAGGGTTCTCGTAGCGTCTTCACCTATGTTTGACCTTATACTATGGTAGTCCGGACTTCATATATACTGTTGCGTCTTAGTAAACGGAGGTGCACACAACAGGATGGCGACGTACCTATATAAAATGTGTACCATAACACCGAAGAGAATAGCAAGGGTATCCTAACGGCGAGTCTCAGCGAAGATCGCTGAATCAGTCTGGCACACGAGCACTGGCCTCAGACATGTCGCCTTTGTCTTCGAACAACTGGGTGACCAAATCGCAAGTCACGTATCCCTCATTGGGGATTGTGTACTGCACGATGATCACACACACCACAAGCATGGGCTTGGCCGATACCCGCGTGACATTTGCCACCCCGCTCCCTTTGAGACCATGGAGCGCGCAAACCTCTCGAAAAAAAGATCATGCTTCCTGCATTTTCCATTAAGGAGTGAGGTAGGGCTTCACGAACACGGTATGAGAGACATCAGGGCGGTGGTTACGCCGGCATTTAGAAGGTATTCCATCGTCCACAACCTGCTAGGTTACGTCACTAACCTGTCACAATGCTCTATAATGACCAAAGTAACGTGTGAGGAGTTTTTCAGAGTCGTTGACGTCGGACTGGAGCCTATATACAGCTTCGTTCGCGTGGTTTTAAAGCGGTAGCCTTAATATAGAAATTGTATACGGTGGGTGTCATAGCACTGTTTCTCTTATGTTTGGAAGCGTGACAGTCAACGTACCTCCTCGGCTGATTCCTTAAACTCATTTTGTTGCTTGTTGTAGTTGCTCGTTTCATTCGGCAGCAGGGTGTCCAACATAGCGTTCACCGGTCAGCCAGAAAGATAAAAGAACGGCGTCATCCGGGTCCTGTCTTTTTCAAACGTATTGTAAGCGAATGTGAAGTATGACAATACCGAACTCCAGGTCTTGGGCTCAACGTCGACGTATATATGCAGCATATTCGCCATTTCCTTGTTGAGACGTTCAGTAAGCCCGTTTGTCGGCTGGCGGTACGGTGTTGAGGTGCCATGCGCAGTACCGCTGAGTTGGAGCACTGCGTCAAGACCAGGGGTAAACGCTTTGCCTCTATCCATATTAACAATGGCCGGGGCACTGTGGGACAACAATAAACAACTCGGCCGCATCGAATTCAGTTCTCCTTGGGAGAGCTTTTGTTTCTGCATACCAAGTGAGGTTGTCGGTAACGACTATAACCCACTTGTTTCCAACGAAAGACATCGGAAATGGCCCCAACAGGTTCATCCCGACCTGTTCAATAGGCTTCCCGTTGATTGACAGGGTGCATGCGGCCGCTGGCCAGAGTGCTGGCGCTTTCCGTTGTTGGCACTGCCGCACTGTCGCATATTGCGGCACTGCCCCACTGTAGCATACTACCGCACTGCCGATGATGCCGCACTGTCGCATAAAGGTTGGCGAGTAGTATGACGACTGAATTCTATTGAGACTACGGGTAAAGCCGAGGTGACCTGCCGGCGGCTCATCGTGGCAAGCCTGCAGCACCTCGTTACGTAGTACTGCGGGAACAACGAGCAGGAGGCTTCGGCCATGCCAAGAAATGTTCGCCTTACATGGGACACACCTACGTAGGCCGAATCGTGACGGCCCCCTTGAAAATGCCCGCGGCACAGCGGGCTAACGTTTCTCCAAGAAATAAATTAGCGGGCGTAGCTCGCAGTCTGCCCAGTGCTGTTGTGACGCAGACGGTGCATGCAACACGCCTACAAAAGCGTCGTCATCGGTGGTCATTCGCAGACGCAGGGAAGGCTGGTGCTCGCGAGAGCAAATGAGCATAGGCACACTCTGGTCTTGCTTAATTTTGAACGACTCTAGGGTGGAATTATTGAAGCCCAAGGCTCTACCGTGCTAATCCTCAAGACGGGTCTTTTAGGCTCATGAACCAGCTGAGTGAGTGACGGCCACTGACCACTGTATACGCACAGCCATACAGCTGTTATCAACATTTAGGTACTGCCAAAACGATGGCGAGGTAATCCTTTTGGTAGCCGAGTAGTTGTATTTCGCAAAGGACAACGTTCAGGTTTCGTACACTATCATCTTTTCGGCGCCATCTTTCTATTGCAGAAGAACAGCTCAGAGTCCAACGTTACTGGCATCGGTATGAAGCGTGGTAGTGGCGATGTCGTCGAAATGGGGCAAGACCGGTGGTGTTTAGAACCATTGCCGCAGCTCTTTGAACGCCCTCTGCTGCTCTTCATTCGAAGGAATGCCATATCATGCCATCCAAGGTCGATCAGTGGGGCTGGAATGCGGGCGAAGTTCATTTTAAATCGTCCGTACAGGAACATAGCCCAAAAACGCCTTACGGTTTTCATATTGACTGCCCCGGTCATTTCTACACCGCTTCAGTCTTAGCAGGATCAGGGTGGTATTTCAAAAGGCCAGAGTTTGAGAAAAACTAAGGAAGCAGGCACTCTCGTGAAAAAAATAAGCTGATATTATTGTATCGGGGCCGGGTTACAAGGCTTTAAAAATGCAATTAATGCTATTTGCCAATTCGCGCTTTGGGCTGGTTGGTAAAATTGCATTTTGAAACATTCAGAAAACGCAACACTGAAAAACGCGAGACGAAGAAAGGGAAGACACGACGGGCGCTCGTCGTGTGTTCCCTTTCTTCGTTTCTCCTTTTTTTAGTGCTGCGTTTTCTGAAGGTTTGAAAATATTTGCCCATGATTGATATGACACACGGGCAGCGGTGGCCTAGAGCCAGATCATACGCCTCATGGGCAGAAGGACCGTTGTTCGAATCCCGGTGCTGGACAATTCCCACCGGATTTAAAAAAAAAAAGGAATTCCGCGTATTGATGGAATTGCAGAATAGGCCTTAGGGTGCGGCCTGACCCCGGTGACGATTGCCGGTAACGCACGCCGTACCCAGAGCAGGATTGGCCACAGTGGTGTAGAAACGGCCACAACCTCCCATAAATACGGCAATTAACCTAGGGCCCTCAGTCAGCAGTAACTGCGAAGCAAATGACCACGGCGGCCTTCAGATGTGTGACGCATCAGAGGGTGCTAAGAATACTCGGACCCTGA
The DNA here is from genome assembly GCA_013339765.2 of Haemaphysalis longicornis. NCBI lineage: Eukaryota > Metazoa > Arthropoda > Arachnida > Ixodida > Ixodidae > Haemaphysalis > Haemaphysalis longicornis. The sequence goes on from CM023458.1 coordinate 4,025,047, forward strand.
CAAGCCGCCATTGAAAACTGAACCTGGCAACATTTAGCACAAGAACCTCATCTGGCGAAGTGAGTCTAGAGGTGTTATTCGAGAAATTAAAGGGCATTGATAGGGCTGTCATAGGGCTTAGTGAGGTTAGGAGGACAAGTGAATTCACTACGGTGCTGAAAAAATGGACACGTCTTATGTTATCGTGGTCTAGTGGACAGAAGAGAACTGGAAGTAGGCTTTCTAGTCAATAAAAGTATATCTGGCAACATAGAAGAATATGATAGCATTAACAAGCGGGCAGCAGGTTTTGTAATTAGGCTCAATAAGAGGTACAAACTCAAGGTGGTACAGGGCTACACGCCTACATCTAGCCACGACGACCAGGTAATGAAACGCTGCTATGAAGATATAGAATGGGCAATGTCTGAAGTAGAAATACAGTATACCGTAGTTATTGGAGACTTTATGCTAATGTAGGCAAGAATCAGGCTAGATACAAGGCAGTTGGGAACTATGCTCTGAGCTGCAGCAATAGAAGGAGGCACATAATCATCGAGTTCGCAGAACAGAATAACATATACATCATGAATACCTTCTTCTACAAACAAAAGAGCCCGACGTGGACGTGGAGGAGCCCGATTGGGGAGCAGGAAAACGAAATAGACCTCATAATATTCGAAAACCCTGGCATCGTGCCGGATGTGGAAATGCTCTAAAGGGTAAGGCATAGTGACAACCGTATGGTTAGATCTCGAATTAGGCTATATTTCAGGAAGCGCCGTAACTAGCTAGTATCAAAGAAGCCGATTAATGATATAACCGTATGACGTAAAGTAGAAGAATTCAAGATCGCGCTTCAGAACCGATTTCAGGTGTTACCGAAGAAACACAGTTTACGACACAGGCAACCAGCGACAACCCTCCACGCAAGATCACGGAGTGTGCAGTAGACATCTGGGGCACTATGGCTAGACAGGATAATGGTAAACATTCCCCACAAAAGGACTT